>JAHHUM010000873.1:1091488-1297070 GCA_036173005.1 Crenichthys baileyi
GAATCCAACATGACAAACTCCTTCGTCTAGTCTCTGTTGCCAAAGTGGGAAGAATGTGTCACCTCTTTTTCACAAAGATCGCACAGCAGCCCATCAAGGCCTTGTCTTCTATAAAAAAACATCAGTCATCACTGCAGTAATAACAAGAGAGAACATCGATCACTTTCATCTGTATTATTAGTAACCCACAGACGGTAATAATGCTCTCAGTGATGAGTAGCTAGAAACATTCTGTTAGCTTCTCAGTCACACTGGATTTGCACAAAGTCTGCTAAAACAGCACTGATAAAGCAGTATTGGGTGGACTGGTAGAAACTGTTTCTATTTCCTACATTGTTTATGAGGGATCTGTATTAGAAGTCATTCACGGTCCAAACCTCTCATCAGTGTCTTCTTTTAACCTTTCCTCCCTGATGGAAGTCTTCCCCTCACACTGAGTCATGCTGCCAGCTTACAGTGTTTAACCGACAGTGACTGAGTGTGACCATTTGTGTGTGGGGTCAATAAAACAGAGGACACTTTTGTCCTCGTTCGGACGCTTTTAATCACAGTCAGACGATTCCTTTTGGTACCACACTATTTTACCAGGACATCGACTGTTTTGACTATTTTTACTATTTCTTTGTTTACGCAAAAATGTTCAGTAAAGACGAGGCGCCTCAAAAATTTAACTAAATTAGTTTAACAAAATTTGTAAAATGTCTGGTAATATGGAACTTTAAAATAATAAAAATGAAATGATAAACCTTTATACATAGGTAATCATCTTTCTATCCTTCTCTCAGTAACATCTGGAATCATTTTATAGGTCATTAATTTGTCTTAGAGTAAAAAAAATCCATCAAAGAGTAAAAAATAAAAAATAAAGAGTTGACAGTGGTGCAAATAATCATGAAACTGCAGCAGCAGCAGCAGCAGCAGCAGCAGCAGCAGGTATCCCCAGAGATGACGGGAAGGTGAATGGGAAGCTAAATACGAGGTGATTCTGGGAGTTAACCTCTTACGCGCTCCAAAAGAATATAGATTTTAGAGGAGAGTTCACCTTCCAGCAGGACAACAACCCTAACCATACAGCCAGAGGTACAATGAAATGATTTCGATCAAAGCATATTCATGCGTTAGAATGGCTCAGTCAAAGTCCAGACATACAGTAGATCTAGGAAATTGGTGGCAACACTGATTTTTACAGATGCTCTCCACCCAGTCTGACTGAGCTTGAGGTACTTTACAAAGAAGGATATCTTGATGTGCAAAGCTGCTCAAGATATCCCCAAAATGATTTGGAGCACTGAAAGCTTAAAGTTAAAAGAATAGATTTAGGGGAGTTTAATACAAATGTACACTTTTTAGATTTATATTAGTAAAACTTGTGAAACACCATTTAATCTTTCACTGTGTGAGTTTGTAAGGTGATAACACGCATATGAAAATTTGGTTACTTTATAACCAAAGCAAGCAGAGACTAAAAGAGCTGCCCAATATGGCAGTCAGTACATTGTTAGCCACGCAGACAGGCAGGCTTGCAACCAGAGAAGGCCGAGGCTCAAAATCTCTGAGTCATCGCCTGCCTTCCTCTGACTGCAGCACCCACACCTCCAACCCTCCGCCCAACCACCCTCCAGCAGAAACTCCAACTTCAATTTGTCCTCCCCCAATTTCATCCATCCGTCTCTGTGACAGCGCATTCAAATAGAGCTGTTAGGAGTCGGATGGCAGTGTCCACACAGAGGCTAACAGAGAAACCTCCAGCTGCCGTGGTTACGGTTGGAAAACGGTAATGGCTCATTGGCAGGCAGAGCGAAGGGGAAAGCTGGAGGTGGTTGAAAAAGCACGATGGGATGTAATGGGAGCAAATGGGTTCAGATCTTTATATCTGTGGTCGTATAACAGAACAGCTTTCTGTAAAGAGATCCGAAACAGACAGAAAAATATGGTTATTATAAGCTTTTGGAAATAAAACATTGGACTCAGACTGCAAAACGACAAAATATGCCAACAACTCAAAGACAACAGAAACCAGATCCCAGCAGCAATGTTAAAGTGATCAATCCATTTATAGTAGCATGATGCAGCCGGAAGAAAGATACTAAATTAAGAGATGAACTGAGATTTAGTCCAATAAGCTTTAGTTTCACATCTGTAACATTAGATCAGATAAGGATTCATCAGGCTTTAACCTTAATTCACCAAACAAGAAGAAATAAAAACCTTTAAGAGTTATTTATTATATAAACAGGCTGTTAAAGTGAGAGAGAGAATTTAATAAACTATTCCTAAAGATGCTGTCACCTTTTGGTAACTTGATGTACATGGGAAACAGAAAGATGAAGCACATTAAAAGTGTGGTTTTGAAAAAAGGGTGCAAAATTTTAGGTCGGGCAAGGAATTTATATTTCCCGGACATCACTTTCCTTTTTTTCCCAGTATTTAAAATAAATCGACTGACCATCCGGCAATGAAGAGTCAATGTTCCACATGCAGGGGTCAAATAATCAAGTCAAATTTTAATAAGGAAAATAAATCAATGTTCAAGAATTTTATGCATAGGTGGGTACGCTTCCAAAGTGCAGACGAGGCTGCATGGCAAATTAAGTTTTTTTATTCAGTTTGTCTGTGCTTTTAAGAAAAACTTGCATAAAGCCGTACAAGGAGCCGAGATTTCAAAATGCATAGTAAAAAAGCAATGCGGAGGGTATTTACTTGGGTGAAATATCTTTGTAAGCCATTAATAAGCAAAGCAGATAAGCAGTGTGGTAATAATTGCATATCTGACCTCAGCTAAGATTTGAACCCAGAAACCTTTTGCCTTAAATGTGACATTACTAATCACCGCTCTGTGATTAGTGAGTACAAAAAGAAAGCCGTGCACCTTCACTCTCCCTCTGCATCACAGAAACAATTAAGACGTTCTCTTGTTTCTTTAACGATTTCAAAGACTAGGAGTTGGACTAGGAGTTCCAGGAGTTGTTTTAGAGTAACTTATCATTGAGTAACTAATATGAGAGAATCCACTCATATTTTTAAAATTGCCCCAAAATTTAAAATCACCTCACAAAGACCTTTTTATAAATAAATATTAAAAAAATTTAAAAAGACATTTTAATTAAAGACCCTTTAAGTATTTTTACCGATAAAAAGTCTTTGGTTTAAGTATTTTTTTTTTAGTGAAAAACACCCAACGATTGACAATTTTTATTTTACGCAAAAAATGATGCCCGGTTGCCTAAAATCTGATCACCTGGCGGCAACAACTTCTGTGTCAAGTCTTCACATACTAACATATCACGTTTGTCTCCGCACAGAGTGTAGATCATTTATAACTATATTAAAGACAACTGGGCCCAGTATAAAGCCATGGGACACCACTTAACAAAGAAAACATTTCAGTTTTCAGTTTAAGCAGCCTGGGAAGGTAACTGAGATTTCTTAAAATTGCCAAACTTTGTAGGAAAATAAAATTAATTTGTTTAGGAGAATGTTATGCTTCACCATGCCAAACACTTTCCATAGGCCAAGGAACACTGTCCCAAAATAAAATTAATTTGTTTAGGAGAATGTTATGCTTCACCATGCCAAACACTTTCCATAGGCCAAGGAACACTGTCCCAAAATAAAATTAATTTGTTTAGGAGAATGTTATGCTTCACCATACCAAACACTTTCCATAGGTCAAGGAACACTGTCCCAGCAATCCCCACAGTGCAGAACACTGAATGTTTTCAAGGAAATCTGGCTGTTTCTTAAAAGCTGGGCTCTCCTATCAATAGCTAGGGGGAATGCTGAGAAGGCTCTGACTCTTGGTTCAGATGCGGACAGGTTCTGTTGCCAGAAGAGTTCTAAGGAATTGTCTCCTCCACAGATAGAAACGTTTCCTTTCATGTGAAGAAAAAATAAGGGTCGAAAAGCACTGAGTGCATAAATTAATGGGTTAAAACAATACATTTTCCCACAGGGGGCTCGTTCAGCCCTAAAATTTTAGAATTCGTTAATTTTAACCTGTAGTCCAACTTTTCTTTAGTTTTGATTTTTACATTTTTTTTATCAATAATAATGCTATATGAATTAACTTAACGGTTAAAACCAAACTGCATTTGATGAAGTAAAAGAGTATTTGTTTGATAAATCAGCTGTTTTCTCAGCAACAACAGCATGTGAAATGCTGCATTTTCTACATAAGGCCTAAAACGTTGTACAAAGTTTACTTCTTACAGGTTTATAGTGCTGATATAAACTCCCACTGAGTTGCAGCAGGTTCTGACTGGGATCCAAACAAATGATGTGCACATGGAATAGGCCGTTTTGTCTTTATTCTAGTAAAGGAGTGGACAGTCGGAGGATCACAAACTGAAAATTGATTGGCTGCATCCACTGGATGATCAACAACAGAACCAGCACAAAATCCTCCTACAGCGATCCTTCGGAGCGCCTGTGCATATGTAGCTCTGTTAAAGAGCTTCGATGGGGAAACCTGAGCAGACATGAGCTTTGTTGATGATCCCGACAGATACGCCAACGTTAGATTAGCTTTTGATTTTATGGCAGTGCACAGCTATATTAGGGACACCTGAGACTAGACTGGGGAGTTCATTAAATATTGAGCAGCTGGACTGCAGTTGATGTTTGCATTCAGGGAGAAGCAGGGAGGCAGCTGTACTTATAGGGGTTCCCTACACCAATTCCTTATTCTAAAAATAGCTGTAGCAGTTCCAACATGGACTGGAGGGAAAAAGTCATTATTGTAGGCATTCATTAAAATGTGGGGATAGAGACTGAGGGAAGATCTCCGAATTTCAACACTTTGCTGCTGTGTTGCAGCCATTAAAAAGGAAACAATAAAGATGTTGTTAGATGGGCAGCACTGCCCTGAGGGTCAGCCTTGTAACTTGTTAAACTCTGTGTTGTTTGGGTTGTCAGTGTTTTTTTAAGAAGAAGAGAAAAATCATAAAAAGACACTGCACGTAGCACTAATCCGGCTATGAATGAGAGCGGCTTGCTGCAGCAGTTCCTTTATGTTCTGTCGATACCACAGGGGGATAAACGCTGAGCCAGCATCCAACACAACCTCACCAACGCTGCAAACACTGCGGATTACCTCATTATATGTGTGTTAACTCGTTTAAGCCTAGCTACAAATACAGCTGCAAAGGTGGCCGTAGGGATTTGGGATAACATGTCATACCATCCGACGGCCAAGCTGGAGCTCCCCCCCACAAATCATCCTCACTCCTTTAACCTATAAAGGTTTCTGATGAACTGCTGACAATTTAATCTGTTTGAATTGGAGCACTCTGAATGCTAGTTACACTTATTATATAACACATACTACACACTGTCTTCATATAGTTTTTCTTCCAGAGCTCTTTTATCACAAAACCAATAGCTACTTTTAGTTTACAACAAATAAATTCTGATCTTAACTTACCTAGTTAGCCAGCAAGCAAGTGGATTGCTAATTGTAACAACCATTTTATAAAACAGTGTATGACCCCAAGACTGGGGTGCATTAGGCACCAGCCAGTTATCAATATCAAGATCCACCACGGTCTTAGAAAAATTACAGTTGCACGTCTGTAGAGCAGCTGACTGCAGACTCATTTGGAGCAGATAGTCTGACTACTTAACCAACTACAATCACAACACTTATTTTACCTGGGTTACTATAATGAGCAAAATGGCTAATGGTTATAATATTCCTTGCATTGAGCACATTTACATGAAATCTTTTACTAAACCGGTATATATATATTTTTTGTTTAAGTGTATTTATAATAAACAAAACTATAAATGAATCTTCTGTATTTTTAGATATTATCACCATAGTAATCATATTATATTGCTTTAGCAGAAGCAGGAATAATTGTTGTTTTATTGTTTTTAGAAGGAAAAACTGGATCATGTTATACAGTCGTGTAAAAGTTAGGACAGCATGTTAAATATTAGGTTCTTTATTAAGAAAGCTTCAGATTTTTATGTCAAAACTTACTGATTTATTGAACTTTAGCAACAAAATAGTCTTGTTTACTCCTTAAACAGCAGGTAACACAAATTTGTTTTCAAGCTGAGGGAAAAGGTAGGAGACCCTCCCTCCTACTAGCTAGTGTTGCTTCCTTCAGCTGAAATAATATCAGTGAGACGCTTCTTGCATCCATCTAACAGACCTCGACTCATCGCAGGACTTTACATTTCTTTATTCTCAGCTTGTGGATCAAAGTCATGTTGGAGGATCCACTTCTGCTTCAGCTTAAATGTTTTTTTGTTTTTTTTTTTACACATACCGTCTCATTTTCCTCAAACACTTTCAGAGCTGACTAGGTCCTGCTGCAGCCAAGCATCCCCAAACCATGACTTTACCCTCTGTGCTTCACAGTTCGTATGAGGTTCTTTTCCTGGAATACTTTATTTATGTCAAACATATCCTCTGTTCTGGTATGTAAATAATTCAGTTTTGGACTCATCTGTCCAAAAAACATTATTCCGTCCTTTGTGGCCATGGGCAGACATGGGCAGGTTAGCCGGTGTTTTTGATTGCCCTCCTGTTAAAGACTATTTTCTAAATCTTATGAAACTTCTTAATATCCACTATCAAACTCATAAATTGCTACTATCTTCACCCTCCCTTCAACAGCCAGGCGCACACTAAACTAAATGAATGTAATTTTAGCTTTTTTAGATGGGAATTTAGAGGTTGCCCTAAAGTATTCCTCACCACAAATAAATGTATTCTGATATTTTCTTTTACTTAAAAAAAAAAACTCTTTTATTCACTTTGAATTGTTTGGTTTTATAAAACCACATTATTTTGAGAAATGTTAAAATTGATATTAAGTGTACATACAGGGGTTGGACAATGAAACTGAAACACCTGGTTTTAGACCACAATAATTTTTTTTGGGTTTTGGGGGAACCCCCCCCCCCCCCCCCCCTTTTTGCGGCCAATACAGCGTAAAATTCGCCCTTGGGGAAGGACATATACAAGTCCTGCACAGTGGTAAAGGGGTTTTTTTAAAGGGCCTTTCTTCTTGCAGGATAGTGGCCCAGGTCACTACATGAACTGGTGGAGGAAAACGTTTCCTGACTCCTCCCCCAAAAACACCCCAAGTGGCTCAATAATATTTAGATCTGGTGACGGGTGCAGGCCCCCATGGGAGGTGTTCAACTTCACTTTATTTTTCATCAAACCAATCTTTTCCCCCAATTCTTGCTGTGTGTATTGGGTGCATTGTCATCCTGATACCCCGGCACCGCCTTCAGGAAACCCCCCATGTTTAAAACCTTTTAAATGCACAGGGGTCCTCAAGAATGTTTGGGTATTCCCTTGGCAGTGACGCGCCCATCTAGCACAAGTATTGGGGCCCAAAGGGGAATGCCATGATATGGCAGCCAAACCCATCACTGTCCCCCCCAAATGCTTCACTCTGGAATAAAAACAGTCGGGTGTGGCACTTCCCTTTGGGGCTTCTCCACACCGTAACTCTCCCGGATGTTTGGGGAAAACAGTAAAAGGGGGACTCATCAAAAAACAATACATTTTCACATTGTCCCAGCCCAAGATTTGGCGCTCCTTGCACCATTGAAACCGACGTTTGGCATTTTGGGAAAAGATTTCCCCAAAAGGGTTTTTGGGTATAGGAGCCCGGCCCGTGTATATTGAAACCCCGTTTGGGGTCCCCGACGGACAGTTTTCTGGTGGGAAAAGAGAGTTGAGGTGCACATTTTAAATTTGCCGTGATTTTGGGCAGCCGTGGTTTTTTAAATTTTTTTTGGATACAATCCGGGGTTGCAACCCCAAACATCCCTTTCAAGACAGCTTCCTCTTGCGTCCCACAGTTAATCCTGTTGGATGTGGGGTTTTTCCTTCTTTGGGGGTATGGTGACATTACCCTGGATACCGTGGCTCTTGATACATCACAAAGACTTTCTGTCTTGGTCACAATGCCCAGCAAGACGTTCACCAAAATTTTTTTCCTCTTTTGAACTCTGGTATGTCACCCCCAAATGTTGTGTGCATTTCAAAAATTTTTGAGCAAAAACCTGTGCTCTTAACCCCGGCTAATTGAACCTTCACACTCTCTCTTACTGGTGCAATGTGCAATCAATGAAGACTGGTTACCAGGCTGGTCCAATTTAGCCATGAAACCTCCCACACTAAAATGACAGGTGTTTCAGTTTCATTGTCCAACCCCTGTTATGCAAAAGGCACAGGCTGTCGTAGGATGTCCTAATTGGGTCATGGCTGCACAGTTTTGCTTTAAACCTTGGGGTTAATACTGTGATATCGTGAATCTGTGGAATATTTACTCAACCTAACACTGTTAAAATGTATTACTAACCTATGTTTATCTTAGACATTGGTGCAGAAGGTGGCAGAAAGCTGTTCTGCACTCAATGGTGTGGTGGTTGAAGGATATAAAAGCTTCACTTAAGATCATTGCACAAGCAGAACCTAGGAACATTGTAATTTTTTATAGCTGTAGATGATAACAAAGTGGAGAACAGAATTAGCTTAAGCTCACATTGTTTCTGGCTGCAGCACAGCTGGCTGCTACTGTAAGTTTGAAAAGTAGTTGTTTTAAACTCCAATGAGCTTCAAAAATAATAGGAATGTTTATTAACCACAGTTTTACCTTTTGTTAACAAATTTGGCAGCAAAATATGGATGTGAGTGGGTTAGGTAGCTTTCATCATTGATGCACCCACCATAATGATCAATGAGTCCCATGCTGCCAGTGATTGTGGCATTGCAAGACTGAGAAGGGCTTAAGCTCTAGCATTCCACTCAAGACATTTAGTGGATATTAGGCATTTTAGTATGACTTTAGTAGATAAATCGTTCATAAATTGCTTCTAAACCCCTCTTCTTTAATACTGAAACGTTTTACTTCTGTGTGCTACACATCATAAAGCTTTGCTTCATCTCTTCATCACAGTATTACCAATAAGTTAATATTTAAAAACATTGTATTAAAACGGACAACTTTAAATGTGGCCTATGTGAGCATGCATTTTTAACTGACCTACTTTGTGAAAAGGGCCTAGAGTCTCATTAAATCAAACCCAGTGACCTCAGTTTGACAGACAACTGGCAGGACAATGCCAAGGGGATTAGTTGATGACAATAAAGAGAGGAAGGTGGATTGCGCAATAATATTTCAAACCCAAGGTGTTTCCTTTATTTTTCTGTATAGCTACCACCTTCTCTTTTCCCACTCATCATTACTACTTTTAGCCACCATCACCTCCCTATCACTGAATCATGACCCTATGCTTGCTAGTACTTTCTGTATGTTTTTTGTACTTTCCTAGACCCTTTGTCTTGAAGACTGTCCCTCCATTCATTTTTTTCATTCCAACAGTCTCTGCAATATTCCTTTCAGCCAGTTTCATCTACTACTCCTTATTCCTTCCCAGCTTTAAAGATAAGTTGAGGAATCCTAAGGGTGATGTATCTTAGCAACAGTAACATCCAAGTCCTTCAGCAGAAAGATGAACCAAATGTAATATTTGGGAAGAAAAGGGATAGTTAATAAAATGTGTAGGAGGAAGAGGTTGAAACAAATGCTGGAGGTATTGTTTCCCTGAGAAGGTGAGGTTTAGATACTTAAATATTTCACAAGTTACAAGTGCAATAAAATATATATTAAAGTTATAAAGGGTTGATTTTTTTTGTCTCCTCAGAAGAAACTTAAAAATCTTTAAAGTGTACTGTACAGAAAACTTTGCATGTGAGAAAATGTTGTGGTGACATGCAATTTAAATAACTGAATTTCAAAGGGCAAAACTCAACTTAAGAGGGTTGGAGGTGCCCCCACTCTTTATTTCCTAGTAGTTGTGGGACATAAAAGAAATCAACCTTAACTTTAAACAAATAGCAACAAAAAAGAGTGGTTTTCTTTAAACAGAAAAGGGTGCTAGTGCTTCTGTTTATCTACAAGCTGACATTAGCACTGCTGCACAGCTATCTGCTAGAGGAAGTTAGAAAAGCAGCAGTATGGAATTCTAATAAACTATTTCTTGTCAGCTTGTTGGATAGCTTAAGATCTGAAAATTGATTTTCAATGTATATTCAAAAAGAGTGTAATAAGTGATCATTCATATCTTCCTTACATTGAACTTAAAAAGATTAAACTTTTTACTTGAGGAACATGAGTACATGTATATTGGCAGTAGTAAACAGATGTTGCAAATATAAACATTAGACAAATATTACCTACTGTATGCCAGAATAGGTGCTGATCATTTTGCCTTTTTTGCCATTCCATACATGTACAGTTTTAGGCATTTTCTACCTGTTAGTCTTTTTTTTCAGAATTACAAAAACTTTGCAGAGCTCAGAAAAACTGCTTGGAACTTTTGCCTTATTTCCATTGCATGGTCCACTTCACGATTGTTTGTTTTCATCTTGTTTTAGGGTTGAACATCACCAAACCTCTACGTTTGGTGTCAGAAGTGCGATGATTTTTTGGCATGGGTCAGAAAGCACAAGCCTCCTCAACCCATTTTATTACTACTTGTTTACATCCTGTTTGAGGCTTCCACAATATTTAACCTCTTCAGTTCCTACTTTGACAAAAAACTGTGTAAGCAATGTTTAATAACCTACTTAGTTTACAGTAAAGATTCACAATAAATGGAGAGATGGTGTGATAAATAGGAAGTTCTTCCTGTACCTAGTGGGTTTTTGATGAACTGCTTAGGTAGAGAATTATGGCAGTGAGTATGTTCGGTAGTTTCTGATTATGTTGATGAGGATGTAGCTTTAATACCAATAATTAATAGCCACCATGTTAGAAATTTATTCAGCAATAGGTAACAGGCTGCTGTGTTTGTAGGAATAGGCTGTGAAAAAAATTATGGTAACAGTTAGTTTTACAGACACAGTCAGATTTGTTCAGACTAGGCACAAATCGCTTTGGGTCACTTTCATTTCATTTTAAAATATCTCTGAACTACAAACATTTTGAGTCAACGATCAATTGTTTTTTTTTCTTTTAGATTTTAAAGAGGTAGCCTTCTTGCAATTTCTTAGAAGTTATTTTACTCACCAAACTGTTGTTAAGGCTTGTTTTGGATATATCTGACTTGTTGCCCCAGAGGCCCCTCATCGCTGACCAATGAATTATGATAAGGAAGCTCACAACCCAAAAGATAAAACCGTGTTGTGTATTCACTTGAGACACATCTCAACAACAAACAACTAGAATTGTAATCATCCAGGGTCAGAAAATTACATGTCATCACTTGGATATCTGAAAAGGCTAATCAGCTCAGAGAAATTTCTGTAAACTTGATAAGAACCATGGGCCAATCCAGGAATAGTTCTACGTGATGTCTGCACTGACACCAAGCTGAAGGCAATAGCAGAAGTCTCTATGAATAGAAGGGACAGTTTTTTCCGCTTTAGTCAGCATTACTGCCACATGAAAGAGAAGCCTGAGTGTGTTTTCAACAGATTTACAGTGCAACTGGACAACTGGGTAATGCAGTACAGTTTTGTCTCCTGAGAATGAATTTTGAAAGCAAAACAGACAACCAATGTGACTGCTCACTTAAGATCAGGGCTTAGAATGGCTAAATGTTTTACTAACTTCGCACCTATGGAAGTGAATAAGCTGAAGTCTCCACCCAAGTCAATCTCAGTAGAAAACTGAGCTTGGCAACACAAGGGTCTTCTTGTGTTAGCAACTGTTACCTCCAATGAAAAATGTGTAGCCATCACTGCTTTGCATCAAAATGACCTCACATTAAGGGAAACGGCTACTGAGAATCTAACTGAAAGAGCACTTTCAGGAACAGGACTCCAAGGAGAGAGGTTGAGTTGCAGGGAAGAAGTTTTAAGAAGACCCAGAAGTGTCCAGTAACTACCAGGATTGTCTCCTCATTAGGAAGGCATAGTGAGTCATGCTACCACTAATGATAATGCTGAGCTTTCTTATCTGAAAATGCTGTTTTGACAGAAGGGCAGCAAAGAAACCACTTCCATCCAAGAAAAAAAACACAAAAGACCAGACTGATATTCTTCAGGAACGACAATGAAGTACAACAGAAGACTGGTGCAAAGATATTTTCTTTGATGAATCCTCCTGATTGTTTGATACATCTGGAAAATCCTTTGTCCAGAGAAGATAAGGTGAGAACTTCCACGAGTCCTATTTGGTGTCAACAGAACAGGACAGAATCTGTGGTCAGTTCTCAAAAAAGTAGGTGGATAAACAGAAACCAACCATCTTTGACCAACTCCGAGTGCTAATGAAACAAGGATGGGTCACCATCAGTCAGGATTTGGCCCAGAACCTAATTCCTGGCAACAACCTCTAGAGAAAATTACAGAAGCTATGAAGAAGAAAGGTTCAACAGTGGAAGTATTGATGTATTTGCTAATAAAAAGCAATTGAAACATACAAAATGCTTTCAACTTGTCTTCACTATACCATAAACATAAAAATGCAGTTGAAGCCCATTTGTCTAATGTTTCCAACATGTCGTATGAAAACAATCTTTCCAGAAATACGGGTGTCATCTTTACTCCAGCTGTGACCGGGAGGATTCATTGTTCCGTTTCATATAAACTGCAATATGACACCAAAATCCTCTTTGAAGGAGGAGACAAAACAAGAGGTGGAGTTTTAGAGGAGCAACAGAGCTGTTCGCGAATCACATTCCTCAAGGAAAAACAAAAGCAACTCACTCACTTGGAGAAGGGTTCCTTTGGTGTTCTCAAATAAAACTAACGCAGGTGAGTAAAACGAGTGAAACGTTTTAATAAGCTTCTACATACATTGATCTTTTTACCCAATAAGTTTTGATGTGTTTTAAATGAGAGAATAAAAGAAATATTGTTCGTTTTTACAGGCTACCCTGTTGATCCCAGTGCGTAAACATGGCGACTGCTTCCAGTTTTCTATCAGAACAACAGTTTCTGTGCTCCATCTGTCTGAATGTGTTCACGGATCCAGTCACTATACCATGCAGACACAACTTCTGTAAGTTGTGCATCAATAAGCACTGGAATATCAGCTGCCACCACCAGTGTCCCCTGTGTGAAGAGCTGTTTGACCACAGACCAGCTCTACGGATCAACACATTCATTTCTGAGATGGTTGCTCACTTCAGGAATGCCACGATCTTGTCAGGACAAGTACTTCCCGGCTCAGGAGGGGTTCTGTGTGATGTCTGCACCAAACCCAAACAGAAAGCTCTGAAGTCCTGCCCGGTGTGTGTCACCACTTATTGCCAGAGTCACCTGGAGCCTCATATGACAAGCACAGCCCTGAAGAGACATAAACTGAACAATCCAGTCATGAAATTGGAAAACATGATGTGTGGGAAGCATAAGAAGCCACTAGAGCTGTTCTGCAAGACCGATCAAATGTGTGTGTGTCCGAGCTGTGCTGCATGCGACCATAAGAAGCATTGGGTCGTTGCTCTAAAAGAAGAGTGTAAAGAAAAGAAGAAAGAGTTGGAGAACACCGGAGCTTGTGTTGAGCAGATGATCCAGGAGAGATTACTAAAGATTGAGCAGCTTAAACAGTCAGTGAAGCTCAGCAAGCAGGATGCGGAGGAAGTGATGACAGCCATTGTTGAGGATTGTTCCAGTCTGATCAACTCTGCACAGAAAAGTCTGGACAATTTCATCGACATGATTGAACAGAAGCAGAAAGCAACAGAAATAAAGGCAGAAGGTTTCATAAAAGAATTGGAAGAGGAAATCTCCAAGCTGATGGTGAAAAGGTCTGAGCTGGAGCAGCTGTCACAAATGGAAGACCATTTCCATCTGTTCCAAAACACCCAACCAATGAAAGTTACCACCAAGGACTGGACCAAGGTCCAAGTCCAGTCCTCCTGTGACACAACCGTGAACACAGCTGTAGCTGAGCTGGGGACAATCAGGAAAGAGATGAAGAAGCTGTGCGCTGGTGTTGAACTTGAGAGAGTCCGGCTGTATGGAGTGAACGTGACTCTCAATCCAAATACTGCAAATCCCTACCTGGTCCTGTCTGACGATTGCAAAAGAGTAAGCTGCTGTGATGTTGAGCAGGTTCTCCCAGATAAGCCAGAAAGACTGTCTTCCTTTGCAGTCTTGGGAGGGCAGAGTTTCTCCTCAGGAAGGTTTTACTACGAGGTTGAGGTTAAAGGGAAAACTAAATGGGAATTAGGAGTGGTCCGAGAGTCCATCAACAGGAAGGGTGAAAAAACTATTTGTCCTAAAAACGGCTACTGGGCTGTTTGGTTAAGAAACGGTCATTACAAAGCTCTTACTGGTCCCTCTGTGCCTCTGTTTTTGATGTCAAAGCCCCAAAAGGTGGGGGTGTTTGTGGATTACAGGGAGGGTCTGGTTTCCTTTTATGATGCTGAGGCAGCACACCTCATCTACTCCTTCACTAACTGTAACTTTAGTGAGAAACTCTATCCTTACTTCAGTCCCTGTCCAAGTGACGGTGGCAGAAACTCAGCCCCACTGATCATCTCCAGCATCAGCAACACATTAGACTGATCGTACCAATACCATCATCTGTTTAAGGCAAGATAACTTCATCTAAGAGAGGATAGTTATAAATTACTTTTTAGACCTCCTCAGGTTATCTTTGTCTGATGTAGCAATGTGTTGATCTGAAACATTTCAGTGCAACAAAAATAGGAACACAGAAATCTGTAGAAGAAACCACATTTTCTACATTATGTTCTGCCTTTTTTTGATGGTAACATCATAGTCCTTTGCTCCTCCTCCCTAATGTATATAAAGGACTATAAAGCAAGGTACAGGGAGTTTGAAAAGAGTAGGTACTGATATCAAATGTTTAACTGTTACCTGAGAGGTACAGAAAGGACAGCCCTGCTTTATCAACCTTTACCAACGTCCTTGGCTGAAGAACTGACAGCGGGGGTGGCTGGCCGATGGAAACAAACAGTTGAGATGCACAAGTGATGTTCAACCCTACCTTGAGCTTTTCACATCTTATCAAATCCAACTATGACTATATTTTAAGGTGTTTCTAAATATTTCTAATCCCAAATATTACAAAAATGGTAGAGGAAGAACTTCCTAAAGAGTTATAGAAAATGTGTAAACACAATAATTTCTTTGCTTTCTAATGTGATGATGTGTGAGACTTTAGATTTTATTAATATGTAAACTTAGCGTATGGTGATAGATGTGTATATTTCCGGCTCAAAAATAACCTCGAACTGGGTTGAAAAACTCAAAACATCCATTGAAGAAAAGCTCTCTAATGCCCTCTGGTGGCAGTTTAAGTTTGTCAACCCAAAACCTAATTATCATTCGTCCCATATATTGACATCACCAGTCATTCCTAATTTTATCAGTCTGTTAGATTGATGACTTTACCTCTGCAGCCGTCAAGACGGTTTATGAATACATTTGAGGCAAGACCCATGTCTCAAAGTTATGCTATGCACTCCCCCACCACAGGGGGTGGGCCCACATGGAGGGGGCTTCCTCATGCTTATGCTGAACTACCCACAGCTCATTCACCAGGTGAGCTTCCTCTCCCCCGGGTTGGCTCCAGGAGCTTTCCCCAGTCATTGAACTGCTCTTAGCCTTTCCCCTCCCCTAAGGCAAATTTGCCATTGGAGAACCTACCAGGACCTGAAGCCCTGGACAACATAGACCCCAGAATTATAGAGCTACTAAAACCCCTTAACCCATTAAGATGTTAATTTGTTTTGGAGGGGTTTCCATGCTTTTTGTTATTTGCATCCACTCCTAATCTCATTCACACCTGACCGGGAACAACATGCTTTGTAATCCTTCATGCTAAAACACCTTCTTGAATGAGCTTTAGGATCCTTTTCACCGCCAAGTCATGTTTCCTGTCAATCAGACATCTGCAACACGTTTTATAAGATCAACAAGCATGCAGAATTTGAATGAATGATGCCGCACCCAATTTACCCCTTTCCAGTCGGATTCGCTGGTATTTGAAATGAGATTCTTACAGCATGACAACCTTGAGAAACATGTTTTTTTTAGCAGAAATTTTAAAGAAAAATCTATAAAATTACCTCACTGCTTATTTAAACTAAATGATGCCGTCACTAAAATCGCAGTTATCTTATTATTCATAACATTTTTATGTATTTATGTCAATTAAATAGGTAGTGCTCCTTTAGTTTCCACAACATGACTTTCCTTGTTTTATGCAGCCAAAAATATTTCTGAATTTCTAAATTTGTCTTGTAAGTGAGCGAAAAGTGCAAGAAGCCTCCTTTCAACCAGCTGATTGTCAGGGTGCAGCAATAGGTGGGGGAGGGAAAACCCTGTAATACTGGCACATTCAGGTCACTGGCAGTTTTTTTGGCATCTTAAAAAGACTAAACCACAGAAGCCGTACTAAGGAACATTGTTGCAGTTGTAAAGATGTAACGATTTAAAACCTTGCTATGCCTTATTGGTGGCCGGGCCTGAAACACTGTGACCATTCCCAAACAGATGTTACACAGCATTATTATGTAGTGACATTTCATAAATTGAAACAATCTGAAATGTAAATAAAGTGTTTGTTATTGCAGCGATCACAATTTGTATTATATGTGTGGCAGCCAGAATTCAGGGAACACAGAAAGTGAAATGTATAATTTGGAAATTTAAAATTAAGACCTCATTAAAAAATAAGGAGCATTTGCAACGTGGAACTCTGAAATTTCAACAAAAGAAACAAGAGGAGAACATAAAAACACTAGATTTCCTGGTATCCAACATAATATTGACCTTCACTTTGTTCCTATGTGAAACTAATCAGAGGTGACAACATCTCCTATAACTTAACCAGCACTGAATGTATTCATTATATCAAATACAGACAACAGAAGGAAGTATGCCATTTGTTTTTATTGGGTTACATGTGACCATAAACTTCCAAGAAGTTACAGTTTCCATGGAGATACAGTAAATATATTCAATTACTTGAATAGGAAAAAGGTGTGTAATGTGTGTGTATAAGTGAGTCAGTTTGGACAGTCCCTTGTGTTCGATGTTAACGTGGAGTGGAATAAAAACGAGCGTGTTCATTTTAAATCATTGTTAAAAAAACAAAAAAACAAAACCAAACATTAAATAAGACAAGAGAACAGTGACCTAAAGCTATGACCTGAAAAAAATGTTCAACATAAATCACGTAGAAAAGAGGAATAAATAAAACAGTATTTCACAGACACGGAAACAACAACCTACAGTGAAGATGGTCGGTTCCCTCCATGTTTGGTGTGTTGAAGACAAGGGGGTGAGAGAGAAAGAAGGAAAACATCACTCCCTCTCCCGTGGCAGGAATCAGCCTTCAGGAACCTACAGATGCATCACAGTTACTGAGGGGCGTTTCAGGAGCTGGGCGGGGTCTCTACCTGTGGAGTCAGATTTCATATGGCACGTCCACACTACAGCTCTATAGTGACTACAAGTCCTAGTCCAGGTCGGACACCACCTATTCACCAGCAGATCCCTCGTTAACACTCCTCTTTAAGACCTGGACTCAGACTCTCTCCCACCCTGCCCACAGCTCTCTTGCCCTCCCTCCACCTCCACTGAGCTACTACCTTACCCCAAGTCTGACTCTAAAAGGCACTGGTATATACTTATTTCTTCACATTCTACCATCTGAGGCAATGAGGACGCACGGCAACACACAGACGTATACACTCGGGCCAGCCGGGTAACTTCTGGGAGGGGGTGGGGTACAGCTGGCTCCTACCATTGCTACCAGTCTCAGTGTCCCAACGCTTCCATCGCTTTAACAGTCTGCTGACGGCGGAGGCAATTGGATGTGTAAACGTCGACAAGGCTAACATCATAACAGGCGAAGACATGAATAAAACACACATTGAAACAGTGCTCCTAAACTTATCTGGATCTTTACGGACTAGTCGATTACATTTTGAACTCGAGCAAGTCTGAGAAATAAGATTCGTGCACACAGTGAGAGTGTCTGCGTGCTGCTCTGGAGGAGCTGTTGCCCACCTAGATATTTACACAGTGAATTGAACAGACTTCTACTCTACAAACAGAGTTTCGCTGGAAGTTTTTGTACATTTGGAATGCCCTTACATGGCGACAGTTAGAAAAGGTCTACATGCTCTGACGAGGAGCTTCATAACGTGTCTAATCTAGGTTACATGTTTAAAATCTAAGCCTCAAATGCGCTGGAGGAGGCGAATGATGCTCTCTACGGGACGTGCAGTGAAGCCACTGCAGTCAGGCAGTGAATTAGTGAGGTTTTTTCCCTACTTGGAGTCTATTTCTTGAATATTTCTATTTCTGCACACTAAACAGTTACTTGCTTTAACATTAGTTTACCACCAATCCAGTTCACATGTTAAACTGTTGCTTGGCACTTGTTTTTAACCGAAGCACCCAAAAACAAGTTTTATTTTGGCAAGACTTTTAAAGAAACTATTTGGTAAGGAGCTGAATGCGGAATCATGGACACCAACAGTCAATTAAAACGTTGTGAGCACCGAGTTTTAAAGCTACAGTGTCAGTTTCAATTATAGCCTGCTTAATTTAAGACAACCACTGCAACATCAGGTCCCAACATGTCAGGTTTGCACTAATATCTGCCTGTTTTTATCCAATATGACCCCCTTTCTATACTATAGCATAAAAAGTTCAGTGCTGTTTTCACGCATGCAATCCTCAACTGAATTTATAAAGTCTGCTGTTGTTTATAAATCCTGCTTGAAACAGAAAGAAGGGTAACCTTCAGTAAAGCCCAAAGTGATTCATACCCCTGGTAAATTTAGATTTAAAACTATTTTCTTTAAATAAAAGATGTGTTTTTCTGATAGGGAATAAGACAGACATCTTTTAAAAGATACTAAAACAATATAAAAGAAGTATCAAATTTGAAAACAAACAAACTTAATCTGTTTTATTTACATTTTATTAAAACAAATTGTATGTTGAAAATAATTGATATTATATTATTAGAAACCTTCTCAATAATAAATGTTATTACAACAATCAAAACCTTCTTGTAACTGCTGACAAGCTTATGGCATTTTTTCACTGGTAATCTTGCGGATTAGAGTCTTTATAGTTGGAGGGACTCCTTGCCATCACCCTAGTCTTTAGCTTACTCCACAGATCCCCTATCACACTAAAAGCCAGGACTCTGGCTGGGGGTCTCCAAAACGTTAATGGTACTTCCAATCAGAAGAAAACTGTTGCTGAAAAGAAAACCTAAAACTGCCAGGGGTCTGAATAACTTTGGGCTTAACTGGACACCAAAGACTGAGGTCCCGATCCTGTCCCAGGTGTCAACATGGGGTCCCGATCAATGCATTTTTTAAATTATATGTATTGGGGCTTCCTGATGACACTTAGTTCCAGATACCTGTTGTAGGTCCGTTATTATGTCAGCTGTTGGGCCTGTCTGCACAGAAAACCTGAGCTGGAGCTGACCTGCGGAAACTCCAGTTAGGGAAAAATATCAGGGAGACTGTAGCTTCCTGAACGTCATCAGTAAGTGACTTAGTGCTGTGATCAAACTAATTGGGTCAGCAATGGGAACCATAAGTCCCGACTGGGATGTCAATATTTATCCCGGTGATATTAGGTCATCAAATGGTGTGATTTAGGTCTTTGTTGCTGGATTTCCTATAGAACCGATTAAGAATCAGCTACAACACCAGACCTAGTTTGACACTAGAACCGCATTGGTGAAAACATGTTAATGACTGCAATAAACTGTTGGTCAAATACATCGTTTACCAAGTTAGACATGAGGTGATAGTTGCTATAGAGATTTACTCATCTGATAAAGGATGTTAAATAGTGAGCAGAAATCTTGATAATTTGTTCACTCTGATCTTGGAAAAAAAACTACAAATACTACAAAATGAGGCGTAAGACGTGTTAGAGTGTTGCTCTAAGCTTTGTTGAAACCTTTAGTGATTGGTAATCTCAACCATAAGCTCAGAGATTAGTAGAAGGGCAGTGATAACCGAGATATTCCAAAAAGAGCTTAAATATATATATTTTAATTTGTTTCCTTAATGAGAGCATCAGTTTGATCCCATGTGGAAGTGATGTAACGGATGAGTGCAGGAACAATGCAAATGTCTCACTCCAGTGCATTTGTGCCATAAGACAAAAATGGTCCCCAAAAGGTTAAAGTTCACTCCAGTTTGTACACGATACTTACAATATACACATACTACGTGTCAAACATCTGATAGTTTTTTTTTTCTAAACAATGACCTTGTATGCAAAAAGCGGAGTTCTATAGCTTCTGTTCCTTTTGTCGCTTGTGTTGTTGTCTTCTATTTCCACTAATGGAATCCAGAGTTAATATAGGAGGACATGATAATACAAAAATAAAAGTCACGCAGGTTGGACAACTCTGCTTTTCTTTCCCTTTTCTCATGTTTGTTGTTTTATGTTCCGAGCAGACTTCCGGGATGTGATCAGATAAGAGAGAGGAATGCTAAAAATGTGCCTGTGTTACAATCTGAGCTGTGGTCCTTGTTTTTGAGTTAACAGGTTCCATGTCGTTTGAGGTGAAATGTGAAACAGAGTAGCATCACTCCATAAAAAAACAATAATAATTAAACAGCAAAAAAAATGGCTGCTGTCTTTGCCTTCATTATCAAGGCAAATGAATAAAAATTCTTGAGAGGCAGTCGAGACTTTCTCACATGAAATTCCCTCCTTCAGGAATGTCTTCCCACAGCTCGTGTCCTCTTTGAAATCTGCGCATCTCGGCAGAGATTTGGTATTGTGATGGTAGCAAATAAATACGTGTTAAAAACTGTCTCTTTCTGAGTGGAGGCTTCTGCTTCTCAGAACATAAGTATATGGGTTTATCAGGCAGAGAGAAGGATGGAACCGGAGGTCTAAAAATCTCCATCTCGATGCTTAGGTGTCAAGGGTCATGTGTGTGTGAGGGGGGCCTTGTGGCTGCTACTTGAAAATGTAGTTGATCAGAACCTGAAGGATGATGAGGAAAGCGATGACGACGTAGTCCCGCTGCTGGAGGAAGGAACTGCTTTCTGCCTGGCTTACTGTACGGCTCCGCAGTACGGTGATGCTCCTTTAAACACAGGTATGAAGTTTTAACACGTGTAGCATCAGAACATACATGTAGCACAGAACGGGTCGATGTCCTTCTCACCTGTTAATGTCCTCCTGCGTCTGCTTTATAGATTCGATGGCACTTTGAAGTTCAGTGAGGTCTGCACCCTTTTTCCTCATCCGGCTGTTATGCTTGCTTTTGCGTCCTGCAATAACATTTATGGGTGTTTGTTATCATCGGGGTCCCTGATACTGTGGAACCCACTTATTGATCAATGCTGCATCACAGCAGTTTCTGTGTTGGATGAGGCTGACTCACGCTCGCTGCCAGATGAGTCGTGTCGATCAGGTTCTGGTGTGGAGCACCCACTTTCTGGGCTCTTGGGCTTGTCGCTCTTGTGTTTTCTCTTTGGCACTGTTACCTAATTTAGCGTTCACAGATGGACACACAAGCAGATATAACAGACAGGTGAAACACAACTTATTATCAGCAAAAAGCAGGTAAAGCAAACAGAAAAGGTAAAAGAAAGAAAATAAACAGGAATAAAACTGGGCTTATTCAACCCAGCCTGTCGGTGGTGGCGAATAACAGCGGCTAAGTCAGACATGCAGGTACATCAGTGCACAATTATAGGCAACACACAGCTAGCATACAAAAGTAACCAGCCTGCCGAGAGATGGGACATCCCTTTAAAGTGATGAGTGCAAATATGTGAATGATTGATAATTTAGCTTAAACGTTTTTGTTCAAATTTCATCAAAAAACTCCTTCAAATTTCTATTTTTCTTTTTACAAAGAGAACCCTTTAATATTTGGTACATTGTAAAAAACAAGGAGTTAGCCACTAACAAATGTCGCCCTATGTGATAAGTATGGACCCAGCGCTATAATGGAGAGCAGTAATTCATATGGAGAACATCAGGTTTGTTTGTATTGAGGCTTGCAGAAATTTAAAAGGATGCCGGAGAATATCAAAGCGATGAACTAAAGCCATTTACGTGCTTCTCCTTCCAGGGGGTTCTGCCTCTCACTGGAGGTTTTCATTATCAAGTCCAAGAGGTTTCTACAACACACATCCATTAGAACTCTGTTCAGCAGGAATGACGTGGTCACTGTATGTTGTCCTTCTGTTGTGTAAACTAACCTCATAGGGTTACTTTCCTAATAAAATTCATATAAATTAAAATGAATAGTTAGAAAAACTTCAAAAGCTTCATTTGTATATTTATCTAGTTTTCACCCATATCTTCATTATAATTCATTAAAAAAAATAATCTATTACAGTTAACTTAATAAACAAACATCAATCCAATATATTAACTAAATATGTCATTTATATTATTGTAATTTGGATGAAGTAAACATCTATTTACGTATTTTAATGTAAAATTCAATTGTGTGAAATGAAAAACCCAACAATATTATGGGCATCCAGACCAACCAACATTGGCTCAATAACAATATGAACACCACACAAAGGTAACATAGGGCTGAATGAGGCCGTCACTGTTTTGCTTGGAAGAGACGATATTTAGCCCTTTCTCTGTATGGAGGATTTTGCTCAGGACTTGTTAGATCTCACCTAATACCCAAGATAAATCTTTCATTCTTATTTTTTTATTCATCGCCACAGCTTTTCGGTCAACTTTGACGGCTTGTGTTCAGATTTTATGATATTCCGTGTTTAGGCAGGATGAAAGAAAACTTAAGCATGGTTCACAACCCTTCAAGGATCACTGCAGGTGAATAGCATTTCTCCATGACATAATCTAAAGTTTAGCTCTATTGGCTATTGCCCTGCATGATCAATCGCATGACTATTAAAGTTTACAACAGCATTAAAATAAAAAAGGGCAGTAATTTGATAAGATTGTCACTGGTTGTGGTACCTGGCAAATGGTTACTCCACATTCACTCATGGAACAAAAAGCTTTTCAATGATAGCTGAATTATTTTGTTAAACCCATTTTAACCACATAAGGGTTAGTGTTTGATGAGTCATGCAGACATAATAATGAAACAATGAGGATGACAGAGCAGCCAGTGTCAAAACGGGAAGAAGTTTAAAATAATCAAATGTAATATAGACACAAAAGAGTCCAGGCAATGATGGTGGCAGCAGAGATGGTACAGGCAAAAAGAGTTGAAGCAACAGTGGAGGCGGTGCACCGGCTGATGCATGAAGGACGGATGAGGCGGTGGCATGCTTTTTCAGCGGGACAACCTACCTGGCACTTGCAATTGTCCCTCCGTGGCCCCTGGTTACTCAGACTAATAAGACTGCCAGAACGTACCATAGGGGTGCAGTGTTGGACCTTGGTCTGGATGCAGCCATCTTTCTCAAACTGAATGAGGTCATTGAGTGGATCCCACGGCCTTGTGCTGAGAAATTAGCACAGAGAAAGGGGGACACATAAGTGGCAATGCACAAGCTAAACAGGCCCACTTTTTCACACTAGATTCCGTTGATCCTGATCTGCTGTGAAGCAAATTCAGTGATTCTGGTTTAAATAACTGAGCTTCAGACTCGTCTATAAGTTACCTTTCATTAGACATTTTTGCAGAGAAATATAAAACCAGTTTTTCTAAGTTTTAAAATGGAGTACCGCAAGGCTCAATTTTAGGCATCACCCCGTATTTATTCATATAGTTAGGAAGAGTACACCTAAGGAGACCTTATTGATAGAGTATCATGTTACCAATATTTGGTTATTTGGCTGGATGGATGGGCTTTTGTTCAGAATGCTCTTTAAAGCTAGAGTGTAAATGTTATCCTGCAGATGATCTTTAATGTAAATAATGTTGGCCCTGACATGTTTTTTTTGTTTATATATGTATTACATATTAGTGTAAAACATTTATATTAAAGGGATGCCCTTATAAAATAAAGGTCAGCTAAACAATAAAACAATAAATCTACTATGATCAGTGCTGAATTTGAACTTCATAAAAAATTAACGCCCTGTTTCATTTTCTTTGACTATCTTCCATCTTTCAGCCAGGTTTTGTTAAAACCAGTTGTTTATGTTGTTTTTGTGTAATTTAATTAAAAGTCCTGTTTACAAATACAAGCAAGAGCAGATCTAAATAGGCTCTTGCAGCATCAGAAAACCAGAAAAGGACATAAACTGACCTTTACCTTCAGGTCAGCACTACAGAGCATTATTTCCAAAAACAGCCCCAGGCTGTCTGTCTGATGAACATTTGAAAGACCAGGTCCATACATATTTGCACCGACTCAACCATGACCATCTCTTTTTAATAACACCTTGCAGATGTGCAGCTGGGGACTCAGGTTTGCCAATCAATACACCATATGATCACAGATTTCACTGGTTTAAGGGCCACAGAGGAGCCACTCACTCGGCATATCTGTAATGCCATTCTCCAGTGATGGGGTCCTGCTCGAACAAGGCAGAGACCCACTCCTCGCATTTGGCCTTGCGCTCACGGGCTGCCTTTCTCTGAACTTCCTCCAGGATGAACTTCTCGTTGGTGGCCTCAGTCTGGTCCTTGTTGTTGATGGCTCGAGTCACATGCTGCCACAGTCTGGATTGGGATAAGACATTATGAGATGTTTTAATGTTCATCAAGAAAACAATAACAATCAAAATAACAAAGACAGACAGGTAGAACTGAGTGGATGGGTTCGGATACCTGGAGTCAAACATCCAAAGCATCAAGTAGAGGACAACAGAGGTGAAACAGAGTGCTTGCAGGGTGGAGGGGTAGAGATGATAAATAATGTTTAAATCAAAGTGCACCTTTCTGACTCAAACTCCCCCTGCTCTTCAGGTGGGACCGTGTAGCGGATCAGCCTGTTCTGTCTCAGCTCTGGCGTCGGGTCCCAGAAAGTATCCACCGTCCCCGTCTTCTTGTCGTTGATGAAGATCTCGCTGTCCTGTGAGAGGACACACAAACAGTGAAGCCGTTTTCTGTTCCACATTTTATAGTAACTGAATACCTGAATGACTACATAATTTACTAGTCCCTCAAAAATCTTTGCATAGATCCTTAGACAACAATAGAAATCTGAATAAATAGATTATATCTATTAAAACAACAAAGCATACAACCAAGAGGTGTAATTCAGAACAATATGTGGAGCATAGGACTTACCCAGTGTCCCTCTAGAGTAGCCAACACCTCCTTTCCCAGCTTGATCTTTCCAGAAATCTGGTTGACACAATCGCTGCTGCCCAGGAACGGCTGAGGGAACAACAGAAGCAGGACGAGGGACAAGAGGTAATGGGGAATAAGAGGTATTTCGGACAAGGGAGGGGGAGTGGACAGGACAAGAAACAACATGGAGGATAACCACAGGACAGTAAAACCAAAGAGAGTAAAGGATGGAGAGAAAATGTACTTGCTGTAGTTACTTTGAAAGAAAAAAGAAACATTTTATCTGCATTGTTTTGTTTGAGATTCTTTAAACTACAGTTAAAACCATATATTTCCATATACTTTATGGAAGGACATATAAAACTTATAGTCTGACAATAAGTCAGACTGAAGCTTTCCTGTTTCAGGTCAAGTAAGATGACCAAAAATATTTCAGTTAGCTAAATGGCAGAATAATGGGAGATTTTATGTCATTAAAAAGACTTGAAATTATCATAAAAACAGGACAGAATAAAAACCTTATTTTTAGCTTAGTTCACCTTTATGTTTTATTATAATGATCTTCTTTCTTTTGTTTTTTAATTACCTTGTAAAGTCCTGTGGTCAACCTTACCGTTTTGAAATTTGTAATAGAAATAAAACTCACAATAACATTGGTATACCTTCATAAAAGTAACAGCCAGGCCGAGTTTAGACTAATATGACTTATCCTGCACATACCTGTCGCTAGTTCATGACAGCATAATGCAGTTGATTATGATGGGAGTCATAGGGGTTGATAGGATATTGTGTAGGGGAGAGGGTAAAGAGGTGGGGTGGAGGACATGTTGATGGAGGAGCGAGACAATCAGATCAGAACATCACATAGGAAACATTTCTGTTCCTGTCATCCACTAACACTGAAGCTCTTCTGTTTAGAAAAGTCCAAGACTATCTCCTACTCTTTGACAATCACCATAAATCTTGCAGACGTACCTTTAGTTTGAACTCCAGCTGAGCGCTGTAGCCTGTTTTCTCACATGCAATAGTGATCTGACCACCCAGCTCCAGGGTCATGGTTCCATACAGTATGCCTTTCATATAAAAACATGCTTTAGTCAGCACAGACCAATCAGGAACACAGCGAAACAAAGCGTTGTGCCTTGAACTCTAACCTTTACAGTGAGCGTAAGGCATGTTCATTATGTAGTCCTCCCCTCTGTTGAGGAACGTGAGCCGAGCCTCTCCGTCTAATATGGCCGACAGTGAGTTTCCTAAAAGATAAATAATGATGTGGAAACTCATCATTAGTCTGTGAACAGGGGACGTAAACTTCATGAGGTGAGGATTAAAAACGCTGAGGCTGCTTGTACCGTAAAACTTGGACTTGGCGAGGATGCTGCCACTGAGGCAGAACCCATCTTTCCTGTTGCTCACATAGAAGGCTGACACTGGTGGGTGGTGGGAGACCTGAAAAAAAGAGTTTAAAAGTTACCAAAAACCAGCTTTTAATAGTAGATGCAACCCGGAAGCAAAGAAATATGGAATCAAAACTCTAAGACGATGTTATTTTACAGGGGAGTCCTCTGGGTCTGTTAAACACTCACACTGTTGTAATAAATTACACTTTCTTTGAGATGATATGGATGAAAAATATGGAATTTGGAAAACAAATACAAGCACAAGTCTAATTCCACAAATGAGCCTACAGTTTAAAGATCACCTATTGATTTTAAAAAGCTCTTGAACCTGATAGGAAGCTGATGAGCTGTCGCCTGAAACAATGTAGGGGATTAGAAAACTCCTTCATGGTGGTAAATCAGAATGAGCGTTGGTGATTTTTTTAGGCTGGTGATGCCATCATTTTCTCCTGTAATTTCTCTAAAAACCGGACATTATTTATAGTGCCGGCGAACATCCACTCAATGATTCTAGGAACAACAGTTGGACAATCAACTTGCTCAAATAAATACAAACAGGTTCAACCATTTACATACATCTACACCAATATTTGGTTAAATGTGCCATTAAAAACATCTCTTCATACATCTGCCTCCACCACCATGCTTCACAATTGGTGCAGTATTTTAATTGACTCCTCCAAAATTACTTCTCATCATTGTGGCAAAATATTTGTCAATGAAATGTTTCCCCCAGAGGACATTTTGCTTGCCACTGTGGGCACCTACAAAGTTCAGCTCAGAGCAGGGGCCTTTATCATGGGTTGGCATGGAGACGTTAAACTCGCTTCACCAAGAATAGTCACAGTGGTGTCCCTGCAGTTTGCGGTTTATGAAAAGTTTGAGCCTTTGTTGGTTCCTGGCTTGTTCATAAACATTTGGACCCATTGTTTTTTCAATGTGGGTGAGAATTTGGGTCAGGTGGTTCTGGACACGTTTGATTGTTCCAGCACCAGTTTGTAAAATTCATAGAAGTTAAAAACAGCCGTTCAAATGAATCATTACAATCAGCAAATTAATATGACATTTATACCAATGTAAACTTTATGTAGACCTCTGATCAGAACTCTTAGTAGGCTGCTGGCGCTGATACCTGTTCTGCAATGTAAAATGTCTTGCTGTTGGTCTTCTGATGGAGCCACATGCACCGATACGTCTCGCCAATGATGGGGTTGTAAGGTTTCTTCAACCCCTGTAGAATAAAAGCATAAACATGATTAACCAGAACAAAACGATGCACAGAAACTCAACATAAAGTGGGTCAAACTGACCTTTGGCTTTTTGTAAAATCCAGAAATGTACCATTTCACCACCTTCTTCATCCGGTTATAGGCATTCTCTTCAACTGCAGCTCTGGAAGGAGAACCACCAACTTATAATTGATGTTTTTTATTTACCAAAACCCCAATGAATGGTTGCACAAATAAGTGATGGGTTTTAAGTTTAACTCAGCAAGACAGGGACCCTCCATGACAGGAGACGACCAAAGCCTTATTGTCATAAAAACCTCAAATATTCATAATATATATACCTGTATTTAACAGAAAAAATAGGAAGATCTTACTCTGACAGGAAGTCAGCGTGATAGTAGTAGTCGGACAGTTTGTCCAGGAAGGATCTTGGCTCCAGAATAAAAGTGGGCAGCACAACCTTGGATAGATCCATGCCTGGTCGCACTTGCTTCAGCAGAGTCCAGATTAGAGATTTATTCTCCTCAGATACAGTCTCTGTCTGAGCAGCCTCGCCGGCCTGAAACAGAGAAGGTCAAAGATGGTGGCTGCTCATATATCCACAACAATCTACTGTACTTACATTTGTCAACACTAAATCCCACTGGGGATGCTAATTCCCTGCTGACTGTGGGGGTTTCATCGAGGTTATACGAAGCGTTTCATTTGTAAGCTGACAGACGCTCAGTATGGAAATGCAGGTTAGCACTTTCACACTTAGAGGGACCCACGCACAGCAAACTGCACACACTGTGATCAAAGACTGTCAGCTTGCATCTTGAAGAGCTCCAGCAGGAGACTGTGCTAATTTCTTCTCATTATGTAAGAATCCTTATCAAAAACAAGCCCTTTGATGATCCTACAGATCAAGATATAGTTGAAAATGTAGAAATTCTTTGAGAACATGATGTACAGCTGAAACCATATCAATACGCATTGAGGAAGCAGAGCATTTCATACCTCCCCCAGCTCCTCATGTGACTGCTCCATGTATGGGGTTTCCCGCAGATGCTCATTGGGGTCCAGGTCGATGTACGAGTCATCCTGGCGCTCTGATGTGTCGCTGTCGCTCTCCTCACTCTTTTCCAGGCCCTCTGGGTCTGACTCCTCGTGGTCTTGTTCTCCCTCCCTGTCTGATTTATCCGAGTACAGGTCCGGGTCTTTCAGATGGTCAGTGTCGTTAAACCTGAATGAGAGAGCAAACAGGTAGACAGCAGAGACATATATGAGAAATCAGAGAATGTAAAGAAAAGAGCTTCACAAAACAATGTAGACAGGATGAGGACAACTAGACAAAAAACGGCAGCAAACACGTGGAAGGAGGTGCTTTGGAAAGATGAGAACTAAACAACATCTAAAAAAGCTTCACCCTAAAAACAATGTTGAACTCGACAAGACATGAATCTGCAAGGTTGGCAAAACACATCAGTATAACTGCCAAAACTACAGTCATGATTGAAAGTAGGGAAATATATTTACAAAGTGGGTGTTAGAGATCTGTAGCCAAAAGCCTTGAGGGGAATGTAGCTACTGTGCTTGCTACTCACTGGAAACCGTGAATGTTGTGTGCTCTGAGGAGGCTGTAGAAATTAATGGAGTGCTCTCCACCGGCGGATACTGTGCTCATGTCCTCCTTCCCCTCCCGGATCATGGTCCTCTTTAGCAGACTGGAACACTTCAGGGCCAGCTCCAATGCGTCCATCCAGCACCGACCTGGGGAAAAAAATCCTAATTACAACCTATACGAGTATCCTTTAGAATATATATATCATAATATCATAATCAGTCAGTCATTTTCTACCGCTTATTCCATAGTGGGTCGCGGGGAAGCTGGTGCCTATCTCCAGCAGTCTATGGGCGAGAGGCGGGGTACACCCTGGACAGGTCGCCATAATATCATAATAATATTCTTTATTTATTCGGGTAAAAATGTCTCACTGCGATAAAAATCCTGAGGCAGGAAGGCAGTGACACACATGACATACACACGTTGACAAAATTGTTGGTACCCCTCGGTTGATGAAAGGAAAACCCACAATGGTCACAGAAATAACTTGAATCTGACAAAGGTAATAATGAATAAAAATTCTATGAAAATGAACAAATGAAAGACAGACATTGCTTTTCAAACATGCTTCAACAAAATTATTTAAAAACATAAACTCATGAAACAGGCCTGGACAAAAATGATGGTACCCCTGAAAATAATGTGACCAAAGGGACGTGTTAAATCAAGGTGTCCATTAATTAGCATCACAGGTGTCTACATTCTTGTAATCAGTCAGTGGGTCTATATATAGGGCTACAGGTAGTCACTGTGCTGTTTGGTGACATGGTGTGTACCACACTTAACATGGACCAGAGGAAGCGAAGGCAAGAGTTGTCTCAGGAGATTAGATAGAAAAATATAGACAAGCATGTTAAAGGTAAAGGTTATAAGACCATCTCCAAGCAGCTTCATGTTCCTGTGACTACAGTTGCATATATTATTCAGAAATTTAAGATCCATGGGACTGTAGCCAACCTCCCTGGACGTGGCCGCAGGAGGAAAATTGATGACAAAACAAAGAGACGGATAATATGAACGGTAACAAAAGAGCCCAGAAAAACTTCTAAAGAGATTAAAGGTGAACTTCAAGCTCAAGGAACATCAGTGTCAGATCGCACCATCCGATGTTGTTTGAGGCAAAGTGGACTTAATGGGAGAGGACCAAGGAGAACACAATTGTTGAAAACAAATCATAAAAAGGCCAGACTGGAATTTGCCAAACTACATGCTGACAATCCACAAAGCTTCTGGGAGAATGTCCTATGGACAGATGAGACAAAAACTGAACTTTTTGGCAAGGCACATCAGCTCTATAAAAAGTGAAGCAAATGAAGATAAGAACACTGTCCCGACTGTGGAACATGGAGGAGGCTCAGTTGCAGGGTATAATGAAATCTCAAGACTATCAAGGGATTCTAGAGAGAAATGTGCTGCCCAGTGTCAGAAAGCTTGGTCTCAGTCGCAGGTCATGGGTCTTGCAACAGGATAATGACCCAAAACACACAGCTAAAAACACCCAAGAATGGCTAAGAGGAAAACATTGGACTATTCTGAAGTGGCCTTCTATGAGCCCTGACCTAAATCCTATTGAGCATCTTTGGAAGGAGCTGAAACATGCCGTCTGGAAAAGTCACCCTTCAAACCTGATACAACTGGAGCAGTTTGCTCATGAGGAGTGGACCAGAATACCTGCTGAGAGGTGCAGAAGTCTCATTGACAGTTATAGGAATCGTTTGATTGCAGTGATTGCCTCAAAACGTTGGGCAACAAAATATTAAGTTAGGGTACCATCATTTTTGTCCAGGCCTGTTTCATGAGTTTATTTTTTAAATAATTCTGTTGAAGCATGTTTGAAAAGCAATGTCTGACTTTCATTTATTCATTTTCATAGATTTTGTATTCATTATCACAAGTTCTTCAAGTTATTTCTGTGACCATTGTGGGTTTTCCTTTCATTAACCGAGGGGTACCAACAATTTTGTCCACGAGTGTATTAAACACACAACGACATCTATTACAAAACAAATTCTAGGACTGGATTCGCTAAGCTGTAACAAATATGTTTTATTTCCCAGTACAATGCTCTTCCTCAATCCACCTCGGGAGGGGATCACAAACCTGTAACTACTACGAACTGCACAGGTTAATATAGCATTGGATCTAGTCTCCAATTAATTTTAGTGGGGCTTTTATTATAGACACTTCTGTTTTGGAAACTGGAGTATTTTACTGTATTTATGGATTTTCAGTGATGCAGAGAAAGGCAGATCTGTAACTTTTTTGTTTTATTTTACACCAGTTCAATTTATATTCTATCCAAAATGTAGAAATAAAGTATTTGTTGTTATTTATAGATCTTAAAGAGAAATCTAAATCTGCTCAAAACAACAGCAACATGTTCAGAAAATAGACAAAACTATTTCCTGTGTCAGACAGTTTCACTCGTTCCAGCACCATGGACAGAGACTCCATGGAGCAAGCAGGAAACGTGCTCCATGTTTCAGCACCATGGACAGCGCCCTGCTAAACGTCCTGCCAGGATTCCTCCTGTTCCAGCCAAATACCCAGAAAAAGTGCACTAAAAACATCATCTAGTGCAGATAAAAAAATATCTTTCGGGTAAATACTTTATCAGCTGCAGTCTACAAAAACGATTCTTACCTTGATTTTTTTTATGTTTTCATAGTTATTAAGGTTTTTCCACAGCCAGTCACATAAAACTACACTGTGGTTTGTGGTTCTAACAATACAAAATCTGAAACGTTTTAAGGTGTGTGAATCATTTTGTAAAGGACTGTGTGCTTTACTCACAGCTGGCCTTCAGCAGGCACATTTACTCTATGCTGAAGACAGCACTGAGTAAATGTATTTGTGTATTTCAGCTAATGAGTGTGAGATCCTCCAGACCGGAGTGAGAGATAGATCTGTAAATGACAACCCCATCTTTTACCATCAGACTCTGACGCAGCTCGGAAGATGAGGTGGCTGCTGGGTAACGGTTGCGTGATAGAGCCCACTGCTTCTCCTTTAGGACCCTGAAAACACAAACAGAAAGAGAGGGAGCAAAACATTAAAAACAATTACATGATTTAAGAGTGATGCGACAGATCCTCATTTCATTTAATATAATTATACTTATTTTATTTAATAATAATTCCAATTATAGAGGTGGAAACAACAGTGTCATTATAAAAATGAACACATACATAAATAAGAGAGGACACAAAGTGGGCAGATGCAGAATGAGTGAGGAGCTCATTTGGTGGTGAAGCTAATGAAGAGCAGAGCAGGATAGCTCTTTTCAGGACAAAAACAAACACCAGAGAGCTTTCATGGTCAGTAATGAATAACAAATAACAGCTGGAGTGGCCAATCGAGAGCTGAGGAATAGAGGAACAAACGGAGCACGTGGCCAGCTAAATATGAAAATGGCTTCCTGGACAAGTTATTTTCTTTGTTGTCCTAAATTACAGCATGATGTTCGCCCAATTATGACTTCACATACAAATCTGGAGATGAAGCAGCTACCAGCTTTTATTTCATTCTTTCCCTGGAGGTGGACAAACGAGAGGACAAAAAAAGCAGCATTTTAAAAAGCTCCAGGTGGATTTGGCATTAAACAAACCATGAATACGTAGAAAAGCCCCTCAAGCTGACTGTTAGGTATAGAAGAGGATGCGTGATGCTGCTGGCATGTTTCTCTTCTAAAGGCCGTGGGCATTATGAACTCTTGGAAAGTTGGTGATTTCTGCTATAAAACTTAAAATGGGTGAGCATTAACATGTTCTTGGATCATTGGGTCTTTGGGCAGGGTAGCGATCCAAAACAAATGACCAAATCAACACAGAAATGGTTCAGCAGATATAGAACCAAACCTGAACATGTCTGGTTTAGATCGGCACTAAACAGAGTTTAACTCTGTCCACACACAACAAAAGACATAGTAAATACACAGCGAGGCGAGTCAAGCTTGATGTGAAACATCGATATTCTGTACACAGTAGAACTCCTTTCATTCAAATTTAAAGAGGTCAGCTGAAAGTAATTTTTCTGAACAATCTTGCTCAGTCTGAGATGCTGTCAGGATTCTGGTGTACCAGTTGAACCATGTGCTATGATCATTTCATTTCTATTTTTCTGGTTTAGATTATTTAGGTTTGACTGTATAAACAATTAATTCTTGATTTTGTAGGAAAACAGCTGATTTTCTTCACTAACCCCTGGCATTGTTCCCAGGCTTATGTGTGTCTGCCTCTCTGCAGGTGGGTTTCTCTCTGCACTGCAGACAACGAGCCCGCACAGTCCTGGTGTCAGTCACAAAATATCACAGTTTTCTCAAGTACTGCAATGCTGCAAAAGCTGTGCCCCATAAAACTGATTAGTGGAAAATTAAATTAAAAATTAAAATTAATTAAAAAAACATGTTTTTATTAAAACATGTTCAGTGAAAAATTGAAAACTGATATGGATATATATATAAGACCATCTGGGTCTGGATCCGGACCACCATAGCCGAGGCATTTGGGAACCTCTAGTATTGATCAATATAACTAGTTAACTATTCATAAACTAGGAATCAGATGGACTTTTCAATTTTAACCAATTCTTTCTAGTTCAAGTATTTCCTAAATTTAATATGGAAACATACAGAGTGAGACATTTATAGGCACCCTTAGTAAAGAAGTCTGGACAGCCTTACAATAAATTCCAATATAATGTAGCAGCACAATGTCAAAATTTTAGCCATTAATTTAAAGATATTTTCTTAGCGGAAAAAAAAATCTCATGTCAAGAAACAATTGTTTAAATAAAATAAACATAATCCAAACAATCCCTTTAAATGTATCTGAAGCCTTTTTATTTATACTTTACTTTAATGTGATCAGATTTTCTACGAATATCAATTAGCAATCAATGACTTTCTGTTTCCTTGGGGTAAAAATGTAAGATGACAGATTTTTCATAGGATATCACTCCCAGATTTACCCTACTGTTAAGCATGATGGTGAAACAGTGATGCTCTGGGCCTTTTTTTCTTTTAAAATCCTTGACGAGCTCGTTATTGAAACCCATCAGAAGCAGAAAAATAAAAAAGGTCAGCCATTGTAACTTTTAACAAAATAATCATTGGTTTTTAGTTTATCCATATTAATGATTAGTTTTTAGTGACCACAGACCTCAAACACTTCAACCTTTTTACCCGGAGCTAATTTGCAGTGTTTGGCTGTAGTTGGGCTTTAAAAAACAAACACATAGCATAACACAAATCAACACCCAACAGGATGTGTCAAACACATTTTAAACCCAAAAATGCTGCTCCAGCTCCTATACTCCGATGAAGTGATGACTTATTCTGTTCAATAAAGAAGCAAAAAGGAGTCTCTGTAGATTAAGGAGGATGAAAATCAAGCCGTAGAGGATGCGAGTAATTTGTCTGATTCTAGGTACCTCACTGATTAATTGGGTACAACCTTCTCTAAAACATGAGGCCACATCAGCACAGATAGTCTTCTCAGTGCCCACAACTAAATCCAGAGAGGTTTGTATGTTGAAGAGAAGAATTTAAAAGACAGAACCCATGACAGGGATTGTGGGATCTCTCTCTGTATGCTCCAACCTTGTGAAATGTTACAGGACAACATTACATGCTGTCCTCCTGGCAGGGCAGGGTTGTATAAAGCCCTGACAGCAGAGTTGCTAATAATTGGGCCACTGGTGATTTTGTTAAAAACTGCTATTTCTTAATATGAGAGTGTTTTCTCCAGGGAATCAATCTACTGGCTTACGGCAGCTTAGAATCAGTTGCTTATCTGTATTCGGATGGTTGATCTGACCTTAACAGCCCAGATGGACTGCTCCAGGGGGTGAAAGAGCTTGAAGCAGAAGCCGTCCTTCTTAGAAGGCCTCTCGATGAGTTCACAGGCATTCAGCAGTACCGTTCCCACCCACTGGCCGTTTTTGTGAGTCTTATATATGAGGAGGACGCCTGGTTTCAGCACACACCACAGCTTGGTCCAACTCTTTAGTGTGCCTCGGATCTGAAGATAAAAAAATGCCAGGTAATCTTAACCCAACCGTTTCTGTTCTGCTTCAGCTTCCGACTACGAAGGAAAACTGTACGGTGTGATGAAGGTGGGGTGGCGTACCTTCAGCCAGTCGGCCATGACGATAACAGAGGGATCCGTGATGGTGCTGAGTAGCTCCTTGGTCGCCCTCTTCTTTTCTTCTCTGTAGTTCTTCTTCTGCACCTGCAGGTACAGGGGTACAGAGGGGTGAATGATGAAGAACAATCTGCACATGGTTCTCACCTCCATTTAATGATGTGAAGTAACACTCCTCAGCATCTCTGACCACTGGATGTGGCATCATTTACACTTCATTTTTCATATTGAACCTAATGCATGCTGTTTGTTTCGCACCATTTTTACACTGAGGCACTATCTGCAGGGACAAACACTCTGGAAACTAACAGTATGTCACAGGAAGCCATGATTATACAACACATACCTGAATGAAAGTGTATTTTTACAGCTTGTGGTGCCTCTGCTGAGAATTAGGATCCAGATATGTGGGTCTTAAGCTGCTTACAGGTTTCTCACCTTGAGGGACTCCTTCTTGGTGAGCTTTCCACCAGACGCTGGCACATCCTTATCCGAGCCATTGTACAGCTTTGTTTCAGACTTTCAACAAACAGGAGGGGAAAAACAATTACGAGTTCATCTCAAAAGACACCCTACCTGTTAATGTATAATTTCTATCACAGAACAACGTTGAAAACAGTTCCCTAACCATGTGGTTGGTTGTTTAGGCCCTAATTATACAACAAGGGTCCTGTGGATGACAGCACTGACTTAATGTTTTAGATGTTATCCTATCTGCAAAGTGTTCTCTTTAAACAGGCTAATTACCAAAAGAGACACAAATAAGAAAAGCTACTAAAACAAGAATGCTTCTTCTATAAGTGCTTGTCTTTTACCCCCAGTTTATCTGCTGGACTATAAATGGTTGTGTCTGCAGGTCCCCTCACATGCTGAGGTATTCATACCACTTGTACATTTCCAAATACTGTCATGCTGCAATCACAAACTTTATTGTACCTTATACCGACACACATCAGTGCCTAATAGTAAAGTGGAGTGAAAATGGCACATTTTAACATTTTCCTACTAATAAAAAACTGAAAAACGTGGTGAATGTTTGCAGTCAGGCCCCTTTACTCAGATAACCCCAAATAAAAATTAAAGATTTAAGTCATTTAACAGATGCATGCCACACTTTTCAGATATGTATTTATGAACTCTCTTATGCTGTTCAACATTATAAAATCCCAACGAAATGTATTGAAGTGTGTAGTGATATGGTGAGAAGTCAAAGGTCAAAGGGGTATAAATACTCAAACCACTGTAGGAGTGAAGGCTCAGATGTGTGTGTGTGTGTGTTTGTTCACCATTAAACAATCTTTATAAACTGGATCAGGCTTTGAAGGTGAGTTGAATTTAAAAGGAGTCTAGATGACTGGCAGACATCCACATTTTATCTGAACCTTGATAAATATTCTAGACGGTTCTGCTCCACACAAAGGTTACTCAAAAGAAGAAGAAATGGAGCTGCTTAATGTTTGTCAGTGTATGTGATGCATGAGTCATCTCTATGGGGATATAACGCCGCTGATGCAAGACTGGGAAAGCAAAAAGACATGAAGTATCCCCATATTACGTGATTTTCATTACAAAACACTACAGTACCCCGGTATTCCTTCCCAGCTATCACGGCACAGTGAACTACCTTGCTCTTTGATATGGAATTAGAGTCCTCTTTCAAAGGCAGAGGCAGGAGGTCCTCCTTCACTCTCTCGAAACCTGGGAAAAAAAGCGAAGAACATGTTAATGCTCACTTCTACTCTCTCCTGCTTGTCAAACGTCATCAGCATTTATAATTAGCACAGATGCAGACCTAGATCAACACCATCAATCTCTGCACACCACTAGAGATTACCTGTATACCTCATTGATTGTGTCCTTTTTATTTTACTTCACTCCATTACCAAACTCTTTAATCCCTAATGACAGCTGTTGTTTTGGACAGAAATAAAATGCCTAAAAAGTATTCATCTCCATGAAGTGTACAACATTTTTTCACATTACTACAACAAACACCAATGGATTTTATCTGGGCTTTAACAAGTCAGTACTTAGTAGACGCACCTTTTACTACAATTACAACTATGTGTCTCTACAGGCTTACACATTTAGAAATGTTTGACCCCTCCTTCCTTTAAAACAGCTCAGGTTTGATGGGGAGCATCTCTAAACAGTAATTTTCAAGTCTTGCCACGGATTCCCAATTGGATTTTGGTCAGGACTTTGACTGGGCCATTCTGACAAATAAAATGTTCAGAGTGTTTGTCTGACTGGAAGAGAACTCTGAAACCCAGTATTTATGTTCTTAGTAAAGGCTTTATTAAGAACAATTTAGGACTGCATTTTTAAAAAATGTTTGCATATCCAATAAGTAAACTGTATGATGTTTGCTGATTCAAATATGTTGGTGAGAAACAGATTGAGCAGGTAACCATCAGCACAAAACAAACATCGTCCTAAAATCAGTTCTACTGATTCACCAAGTCAGGATTCCTTTTCCAATCCTCCATTTTGTTCAGGAATACATATCTGAAACAAAGCTCTATAACTCACTGTGGATTCAACAGCTTTTTTTAGTGCAGGGGTGCTCAAGTCCAGGAGAGCTACTACCCTGCACCCCTTCATCAAAACACCTGAATCAAACTACTGGCTCATCACCAGGTCTCTGCAGAGCTGAAGGACCACCAATGAGGGAATACAGCCATTAGATTCAGCTTTGTTGGTGCAGGAATGCATGTAAAAGTTGCAGGACAGTAGCTCTCCAGGACTGCACTTAGGTACCCCTATAATATGAGAATTCCAGTCGTAGAAAAAAAAACAAAAGCACTTACAATTAATAAAAGTTACAGCAATTCTTTTTAAAGAATCATATTGTGCATTTATTTATGGTTTCAACTGTTCAAATATTTAAAAAAAACTGGGTTTAAAAGTTGGATATTTACAGTTCTTGTTGCAGCTTTACTTTGCCCTTGTTTAGTGTTTTTTACTATGAGGCTTTAGTGCCTGACGAGGCAAATGAAGCCAGGCTACACGGTGTCCTTGGGTGTCTCAAAGGCAACAAGCTGGCGCCTGCTGAGTGTTTCATCTGAGCTGAGGTCAGGGGTAACAGACAGGAGGCTCCTTCTTTCAGTCCCTGGTGTAGCTTCCAGAGTGTGGGAGTGGAAAAAAAAGCCAAGGAAGCTATGTGAAGATCCAGATTAATGGTGTGTTTCTATAAATATCAAACTGGGCCAGGCAGGATATCAGGAGAACCTTATCCAGAGGTAGGCTAGCCTCCCACTTCAGCAAAATCTTATTCTAATTAGTGAGTTTCTACCCAATTCCCAAAACCAAACAACGGATCCTCTGCTGGGAGCACAGCAGTCAGCGACACTGCCGGGTCCACAGGAACAGAGGAGCCTGTAAATATTTCATGGTTTCTTTCCCTTAACCCCAGGAAACCGGTGCTCTGCCCTGAGAGCAGAGGAGCCCCTGCAGAGTTCTATTTTTAAATGTCATGTTTATGATATGGAACAGAGTCCAGTGGAGGAGTGATGTGCAGGTTGGATTCAAGTCACAAATCACTGGACACTACGCTTGCTTTTGTAAATTCACACAATTTGGCAGATGACAGAGTCGTGGTTAAAAGCAGAGACGCACCAATCAATCAGCAAAATACCCGAATCAGCCAGTTTACCCTGATCTGTGGTCTGAAGGTCAGACCCTGAAAAAAAAAGATTGGTTTTTTACCTACTCATTAAATCCATCAGAACTAAGAATTCCTACTATTTCCAGTCTTTAAATGCATCAACCAACAGCATGTCCTTTCGTGCATGTTTAATAGAAATCAGATAAAGTTTAGAGCCATATCCTTCGATGCATTACTGGGAGGAATCTTTTATTTGTTTTCTGCTGGATCCAAAACTGCTACCTCCATCTTTAACCTGGCGTAGTCCTCAGAATTAAAAGTCTAAATCAGCCAAAATATAAATCCTTCAGGTTGACATTAAAGATGACTGGAAAACAACATCAGTTGGGAAAAGCATGATTGCTGCAACTTTAGTTATTATTTAATATATCACACATAACAATGAAAATATATTTACAACCAATTAGTAAATCATCATTTAACAAACAGAGCATATCGGCGATGAAAACTTGTGTTGGACATCTAGACATATTCCCCCTAACATCAAACTGTGAAACGTAAAAACTACATTCTCTGCTCACTGGCCTTAATTAGCAGGTTAAATGTTAGCGCTCATGACAACAACGGCTTGATTCAAAGGGTTACCCTGAGAGAGTGTCTTCTCTCTAAAACGAACGCTGCAGCATCATTTAGGGTTGCAGAGTTGCTTCTAAATAGTCTACGAGACTTCTGAACCAAAGTCTTTTACTGTTTATTGGCAGAAACATCTCAGCTGTCGGACGCAGCGCTGGTGGGTTGGTGATCTGGACGGGGTTTGCAGCCAAAGGAGAAGAAAGCCAAACCCAGAGCAGATTCATGGTAGAATGATGTTCTTTTCAGGAACATGCAAACATTTTCCCATACATATTTTTTTAAATACAAATAAACCCATCATTTCCGTTAAACCTAAGTTTAAGTCAGTTCTGTATCTTCATCATTTAATAGTAAAAAGACAGATTTTGATATTTAGATTTGTCATATTTACACTTTTTATATATATTTTTTTATTTTATTTCTTTTTAAAGTAGGCAGACAGGAAGTGGGTTGGAGTGAGAAGACATGCAGCTCTCCAGGTCGGGACTCGGGACTCGAACCCAGGATGGCTGCGTCTGTATACGTGTCCCGCTCTCTACCTCTATGCCACGCCCAAATATTTACATTTTTAAACCTCTATTAAAGCCAGTTTTATTGTTAATACCATCTGATCAAAGCGTAACATGACCTGTCCTGATTCTCCAAATACAAACGCTTATTATAAAACACACATTTAACTTTGACATCAATAATTAAATTAACCTATTAACGTTTTAATTAGTGAGCAATGATATTAATATGGTCAACGTAATCAAATAACCAAATTTAATTAGAGACACCTAAAAGATTTAAAAAAATTAGACACCTACAGATGCAGCCTTCACTGTTAACCAAATGTTGTTACCATGACGACACACAAACATCACGCAGAGTTTTGTCACAGAAGTTGGAGATAAATAGCTATGATCACAGTTAAACAGTCAAGATCACATTGTAGCTTGCTCAGTTTACGTGATTCTGATTCCAAAATAAGCTGCTGATAAAACAGAGTCAGGAAACTAGGGAGATCTTGTATTCCACCTGCATTCTTCTGAAGTCTGAAGGAGTTTGACCAACTCCTCAAACCGTTGAAGGAGGATCCAACTGACAATGAATGTCAGTCAACACAGCTGACAGATGCTGCAAAGACTCGCTAAGGGCAGAGTCTCCCAGGCTGAGAGTGAAAATCCACCTCCACCCCCTCTACATTTTGTCTGAACATAAACAAGAAACTGAGTATGCCCGTCAACATATTGACTGGCCATTTCATCTTAGCAGAAAAATATTTTCAGCATAAACATCCCCTTCTATCCAGCGCTGTATATTTGATGCAGTCCAAGGCTGATGTGTAGACGATGCAGTGTTTTTGTCAGATAATCTATAAAGACCCGAGCTACACCCCCGGCTGAATCTTTCACATTTCTATCAAAGGTAGATCATTTCAAACATGTTTCTTGCAGTGGTGGTTCTTGCATGAGTGACGCCCAAGGCCAGCCCCACATCATACAAAACCAAACCCATTCCCATTTCTCCAATACAGCCTATTCTGCAAAAACATCTTAGTATGTATGTAGGTATGTGTGTGTATGTATGCATATACAGGTATGTGTCCATGTACGTATGTGCATATGCGTGCATGCATGTATGCAGGTGTGTATGCATGTAGGTGTATATGCATGGATGTATGGATAGACAGAAACAGTGTTTTTGGTAAGACGAAGGATCTACTTTTTTCCAAGTAAAAATCTCACACCAAGAATCCTTAATTATTGCAGAACAATTCAGTTCACGTTTGACCCGGTTTATAGGCTCTGCTTTTCACAATTCTCAATCTATGTGTGATCCAAAAAGCCCAAAAAAACATTAAAAACACACATTTCAGAATGTCTTTTCAGTTTTGTCCAGTGGAAGTCTGACCAGGGTCTGTAAGCCTTTAGCTGTAGATAAGTCACACACCGCTGCATCCTGATTGTAAAGTAAAAAAGGAGCATCTCTGCATAAAAGATCAGCTGTTGGGGAAGAAGGGGGAACAACTGGAATGCAATGGTGAAGAAAAGAGAAAGAGCTGCAGCTGCTAGACTGACTGTTTTCCACATCCATTCTTTGCCTTATAACAGAACGTTAGGCTGGCGAGGCACAGGGAGGGAGGTGCACTGGCAGGGTCATATGCAAAGTCATACTTGCTAAGAAAACTTTGGAGGCATGTCATAACTGCTTGCAGTTCTAGTTTTATTTAAACTGACAGCAACAAATGGAGGGTAAAGCAAGTAGCTCCTTCTTTAATCTGACAAAGTCATTGAAATTGTCCAACTGTTTACGTATGAGTGAAATGTAAACATAAAAAACCTAAGGATGGCTGCTATACCAACTATTCCCAGAGCTTAAGAGTCTGTGGAAATCCCCTAAAATGTACCTCTATCTGAAACACCATGTCCTATATTTGCTACAGTAATACTTCTCTTCCCTTTAACGGTATTTTCTTGTATTTATAGTCACATATTCCACTTGTTGCCAGTGTGTTACATGCCAAGTCATACTGACTTCTATCTAATTACTTAACACAGGGCCTCCACCTCTTTCACTCTTATTAGCTTTTAAAGGAATTCATTACCGGAGTTTAGGTCTGTTTTCTTTATCATCTAGCCATAACTACAGAGGTAAAAACCAGAATTAAAGGAGAGCAAACCTAAACAGGTGCACCCCCAAATCACAACAGTTTTATATTTGATGTCAGGACATGTATAAACCGTCGGTGTCATCTGGGTTGACAGGTACGACTCAATACACACATAGGGATCGATGTCAAGCATTTGTTTCTGTTTAGGATCCTGGCTGACATTTAATGAAAACCCAAAATTCATTTTCTCAGAAAATTTCAATATTACCTAATACCACATTAATCAGAATGAACAGAAATAAACCTTTAAAAATAAATAACTATGTGGAATTAATTAATATCCAACTTTCACTTTGCACGACTGTACGATGATGTTGAGGAGTGACCCAACACTTTTAACAATATGTTGGAACCTTAAGCCATGGATTTCAACATTAAAACTCCAGTACAAACTCTGCTGGAGTTTTCAAAATAAATTGCATTTAACTGACTTCCAGCAACTGAGAAAAGGGGGGTAGCAGCAGACTTCCCATGATGCCACTGGCTGTATAAAAGCACCCCCTTTCCAATGGCCCGATCTCTCCGAGCCGGTTGACCATCGGACAAGGAGCAGACACAGCGCTGAAGTCTTTTTGCTGGCAAAAAGACTTAAACTCATCAAACTGGATCCAAGAGTCTCACATGATCACCGATCATATGCAAAAGCTGAGTATGGAATGAATTGCTGTTTGTGTATCTGGTATTCATTCACGAACGGGGGAATTAAGGTACCAGCATTGTTTGACTCTCTCTCCGAGCCCTGCAGATGCACATGGTGTTCGAGAGAAGCCCCGGCAAAGACGCGGTCTCCCAGTCTGGAAGGAAGACAGCAGAGACCGCGTCACCGTGGTTACGGTAATGAATAGCTTGTTGGCGGACAGAACGAGCCGTCTCGCACGCTGCAGCGCCCGAAGCTACCGAGGTTAGCCCAAAGCTAACCGCTTGTTGACTGTGGACACCTCTTCAAACGTCGCCGCCCCGGACATCTTGTCCTCAGCATGGTCAGAGGTTAGGTTGGGCAGAATAACATTAAGGATGAAATGATCTAAATGTTTTTCATTTTTATGAAGTTTGTTTTTGTTGTGTGAAACTGCTACCTTAGTGCTAGCAAACTATCTATCTGCACACATGATCAGCTTTGTGTTCTGGGTTTATGTGTTTTTTAAAGTTAAGACAAACTATATTTAAAGGGTGATTTTAAACACAGAAGGTTGATCATAACGCGCCGTCCGCGCTTATGCATTTTAACCCTTTTATTGACCCTGCTATTTTAAAGGTATGTGTTTGGTTCTGGTGCTAAGCTAAGCTATCAGCCTCATTTGTTAGCTTAACTGCTAACAGCTTTAGAACACGTGTTTGCTACAGAATATTTAACAGGAAGGTTTAGTTTTCAAGTTAGTGAATAATAATCTCTAAACATTATTTTACTAAATCTGATAACTAAGTAAACACCATTAAGCCCCATTTCTCCAGAAAGATTTGTCCTAACACCATCGCCTTACTGGGCTGATATTCACAGGACAACCCTTAACAGACCGAAATATTATTTGATAAAATATTAAAATATTAATATTAAATAATATTGTCAGATTAATAATCACAACAAATATATTCTATACTATGTTCTAAATGCTGCATCTCAGCATTACTTTGTGGTTGCAGACACCGATACTGCGGTAAAGATTATGGATAAATATAGTGTGAATTTCTATGCTTAGGTAACATGCATTGGGAGGACCAGTCAACTGGGTTTATTGTGGTAGCAGTGACAATGGTTATGAAGGTATTCCTAAAAGCATGATGACACAAAGGTCATGAACATTCAACAAGAATGTCCAGCTTTTTTAAAACAAACTTTGTTGGCATTCTGAGGTCAGACATGAACTGATCACTTGTTTGGCACCATGACTTTCTTACTGGGACAGACGTTTTGACTGAGGCTGTTTTTATACCCACCCCTTAAACCTTCTTCAGCTGTGAATTAATCTGCTTACTAGTGGACATTCCAGAAGACTGCTAATATTCTTTATTGGTCATTATTTTCTCTCTCCAAAATGAAAGTGGTAGTAAATATAATCAACGTTTCTTTTCTATCCGTGTCTGTCATGTAAAATGTATCTAAATAAATTAACCCGATAGAGCTTTAGGTTCTTCCTCGAACTGAAGGAAACTTTAGCTTTTCTTAAAAAGGTATTTTTGGCCACTCTGCTGTGCACAGCTAAGCTCTAAGACGTGACGTTCTCGCTGCAGCCATTAAGCCCTGTTCTTTGTCAGCCCGTCAGTGAACAGAAATAAGAAAAAAAATGACGTGGGTGAAGCCACATTAGGAAGGCTTTGGTCTCTTTCTGTTTTCACTCAGGCACCTTAATAGAGAGAAACCCATTTTCTTTTGGGTGGAGAGATATTTTAGGCTTAGATGTCTGAATAACAGAAGGTGATTTAGCTTGTATTGCCATGGTGGCAGTTTTGCGTGGGTGATCTATTTATATTTTTCTAGTCGGGCTACGTTTATATGTACCATCAGGCAGTTCTCCTGTCATATTCACATAAGGCCAATCAAACTACAATTTAGGCTTAATAAAACTATAGGTGCTAGACTTAAATAGACACTGTTCTTAGACACCAAAATAAAAGCACAGCCCTAAGTGGTGGGGTGGTAACCAACAATGAGCATTTTTTTTAGTTATTTTTCGAACAAATTGTTAAAACAGCAGTAATCCTGCTCATCCTGATTTCCAACTGGTCCAACAAGATGTCTTATTCTTACCAAACACTCAAACATGATCAACATCTCACTGCGGGCAAAATATGAAATCGTTACACGTATTATTCTATCTTTTAAAAACAGTCAATGTTTGACGGCAACTATCTTTCTATTTATTTTACCATCAGACACCATTTATCCTCAAATAGTCCATCATCTCCTTGGCTGATGAACTAACAACAAAGGTTCGTCTATGTTACAGATGTTGATGCCTTACAACATTTTATGTTCGTAACAGAAAGTGTGGAGATATTTATCCATGACTACTGAGTAATATACTCATAGAATGATAGACTGTTAGCGCAGCAGTGATACAAAACCTACATCTAGTAGTAGTTATTATCATCTTTATGGATAGTCATATTCAGTGTAAAGAGCTTATATGAGTTCATCTTTTATCCCTGTAATCTATAAAATGTTAAAAAATTCTACTTTTAAAATACATTTCTTCAGTTGGAAAAATATCTCAAATTAAGGAATATTTGTTTAAAAGCACTTTAAGGGTCGTATAACAACTCATTTAAAATACATATATCTAAGCAGACATATGATGTGACACAGAGGCTCATTTCTTTTAGCCCGTCTACTATATTGGGTCTGGTGTAGGATCTGTGATGCTCTGGGCAAATATACTGGGAACCTTGTCAGAGCGCAGGGCTTTATGAACTTCTAATTAAAATTTGAAATGCATCAACAAATTCACTTCAATAGAGTTTATTTACCTAGTGCTTATTCAGACAACTCAAAAGAATCGTATAGAGTCAAAGTCAATCCTAGTTATAATGCTGCCAAGTTTAATTTATTATGCCAACTGGTAAATATTTTCTATTTAAAGATCCCATCTGATTGCCCCGAGATCAGTGAACGCACCACACCTAAGCACTTCCAGTTCAAGATCCTCTTTGGTGTGTAGGTGACGTGGTTGAACTGGATTTGGAAAAGCTCGGACCCACTTGGAAAACATTTAGTTAAGAAAAGGGTCAACATTCTCAAGGAGAACAAAGAATTCTGTTTACGCAGTTAGTAATGCTAACAACTAATCAGTAGATGTGCTCATCGCTAATATAAAATGCTTTAAACATTTCTAAATGTCTTTGTTTTATGTTGGTAGAACCATGTTTTACAGCAGATTCTCTCCTATACACACAGTGTGACATTGCCTCTGATCGTACCATAAAAATAACTGCTCACCACAGGAAGGCTGGAAAACATTTTAATTATAGTTCTCAAAGAGAGGTTAGACTCATCTAAAATCAGTTTTGGCAACAACTAGAGTTTGTGAATTGGCCACAAATGTTTGATCTGTGATTGCTGGTCATTTTTACCAAAAAAATCTGTTGGACTCTTCTAGAAAACTCGGTCGTCATTAGATGTTTAAAGCATTAGATGTTTAAAATTATCTTGAACATATGGCCAGTTCAGCACAGAAATGTCTCACCAGACTCAAATGCATCCATCCTCTATAGCCATTTCAGTCCTCAGACCTAAAGCCTTTAGAAAACCAGCAGGGGTGAAGAGAGGATAACAGAGGACCTTAGACACTGCATTTTTCCCAACTATAGTGCACAGCATACATCAACCAGCATTCAAACTAAATAAAGTAAGCTAGCATACGTGAGTTACTTTTTATGCAAAACTGCAGATGAGAGGTGTGGGAGTGAAATCTAAAACAATGAAACAGACATTTGGGCTCACAAGAAAATCTAAACCCACAGACAGAGAAGTGGGTTAGTCCAACTTGCCTGCTCCAGTTATCTCTCTCAGAGGCACTTAAAATCGCGTCTGGTAGCTTAATGTCAAAAATTAAGATAAATGGAGCCGGGGCTGTGAGAGGAGAAACACAGTATGACTCAGATGCTGTCTTGTAGTCTGAAAGATTAGTACAGCTGGAGGAGGTACTTTAGAAGAGGAAAGAAGCCGGCTCGTGGCCAAAAGGTCGCCAGGGTAAATCTCCAGCCATGGCAAACACTTTCTTTCTTTCCTCAACAACTGTTCCTGAAACAGCCTAAAGCTCTGAGACTCAGGCTGGCAAACACAAGAGGACAGAGTTACAAGCTTGGGAAGGAAAGTCATACATACTGCAGCCATTGGTGGCTAGAAAACAAGGTTTGTACGCAATCAGCCTTTACTGGGTTTCACAAAGGTTAAAAATAGTCACCAAGAAAGGTGGAACAGGGGACATGTTCTCTATGAAAGCAAGAGTGGTTGCCAGCTGTCTGCCTCCAGGTCAGTGCTCTTCTCATCAGGATGAACAAAACAAAGATCACAGACAGGCATTTTACCAACTAATGGTCCATTGATTTAATCCTTCATTTACTGTAGGATTAAAGACACTTCAAAAAACAAGGATCATTCCTGCACTTTCATTGAGGAATGACAGGAACCTGTGTTAAGCGGGACTAAAGAAGGGGAGTCATCCATCAGTTTGGATAAGCTTATTTAACTCCAATGTCTGTCTTGCATTCAGTGAATAAACTATGAATAAAATATGCAGCAAAACTGAAAACTCAGTCACTAAACACATGAATGCCTCTTTGTTTCGACTGAAAATTAGACAGAGCTTAGGGACATATGCTTGGTGCAAACATGGGTGTTATGATGAATTGCCTTCATCTTCTGTTGGATTCCACACCACTATTTACATAAAGCAACATTTAGTGTGTATTAATGCCTAGAAGGTCAATATTAGCTATATTTAACTGTTGCAATGAATGAAAATGTACAAACATGAGTGTGCATTTGATATTGTCCCAATAAAGAAAAGTGGAATTAGCAAATCAGACCCTAAAGACTATTGAAAAGTCTGCAAGTTGCATCTGAATGAACTGAAAGACTTCTGGAACTATGTCCTTGGAAGAGAAGTGACCAAGAGGAGATAATTGACCAGGATCCGCACAAAGCAAGCACAATCAGGACCTGATACCAACTGTCAAGCATCTTGCTGGAGGGGTCATGATTTGGGCTTGGTAGCCACAGGACTCGGGCACCTTGATGACCTTTAGTTGAGCATGAAGTCCTCTGTATACCATTGGGAGACGGATAGGACGGTACCAAAACACAGCAGTAAATATGCAACAAAATCTACAAAAAAGTAAACAATGGTGATGACCTAGTCAAAGTCTAGGCTGACTGGAATGATGTGGCAGGAACCTCTGAGACTTGCGCAGAAACAAAAGCCTGTAAATCCCAATAAACCGAAGCGACGCTGTAACTAATAACTAATGTTTCCCAGTTTCAGACACTTTCTAAAGTTTTTTTTCTCCCCGATGAGCAGAAAGGAATATAACTTCCCAGCACTGTTGCTTCAGAGGGCAGAGAGGAACCTTTACTACAAATTCATAAACATGACTATAAGAACGTTTAAGAGCTGTGAGGACTGTTGGACTTGTCACGACACTAAGGTAGTAAAATACAGCATGTTGGTCATTTTGAGACAACTCTCACAGTCCTAAAGTGAATCCAAGCTCTGCAGTAGAAATCTGTCAAACTAATATGTGACATCTCCTTGCAGCACAAACAAAGCAAAATGTCTTCCAGTGACCACAAGCTACACCTACTAGTGAGTCTGCCGTGCCCCCACTTGGGAGCATCCATACCGTCACACACCCACCTGGTAGTGAGATGGGCGACAGCTCGTTATAGCCCCCAAAAGAGGCATTGCGGATGAGCTTGCGTCCGTCCGGGTGTGGGGGTCGAACCGATGCCGTCCCGCCGCACGTGGAGAAACGCCGACGGTTCAGCGGGCCCTCCTTCATCATGTGGCTGGCCGGAGCTCCCTCGGCGGGGGCAAGGGAAGGAAGGAGGGGGCGGGGGTGCGGAGAGGAACGGTAGAGGGTGGAAGGTCGGAGGGTGATCGGGAATCCAATTCACTCTAGTGTGTGAGTGAAGAAATGAAGGAGCACACAGGAACACACGCAAGAGAGCTCAGGGTGCAGGCATTAAATCAGTGCGGCTGACTGCCCCCTCTCCCTTACAGACTCTCTCCCTGCTATGAGAGTGAGAGCCTGTAAGTACTTAATAAGGAATAAGCCAAGCACCGCCTCCTCCCTCTACTCCGGATGGGAGGGGAGCTGCATCCTGGCTTGATAAAAACGCTCCTATGTTCCACGTCTCATCTTCCTCTGCTGCTGAATTGCTCCTCAGGAGTTTCTAAACATCCGTGTGGACCCAAAGGGACACTTCACTGCTTTCCACCAGCACCTTAATGCTCCAGTAATTAAGGTGTCCAGCATATATAAAGCTCATTAATGTTTCTAAATATTGCTACAGCATCATTTAGTTTAACTGTGATGACTGCTTTTTTAGTGAAGGCTATAAATGCAGCATATTGAAAATCATCGGCCACTTATCATGGATTCATGTCCATGACATTCAGTCTGCTTTTTATCTTTGGAAGCAGCAGTGAGGATAACAGAGGATGGCATTCATGAGACAGAATCATAAGCTCCATGGCAGCTTGTGGAGTGCCTGTTCCCAAAGCTCTTGCTGTTTTCCACACACTGCTCTCACACATTCCCACATTTCATATTTATCCCAGACTCAAAACAGTTAGATTTTATCTTACATGTGCTCCTATCCATAGATAAAGCATTTAGCGCTGTACATAAACCTACAATTATCCTCTATTTGTTTGATGTTCCTTCTGTGGAGCTTCTAGACTAATGTTTACATTTTCACAGCTTGGTTTTAATCATAGTTGGGCCTTTTCTATCCAACCTAAGGTCAAGGGACGAACCCGTGTTGTATCCATGCATGTCGGACATTAAGGGAAAAACATCTAGGAAGAGACTGTCCTACAGGAGCTGGTACTGACATCCGGATAAATAGGAGTGAAACGTCCCTTATGAGGGGTGTGTCCATCTGTAATCCTAAAAGCTTGCAGCTGCTCTAAGGTTAGAGGTCACCAGGCAGCACAAAGATCCACGCACAAAAACAGAAGCTCTGTTGAGGACAGAAGGTCAGACCAGATGCCTCACCTTTATCCAGTAGGTACTCCAGCAAAGAAAATCGATTAAAAGTGAGAAAAAACGTTTAAAATATTTATAGCTGCAGATTTGTAAGATCGAAATGCTGCAGCTCATCTTTGAGTGCTACAATGAAGCATGCACTCCTTCTGCAAACTCAGCTTCACTGAAAACAAAAGCTGAGTCAATAACCTGGCCAGTGACACAGTCTGTACACTGATTTGGAGGTAGGCATCTGTGGTGCACTGAAGACACATTTTCCATTAAGTGTTCCTCTAATGGTACGAATACAGCTTCTTTCCTTCAGAGGGTTGAATGTGGCTTAAGACGTTTTGTCACGTTAGAACAACAAACATCTAGTCTTTTAATGGATTTTGGAGGGCAAAACACGACAAACCAATACAAAGTAGTGAAAATGAAAGAAAATTATTATGATGTTGGATATTGACTAATGTTTGCTTTGTCGACAGATTCCTCCACACGAGCTGTGGCTCTCTGCAGCTCCACCAAAGTCATTAAAGGCCTCTTGGTTGCTTCAGTGACCAACACTCTCCTTGCCTGTCCTGTCAGTATGACCGTCTTGATCAAAGCAATGGATATTATTTTCTAGCCTAACCCTGCTCTGTTGTTCTTTAGTCCTCCGTATGCATGCAACCATGATACTTAGCCAGAAAACAGGTGATATGTGTGCAGACGGACGGACATACGTCAGAAAAGGTGACCAGATGGTGCGCAATGGCATAAATATAGGGAACAAGAAACATTGTTTCATCTTGGCAGACATAGCCTTGAACATTATCTGCAAAACCCAATCTGTGAGGAACAGCATCTACAATGCTTCCTCTCTGCCATCATCTTCCTTTTAATCGGCTGACCTGCCCTATTTATTGTTTTGACGTCAACCGCCCTAAAAGCTTGGAGCATTCTGCCAGCCTTTTATCAAGTCTCCCCACTAACTGTCCATGGAGACAATTCATCTAGGAGTATAAACCTTCTAAAAACGTCTGTGGCTGTGCTAACCAAACCTTATTAATGTGCAGCCGTGGCTGTCTGACTCAAACATGTTTTAGTTAAAGCAGGTAATTGGATGTTCGGAATGTGTGAATCATTTCCCACACCTCATTAACCTGCGTCCAAAGGAAACGTCCATTGCTGCTGCGCCAGTAGCATTCTAAAATTAGTCTCCAATTGGGTCATTTTTTCTCCTTTCAATTATTTCCTGAGAAATTAGGACCAACTGGGTGCACATCTGACCCAAGGAAATAATAAAATTAAGTAAAAGTTTAACAAGATTCTGAGTTTAAGCAGGAACAACAGTCCCAGAAATTGCAATCCAATTTTTATCACAGCTGTTGTAATGTCTAGACCAGAGACAGTCGGTCACATGCAGAAATAAACAGCTAAAGCCTACATGGAAACCATGTAAGCCTGGGATTACTTTTGGAACAAAGAGGCTATTTAAATCATTGGCCTATGGACACCTTCTACTGTACTCCTCACCTGTCAGAGTCATTTCAACAACGTTACAGACTCAAAAATCTCCTTTTCTGTTTGGTTCCTCTTCTGTCCTCAAAAGAGCAATTTTAGCAAAAGGAAAAATGTATAAAAGCACAAAGATAGAACAAGACAAGCAAGTACAAACTATGAGCTACATGGGTTGGACAATGAAACTGAAACACCTGGTTTTAGACCACAATAATTTCTTAGTATGGTGTAGGGCCTCCTTTTGCGGCCAATACAGCGTCAATTCGTCTTGGGAATGACATATACAAGTCCTGCACAGTGGTCAGAGGGATTTTAAGCCATTCTTCTTGCAGGATAGTGGCCAGGTCACTACGTGATACTGGTGGAGGAAAACGTTTCCTGACTCGCTCCTCCAAAACACCCCAAAGTGGCTCAATAATATTTAGATCTGGTGACTGTGCAGGCCATGGGAGATGTTCAACTTCACTTTCATGTTCATCAAACCAATCTTTCACCATTCTTGCTGTTTTGTATTGGTGCATTGTCATCCTGATACACGGCACCGCCTTCAGGATACAATGTTTGAACCATTGGATGCACATGGTCCTCAAGAATGGTTCGGTAGTCCTTGGCAGTGACGGGCCCATCTAGCACAAGTATTGGGCCAAGGGAATGCCATGATATGGCAGCCCAAACCATCACTGATCCACCCCCATGCTTCACTCTGGGCATGCAACAGTCTGGGTGGTACGCTTCTTTGGGGCTTCTCCACATCGTAACTCTCCCGGATGTGGGGAAAACAGTAAAGGTGGACTCATCAGAGAACAATACATGTTTCACATTGTCCACAGCCCAAGATTTGAACACCTTGCACTATTGAAACCAGACGTTTGGCATTGGCATGAGTGACCAAAGGTCTGGCTATAGCAGCCCGGCCGTGTATATTGACCCTGTGAAGCTCCCGACGGACAGTTCTGGTGGAAACAGGAGAGTTGAGGTGCACATTTAATTCTGCCGTGATTTGGGCAGCCGTGGTTTTATGTTTTTTGGATACAATCTGGGTTAGCACCCGAACATCCCTTTCAGACAGCTTCCTCTTGCGTCCACAGTTAATCCTGTTGGATGTGGTTCGTCCTTCTTGGTGGTATGCTGACATTACCCTGGATACCGTGGCTCTTGATACATCACAAAGACTTGCTGTCTTGGTCACAGATGCGCCAGCAAGACGTGCACCAACAATTTGTCCTCTTTTGAACTACGGTATGTCACCTATAATGTTGTGTGCATTTCAATATTTTGAGCAAAACTGTGCTCTTACCCTGCTAATTGACCCTTCACACTCTGCTCTTACTGGTGCAATGTGCAATCAATGAAGACTGGCTACCAGGCTGGTCCAGTTTAGCCATGAAACCTCCCACACTAAAATGACAGGTGTTTCAGTTTCATTGTCCAACCCCTGTATACTACTTTGCTATACTGTACCTCCGTTTTTCTAATGACCAAAAGAATGATTCCAAGGCTCAGGAGAAGACAGCAGCTTAATCTCCCATATCATGGATCACAGCAGAGTTCAGTCCAAATGCTCCAGCTGTCCGAGCAGAGCTCAGAAACCGAGACAGAGATGTTCTCCATCGTGTCTTTATATCTGGCTGTGTTTCTTCACTGTACACGGAGCATTTCTCTGTACCAGTCAATGTTGGGATGGGACAGGAGGGTGGATCGGCAGTGACTCCGTGTAGTTAACCCTGTCTGACAGGGCCTAATCCCTGCAGCTGATCCTTAATCCATCCTGACCCCACCTGCTCCCTTGCTTTTCGTCTCCGTCTACTGCTTATTTCTTGTTGCTTTTTTTTTTAAATGTAAACACGCACACATTAATGTTCTCCTGCAAAATAATCAAACCCCTTGAACATTTCCAAAACAAAAATTTAACAAGTGAGCCTCTTTACTCTAACACCCCTAAATAAAATCCAATGCAACACTGGATATTGCCTTCAGCAGTATAAATCAGTATAAATCCACCTGTTCTGTGAAGGCCTCAAATGTTTGTAAGGAAACATAAGTCAACAAATAGCTTCATGAAGTCCAAGGAACACAGCAGACAGGTCAGCAAGGAAGTTGTGGATTTTAAAGCAGGTTAGGTCAATATCACTCACAAATGGAAAGAGTATTGCACATCTGCAAACCTGCTATCTACCTACAGGCTGGGCAAGGAGTGAATTCATCGAAAAGAGTCCTTGGTAACTCTGGAGGAGTTGCAGAGATCCACAGCTCAGGTGGAAGCTCAGAACAAGTAACGCACTCATACAAATCTGGTCTTTATAGAAAATTGGAAAGAAAAACTCCATTGCTGACAGTCAGGAAATCATGCTTGATATTTTCAGACAGCAATGTGGGACACACAGCAAACATGGAAGTAGGTGCTTGTGTCAGATAGGGCTTAAGTCGTTTAGATAGCCGCATCATGCTGCAGGACTGCTTTTCTTCAGCAGAGACAAGGAAGCTGGTCAGAGCGGATGGGAAAATGGGTGGAGCTAAATACAGGGAGACTCTGGAAAAAATTCAGTTAGAGGCTTCGAAAGAGATGAGACTGGGGTGGAGGTTCACCTTGAAGCAGGATAACAACCCTAAACATACCGCCAGAGCTACAATGGAATGGTTTAGATCAAATCATGTTCACGTGTTAAAATGGCCCAGTCAAAGTCCAGAGCTAAATCCAGTTAGAATCTGTGGCAAGGTTTGTAAAAGGAAGTTTCCATCCAATGTGACTGAGCTTGAGTTATTTTGCAAAAACGATATACAAACAAAATCAAAAATCAGTCTCTAGGTATGCAAAGCAGGTAGAGTAATGAAGACCTGCAGCTGAAACTGCAGTGAATCTCACACCACACTTTTCAGACTGTTGTCCCACTCCACAATAAGGCCCTGCCATTTATTGGTCTATGAAATAAAATCCCAGTACAATACACTATAGTTTGTGGTTATAATGTGACGACATGTGAAAAGGTTCAAGGTGCAATAAAAAATTAGGAAGCATACTGCATCTGTTTCACTACATCCACCACATCAAGACTCCACAGCGCAGGATGAGTGTTCATCCTTAAAGAGGACCAGGCGATACAAGCCTTCTACAGCAAAGAGAGGCTTCAAAGCTTATTGAAGACATTGTAATGGAAAATTCTTTTATTAGTGCTCTAAAGTGCTATGACCTTTAGTTTACCTCTCTCCTCTCTGACCTCTGTGTTTTGTTACCCTAGAGGAGTTGGTCTGTAAATTCATATCAGAAGGTTTATGGTTAACACTCCCTGAAGTGTATGCCTCAAGGGATGGTAGATGGGTGTCCTCATAAATAACTTTGTTACCTCTGACCCGAGGTGGGGTCTAGAGGACCATGTCTCCAAAGTCTTTTAAGTTGAGGTAACACCCACATACTGTTTAAATACTGTCTGTAAACTGTGCTCTGAGCTCTGCTTCACTGACCTGCTCAGTGACAGAGACATTCAAACGCTGTCATGCCTTTGAATAAATTTATAAGATAACGTCCGGTCTCTCTCTTGTTAATGAGTTGACTTCTCTCTCACTCTCTCACTGCTAAAATAAGGCTGACATTAATCCATGATTCTTTGGAGAGGATACCAGAAGGATGGTCATCGACACACATTTCTACAAATGGAAATTAGTCAAAATGATCTGCAAGGAATGCCAGGGATGCATTCAAATATTTGCATATTTCAACAGACTTGATAAGTTTGATCTTCAGGTAATAGTTCCTTTTATATTCTAAACCTACTCACGTGTTCCTTGACAGAACCGTGGCACTGCTAAACAACCACTCATCTTCACACCTTAGCTGTGATTGTTCCCTCAGAGCTACAACTGTGCTCTTCTGGATTTGAGTAATCTTATGTCAATGGGATGTGTGCGGCTTTTAGACTGAACCGCCACAGGCCGTAAAGAAAGAATTATGGGAGAAAGCTCAAGCAAAACTAACCAAAGCTCAAGCTGTCATCGAGACGCCAGTGTGGGCTTTGACTTTTCTCTGATAGATCAAGACCAGTGGCTTTAGTGGCTCTGACATTAGTATTGGTCGAGGTTAAAAAAAAATATCAATTGCCATGGATACCTATTTTGGACTTGAAGGAGTCGAGGGTCAGTGAAAGCTTTCATCCCCTCTTGCTGAGTCTTGTTGTTAGCACAAACAGATTTATCACAATTAAGCTGTACCCTATTCAACAGGAAGTAGAGGCTTTTTATATGTATCATAACCAAAAACATTAATCTGGGCAGTGTTTAGAGTTATTGGGCATAAATATAACACACGTTATTGGTTAATACGTTAATATGTTATTGATTTACACCCCTTGAAGTTCTTATACACGCCATGTTACAACAAGCTTCGATTTATTTTAGAAGGATTTTCTTTCGACAGGGCAAGCTAAAGAAGTGCCTATTTGTGAAGGAGTGGCACTGGAGAATAATGTGGTAATACATGTCATGGTGGAGCAAATATTCAGCAAAATTAGCAGAAAGACAGATATTGTACAGGGCTGCAGCTGAATACTTTTACATAGACCGGATCCTTGTTTACACTGTAACAAATAGACTTGTATGCACAACACAATTTATTTGCGTATAGAATAATCCTCTATTCATCCCTCATTACTAACATTTATTTGTATCAGCATCAAAGTGACTGGGTAAATGGAAGCACACAGTGGCACACTTCCTAATTAAGGAAGTTAAAGTATTAAAATTGGTATCGCGTATCAAGTATTTTTCTTAGTATCAGTATCACGTTTAAAATGTTAGTATCAGGACAACTAACAGATCTTGTTTTGCATCTAGGCCAAAAAGTTCCATTTTGGTCTCCCCTTTGTTCTTCTTGACACTCTTTTATAGGGGCCAGATTTATAAAGCACACGAGTTAGTTCAGATTCTCCCACCTGAGCTGTGGGCCTCAACAACTCTTCCAGAGTTACCCTGGGCATCCTTGCTGTTTTTCTGATTAAGGCTCTGCTTGGTTTGCAGTTGTTCCATTTTTGGAAACAGTGCTCTGTCAGATGCTCAAAGCTTGACAGATTGTTTTAGAGCCTCATCCTGATTTAAACTCCTTCCCCAACCTGTCTGCTGTGTTTCCTGGTCTTCATGATGCCGTTTGTTCATTAAAGTTCTTTAACAAACCTCCGAGGCTGGATTGTTGGACCACATTTACTTTTGATGGTGACTGCACTGGACTTAATTTTGAGGCTTCTAAAGCAAAGGAGGCTGTATAGAAATGCATACCACATATTTTTTATATTTTTATTTGGAAAAAAATGTTTTCATTTTTACATGTTGAAAACCATGTAGAAATATACCCTTCTTTATGTTGGTCTGTCTTCAAAAGGTTTGTGATTGTAACAAAAAAAAGGTAAAAAAGTTCAAGGGGCTTGGATGCTTTCACTGGAAGATAGACTTATGTTGTAGCAGCTCCCTCTTGCGTATGATCATGCCTTTCAACACACATAATATATTTGCTTAAACCACCGATGGATAAAATGAGTCATCATGCTGTTTAAAATCATGGTTTCCTAGCCTTTCCTTCACTGGTATCATTTTACACCTGCCAACTGCCTAATCAGCGTAAAACAAGCATCACCTCGCTGACATGGACATTCTGCAGCAGGGCTACCATTCTGTCCTGCCTCCATGACCAGGAGAGACTTCAGGTAAATAAGCCGATGCAGGAAATCAGCACTTCTTCACTCTCATACTTTACATTTTGTATCATTAAAGGATCTTTATCAATGACAAGCTTAGCAGAAACTCCACTCTTACCAGGCTGGAATTTAACAAGACCTGCATGAGTATTTAAAACCAACAGACACAGTGGAACAATCCTTATAAACCCAGCAGAGGGCGCCGTGACACCAGAACAAGATGCATGAGTAGTTATTTAAGACCTTGGTGAAATCTACTGTTATTTTCTCCCAGCAAGACTCCTAATTTTTGATTGCGTGATGTTCTGTTTTTATCAGTGTGAGGAATGAATAACATCCTCCTAAAGATAAAGAGATACAACTTTATATTAGAGTTTTGTTAAAGTAGCATCACTGCAAGTAGATGAGGCATTAAAAGTTTGAACTACATGCTGGAACAACAATTACAATGTTTCCTACAGGTTTTAACAGAGAGGCTGATACTGATTAAAGCCCCAGGTTATTAAACGCCCCTTCATTGGAACTGACTTTAACACGTTGAGATGTAGTCCTGAAAATAAAACTAAAGGCAAAAAAGCGAGGCCAGAGAAATCGGATGGCTCTGAGTAGACAACGCTGAACATTCAGGGAGAAAATGGATAGATTTGTAACATCTCGTACTCTCAGCAACTCAGACATACTCAGATAGTTAAACTGCTGCCTCTCAATCCTGTCTAAAACAGCTAATCTGATTATTCTGCAACTGATCTGTGGCTTTGATCAGGAAAAAAACTGCAGAAGTTGTGCAGTTTGTTTTTACTGCTTCTGCTGTAGTTGTTTTACATCCTTATAGCTTCCACGTGACAATAATGAGTGGAGTGGGTGTTCAGACGACTGGAGACATACTGAGATCAGATCAGAATCCCAGTGGGGGAGCTTATTTTTTATTTTAGTATGCTATTTTTTATAACCAGGGTTGTCAGAATAATCAATATTATCGATATTAGAAAAATGAATTATTCAAAGAATTATTGCATCAAAATCGCTATAAACTGACCCATTCACACTTGCCCATAATGTTGCACTTCTTCCAGCAGCAGCACTGCAACAACAGAGACACTTAGCCCCTCCCCTCCCTGAGCTGCTGGACGTTTTTAAACTGTTACCATGGTGAGACCAGCCAAAAAAAACATGTGCTAATCTCTTTAGCCCAACAGGCAAACACAAACAAGCTGTTCAGAGGCATTTCCTCTATAAGACAGACAGTCAGGAAAAAAAACAAATGCTGAAGGATGCAACATGCTAGCTGTGCTAACGCTACAAGCTAATGCTTACGACACTGACCTCCCAGACGACATAAGCTAATGCTATCTTTTTAAATATTAACTTCACATACACAGTTAATAAGCTAACGGCTTACTAAATAGTGAAGCAACAAAACAGAACAAATTAGTGCTTCCTCTCCATTACTCCTCTGTTTAGTTGGAAAGACATTGGAGGCTAACGTGGCTAATGGTAACACACCAATGTTACAACAAAGAAGGCAGAGTCAACCCACAAAGAAATCGAAATATCACCCAACTCCATGTGAGAAACCCCAGTAATTTAATATCATCATCTTTTCTTTGAGGGTCAAACAGCAGATCCCCAATTCAAAGTGGTGCAAATGAACCAAAAGGATTTTGCATATGAGAGCGTTTGACGGAAACTTGATTCTGATCTTTGTTTTCCCCTTACGTTTGCTACAGAGTAAAGCCCTGAAATATTTTGTCGCTGATAATGTGTGTTATTTAGAGGCCTTTGTGCATTTACAACAGAGGAAAGTAAATGTTCTGTCAAAACAGCCAGTCCTACCGTGGCTGTAGCTGACCCCTGGGCTGAGGTTAGAGGGGGTTGCAATGTGCTCCCTGTTGGGTGTTTGGAGGCCTGCCTCCTTCTCTTTGTCCTTCTCCTTGTCCTTGTCCCGCTCCTTCGCCTGCCGTTGGCTCATCCTGCCTGGGGTCAGAAGGACGGTGTCATCGCTGTACGTTACAGCAGCTTCAGATGAATACAGGAAATGAGGGGGGGGGGACAGGGATGGAAACAGAGGACATTAGGCCATCTCTTACTTCAAACTGAGAACATCTACAGAGGGCCCTCTTGTTGAGTACCACTTCTGTTTCATAACCCATTTTGATAACTTACATAACATTCATTTTTATCCAAGTATTATGACTGGAAATATGATGTTTCATAGGAGCTGATAAGCTAAATATACGAGGCTGTCCCTTATCACTCTACTTTGTTTACCTGTGGCTAATGAAACAAGCATGGCTGTTATTGCAGGAAAGGGAGACCATTTTAGATTAGCACCTATGATGAAGTATTCACATTAAAAGTGTTGAACTGAGTGTTGCTCAAAGCTAGATCTGAAAACCCCAGACTGTACAAATCATACAAACTGCTGACTTTTTATTTTGCTATTTTTGAGCATGCAAACATTGGACGTTTCTAAAGATTTACAAATAACGTGACTTTTAAAAGTACTCCTCATATAACTCTTGAAAAGTCTTAAAACTGTTTGTGTTGCTGCTCTTATGAGATAGACCCAGTTTTCAATAGTTTTTATATTTTAATTTGCAATACCATACAAGTCATGCTAAGAATCTAAAGACCTCCTGATATTCTACTGATAGGCTGACCTATCAGTTTTCCATTACTATAAAAGATGTTTTTAAGTCATGCTTTATCTACAGCTGTCTGGGACATAGAGTAATTAAGTGTTCCCCCTCCTCTTGACTGGCAGTTCCTGTGCACTGCCGGTCAGTCGGCTGATAAAAATGCTACAAACCCTTTCCCTTTATCAGGCCATGTATACCCATTAGTAATCACAGGGTGAAAACTAAAAGGGCACCATCCATCACTCTTATTGAGTTTTTTCTGGCGATTTATGCCAGGTTAGCCCAGTGGACTCGGAACAGTTGGACAGGGAATTTCACACCTTCTTTAGGTTTGGTTTACTTTCAGGGTGCACTTTTGAAAGTTGACAAAACATCCTGTATGGCATGCAGTTAAAATAAATGCCATACAGTATTAGCTGGAGGTGAGGCAGCGAGATTATCAGCTTGGTGCTCCTAATACATGACATGAATGGAGCAGTAAACAAAGAGATGACAGAGATGTGGGAGTACACAGTGAGGAACAAGGATTTAAACGTTTTCAGACCACATGTCTATACATGTTACATACCGGAGGCGTCACTTCCTCTAGTTAGCTTGATAATCCATTTGCTTTCTCAGTGTCAGCAATCTCCATCAGGGCTCACAGAGCTAGTCTGTTTGGCTCCTTCTAGAGTTCAGATGAACTCTGATACATGCCCGAACAAAGTGGACTATCTGTGAAAACGCTCTCTGGTCCGGTTAAAGCAGACCTAACAGCCCCAGGGTGAAAATACACTTTAACTGCAGTTGGCAAACTATAAGGGGCATATCTGGCATATATCCTGACTGGTCAACTAGCTAAAAGTAGCTTGTTATACTTGCTGTAAGTATCATGTAACTCTGTTGTAAACCTTCGTGTGAAGACTGTGACACAGTGAAACCCTGGGATTTTTACTGAAGGTCAACAAAGTAAGAATCTCATATCGGCCCATTAATTATCCTTACTTAACCACGAAAGGCCTTAAACTAAATCTCACAAAAAGAATATTTAAATAAGTGGTGCAAGAAAGTATACCTTTGAAAATCTTTTAATAAAAGGAACTGTGCATAAAGGAAAAATATATTTCCTTACAAAAACCACAATATGCAATTTTAAATGTCCCAGGAAAGCTTGAAAAAATGAATTATTACTTTAGGATTATCTTCTTTTCTATAAAGTTGAACACTTTCCTCTGTTCCATTTGACACTAAATACCAGCCCTGGACCCACTGCTGACTGTGTAAACTGCCCAAAGCCCTTCCCCTGAAAGGTCGCTGGCTTACCAGAGGTGGCATGATGCTCTCTCAACTCTGCATGGTGCTTGAGAGGGGAAAAAGGGGTGGAGACAGAAAAGGAAAAGTAAAAGAGGAAAACAGAAAGAGCAGGAAAGAGTCGTAGGGATTGAAAAAGTGTGTTGGAGGTTTTGGATGAAGATTAAAGGAGGGGAGAGGAAAAAGATGGATGTCCACCATGCGTTGTTGACCAGATGTTGGCAGGTTTGCGTGCAGTGGGGTTGGCACAGTGGGCAGCATCAGCAACAGCAGCAGCAAGTGAGGATGTAGCCACATGGACAAGTGACAATAATCCCCCCAAAAAAGAAGACAAGAGACAAACAAAAGAAAAACAAACATTAGTTTAACTGAAAATGTTCATGAGACAAGCTAAAACAACAGTGGATTATGGAAAAATTAAACTAAATTTACAGTACAAACATGAGAGACATAACCTCTGTAACAACCAAGAATGTACTTTTATTTAAATTTACCGCCCTGTCAGGACAAAATATATTTGTTAAAAATGAAATCTAAGAAAATTCCTCTCCTAATTTAACCAGCTAAACAAATTAAAAAAAAACATTTGTCAACGAGAACCATCAGACTGAGGTTTTTCATGGTTATGCACTTCATTACAATAGGAAACAAGCAATTTAAACACACACACAGTTTCTTTGGGGAATCTGATTTAGCTAACTATACTTTTGAACTAGTCGTATGACTATGACTAGTTCAAATGTAGTTTGTGTTATTTTTGTCTCTGTTAGTTCTGTTTTGTTTTCCTGGCCACCAAAGTGTGGCGAGTTTCTATCACCACAGGGAGGCAGTACTGCATGAAGTTGTTTGTCATGAAACAGTGAAGAAGAGGAACCAGCATTTTAGACAGCAGAGAGCCGGGGGTAAGGAACATGTCAAGGTTCACAGCCACCCACAGGAACAAACTAACTCGGCCTAATGCGCTAGCATCACGCTGCTAGAGAATAAGCATCGGGCTAGAGGTGCAGCTGGTACAGTCACATCAGCACGCTTTGTTTTATTTCACTAATAAACAAGAGAGGAAAAGTAAAGGTAAAAAAAGAGAAAAATTTGGAACTACAACCTCTGGATGTGCAGTTTGCACAGTTATGGTTTTATGAATTCAATACATCGCCTTCGCCCTGAGTCCACAATAGAACAATGTAAACTAGAGCTGCACAATGTATCAAATCCTGTTTTCAAACTGAAATATTACCAATGCAAAGCACTGCCTGAATGCACATTATAGTAGTAGGTATTTACATTTCTGGTGTTAGGTATTCAACCCTGCTTTCCAATAATATATATGGTCAGCTGGATGGACTTAGTGCTTATTCTGCCTACACCTGATAGAGATCTACATGTTGTACCTGAAGTAGAAAAGTGCTATCGTTGTCATGATAAACAAAGAGCAGCATGATATGATCATTAAAATGTTCAACAGTGATATTAAAATTTCTTGTTAGGTTCGAGGGGGGTGTACAATGATTGCGTAGCCCTACACTGAATAAGAAATAAACATTTTTTTGAATTTAAATTGTATACGATAAAGAATGCTGATTTAAAAACATCATTTCATGAATAAATTACTAGCATTGTTGACACTACAGAGGCATGTGTGTGCGAAAAATCTTTGTTGCCATCTTGGAAATATTCCACAGTTCGGTACAATCATAGTTAAATGTCTTTCCCCTTTCTGGGTTGTTGTTGATGAATTTCTTTCACAGTTCCTCTCATCACATTTGTGATGAAAATAATGTTAACATACGTAGCTCAATAAGTTAGAAGCCATGGTAGACACCGGTGTTTGTTCAAAGAAAGGGAAAACAAAATTGCCAAAAGCTGTTCAGTTGGAACCCTGACAGATTGTAGCTGAGGAAAAAGAAGACAACACTAAGAGCTGCTTGCAACAATAAGAGGAAGGGATTAGAAAACAGTCACTGAGCGTCAGAGGTCGATTAACAAACCTTAATCTCAACTCAGCTGATCATCATGCAGTTGGAAAGTACAGTTATACCTGGACGCCGTCTCTGCCTTGCAAAACATTGCCTTCCAACGCCAAGACGGTACGATTACTTGGCTTTTTGCCTGGGAGACAGGTGCATTCCTAGATAGTTCTTGCTAGGATCTGTGGCAACAATCGTCAGCTTTTGTAGCCTGAGTAATACTGCGGCTTTCCGTGATCACAACCTGAGTCTAATCCTATAATAAAACTATTCTTACTCAGTCAAATTCTCTGAATTGGTTTAATAAGACATGAACTTAAAATAACCATGGTCCCTTCACTCGATTGAGTGGCTAAAAGACCAGGCTGGAGAAAAAAGAGCTTCGTCCCTGTTGTTAGGGCTGATTATTGCATATGCAGGTGAGAAAGCTGAGATGACAAAAAGCCAACAGGGAAAAAAGGTGACGTGGAAAAGAGCATCAAGGCTGGAAAATATGGACTCCGTGGAATGAGAATGTTTTTATAGATGACAGGGCTTGTTAGGATAATATCAGGACCATTAAAAACTGACAAGCATTGGGTGGCGTCCAGGGATGCATCTACAATCAGACGTGTTTTATGATTGGCTACAGTTGAACAAAATCAAACATGTATAAGAATTACATTTAGGACGTTTTTGTAGATATTATATTTTATTATCCATGACATTTATTTAGGAATAGGGCTGCAACTAATGATTATTTTGCTGATCGATTAATCTGTCAACCATTTTTTCAATTAATCGATTACTGATCACATGGCAAAGGAGGTTAATGGGAGATTAAAACATTAATACCCTGTTTATTTTACATTATTTAGATGCAATAGGCTGCATGCAGTGATAGAGTGTGATAAATATTCAAGAATTTTTTCATCATTTATTTTGTCATCACAATTAATGAAAGAAAATGTGATGAAATTTATTGTCCATTTCACCAAACCTCTAAAAATAAAATGATTCTGTGTCCTAGGTTATAAAACACTACGACTCCAGAACCATAACAATTTTATGTCTGTTTCATACACATTAACGTGGACGGCCAGAGAAATTGCTGGAGGGAAAGGAGCTTTCTCCAGATGTATGGAGTATAGTGTGAAGCAATACTGCCCCTCCCCAACCTGTTGCTGCACACCGCTACTCAGCTGGCTGAAGGACCGATCCTACACTTGTACCTCGCTTAAATGAAAGACAGATTTGGTTGTCAAGGAATATTTCCACTTGCAAAAAACAAACACAGTTCTGGTGCCCAGGTCCAGTCGTCAGGAGCTACTATCCTGGAACCTTCAGATGCCTCCCTTCTCCAACGCATTTTAATCGAATTGCTGAATTCCCTCATCAGCAGTCATTCAGCTCTCCAGAGGTCTTGTAACAAGCCATTTATTTAAATCAGTATTACTTCTGATCAATTTAAGATTAAACCTCAAGTCATGAAGAAGAAGACTGCATTAATGCATTCAATTTTTTTACCATCTTTAATAAAAATCATCATGTAAATATTCACAAATGTATGGGCCTCTCCCTCGATGTCCTTTCCAGGAATCTGTCGAACACAAACTCCTCAGTTCCTTAAAGGTCCTGGGAAAAGCTGGGAAAGCTGGCAGCTGACAACCTGTTTGTTTTTAGGACATTCTGATGAAAACTCCACTGAGAAGAGAATATAAAAGTCCTCTGTTACAGTCTAAGCCTGAAACAAACAGAAGATCTAAGATGAGGCCTGTGATTGGAGAATTCACAGACAGCAGGATGTTGGTCAACATGACCACACATGTGGTGTGATAGTCTAATCATATCATCAACTGAAAACACCCAAAAACGAAGGGAATATAGTGAGTTTAAGCCATGCAAAGAGAAGCCTGGTCTGTACAAACACACACCAGATCAAAGTTGACACATTCAAACTCTTAACTAGTCTGTTCTGCCCTTAAAAAACAACAGCCCTGCAGTGTCGACACGTAATGTGAAACGCGTCTGACTGCTCAACCTGATATTAAAATGTTTCCACATCTGCTTCAATAGGGAACGGAAAATGGTAAGGACAATGGTGAATAACAATGTTTCTTCAGAACTTCGAGAGGGAAAGATGGGGTGACCAAATAAAAACTGTGTGCAATGATTTGAAATAAATAGTTTGCATTACAGAAGTCCGTATCAGGATTCTTTGTCGTTTCTGGGCTATTTAACAACTGGCATTTCCAAATACTGACTTTCTGTTTGATACTTTATGAAAATCAGTACCGCCCACAGAATATTCCATAAAGTAACAATACATTTCATCAGTGTTAAATGGTCTTGTGAATTTGAAAAACTTAACTTACTCGATGTTCAGGAGAGTGCAGCCTCTCTTATCTAAAATACAATTATGGGGTCCTTAAGGGCCCATTTTGGGGCCACTGTGAATTAACATCTATAGAGTCCCCCTAGCTCATATTCTAGAATACTGCAACAGACTCTCACCATATGTATGCTGATGACATACAGCTTTATATGTCAGTCACAGCATGACCATAATCCACTACACTCACTCAGTCAGTGTGTCCATTAAATCAGTGAGTGGATGTGCCAGAATTTCCTCCAGCTTAATGCAGATAAAACAGAAATCACTGTTATTGGGTCCCAAAAATGTAAGTGTCAGCGCTCAACTAGACTCAATGGGGCTAAAGACTATAGAGCAGGATGTTGTTTTAGACTCTGATCTACATTCTGTTACAAAATCACCTTAAAATCATTGCCAGAATAAAGGGTTTTCTGTCAAAACAGGACACAGAAAAACTGGTACATTCCTTTATTTTCAAGTTTTTGTAGCTAAGCTTCAATATTCTGCTCCAACATGAAGTTAACGATTTTAATAAAGCTATTATAATGCCCTGCTGAGCAACTTACTAAAAACTAAGTGTGACTCTGATTGGTTTGTAATGGAATGGATTTGATTTGAATTTCGACCTGCTGTATATAACTGAATACCTATAGCCTTAAACAAAGATAGGAATTATAATATAATCATATATTAATCCTAATCTTCTATTGTACCACATCCTATTTCTCTCTAACCATATACAGGACAGCCTAAAACACAGTCTGCTCTTTCTTCCTATGAAAAGATGGGTACAGCTGATGCGGGATAAAGCGCTATGACATATTACATAACGTTTGAACGTCACTTGCAGCACATTTCTGACCCAGTTTTCTTTTTAGCAACAGAGGGAGAGAGAGATGAAAACAACTGGTTATTTTTGTACTATATCTAAATGGCAGGTTGAAATTCAAACCTGTTATGAGGGTAAAACAGATCTAATATTCTGAGTATTAAAGGAAATAGAACTCAAATGTGTCTCCATTTTTTAATATTAATGTTTTGATTTTCAGTAAATAACATGATGTAATTCAGCAGTAGGAATGGGCAGCCACCTGTGTGAGCTGAAAAAGTTATTACAGTACAAATTCAAAGAGGAAAAATTTATTTTTGCATTTGTTTTAATAGCACCTTGTTGTGACACTTTGTTGGTAAGACAAAACAGATGCTTTTATTCAGATTTTTATCAACAGAGACCTTTAGATTACCAAGCATCATAAATTACCGATATATTTACAGTAGATACTAGAAGCCTTACTGGTGCAAACCCAATTTTTGCATCCATTTTTATTAGGGATGCACGATATTTATCGGACCGATAAAATATCGGCCGATTTGGTGGAATTTCTTATCTGGCCGATGGGTAAAACTTTCCGATAAAAATAGCCGATAAATTAATTAAATTCAGGCAAAGCAGTCCCGAACAGGCTGAGACGCGCAGGTTGTGCACGCCTTACTAGCAGGACCCAGGGTTGGCACCGTCATTGCCTGACTATAAATGAACAAATGTCTTCACCAGTGTGGTCGTTTTTCTCAGTTTTAGAAGCTCGACAACCAGCCTTTTTTGTCGTCGAGAACCCAGGTTTTCGTAAGTTGATAGCACATTTGGAGCCACGTTACACCATCCCGAGTCGTCGCTTCTTCTCGGATGAGTCCCTGCCTGCCCTCAATGATATCGTCGCCACACATAGCCACAACTTGATCAACAACAACGGACTGCACTTAAGTTTTACCACAGACATATGGACGTCAGATGTTAGTCCGGTCAGCATGCTAAGCTTAACAGCTCAGTGGTTGATTCAATATTTTAACATGCAAAAAGCAATGCTGCACGCACAGGAGTCCCCTGGGTTGCATACAGCAATGATGATAGGTCAAGCTTTTGAAACAATGCACGTGCTCAGAGATAATGCCCAAAATATGATAAAGGCCATGGAGGACTGTGGGCTTGCAAGCTTGGGCTGTATGGCACACACTTTACAGCTCGCTGTAAATGAGGCTGTGCTGAGCCAAAGAAGCCTCTCAGACTGTGATTTCCATCTGCAGGAAGATAGTTGGGCATTTCAGACACTCCCAGCTTGCCGCCTCCCGTCTTCAAAGCTTACAGAAACAACTAGGCATGAAAGAGGCAAGGCTTCAACAAGACGTGCCCACTAGATGGAACAACACGTTCTACATGCTGAGAAGTTTGTTGGGGCAGAAGCGAGCCCTTGCAGCATATGCAGTACATTTTGAGTTACCAGCCTATCTAACCCCATACCAGTGGACTTTAATTGAAAACATGCGCGCGACCATATACAGAGGCTACAGTCCTCGAAGCGCCGTCCCGGGTTCGAGTCCCGGACCCGGTGATATTTGCCGAATGTCTCCCCCTCTCTCTACCCCTCTTTCCTGTCTGCCTACTGTCAAAAAAATTAAATAAAGGCCACTAGTTTCGAAAAAAAAAAGATGCACTTTCTTCCTTTGACTGGAATTGTCGTTTGCTGCTGTTATTTTTGAGGATGCACTTTATTTTATTTATTTGATTATTTTTTTGTAACTGAGGCTGACTATGTCAATGCATATAATTTTTCATTTGAAAAATACCTGACTTGAATTCACAAATACCTTTGCAGATAAACCCTAGATCTCTTCAATAATTTTCAAGGGATGCTCTTTGTTCTTTTAATGGAATTGTGTCTTTTGCTGCTGTTATTTACAGCATATGTCCACGTTTTTGTTTGATAAACAAACATTTCAAGAGCCAAAACCATTTGTTTTGTGTTGTAGTTCAACCCGAGCTACTTAAATTTGTTTTTCATAGCTGAATCCAGCACAAGCTGCAAATTACATGAAAATAATACTGAATATTAAAAATATTCAATCAGCCATGAGAAGCAGAAAATGATCGGTTATCGGTAGAAATTTTTCATATCTTGCATCACTAACTTTTATACCTGAGCAATCACAAAGCTCCCAATTCCAGTTATCCCCTGCATCACCGTCATGGTGTGAGACCACATTGTTTGGGTTTATAGAGTGCAGCAGGTATGGTGTGAAAAAACGCCTGAGTCAAGACTGAAGGAATTTGCTGCTAAACAATATAATGAGACTACCACTGCCAATCCAAAAAAACAATGTGACTGACGGTGGGGATACAATGTCTATGGCCTCATTGTTTTGATCCAAAGAAGCTGAGGAGTTGTGATGAGAAAGGGGAGCTGCTAACCATTCCTATACTTTAGCTTTCTTGTTTACGTTGTCCCAAACTAGCACCATTACAGACATCGCGAACTACCCACGAAAGGTGTGCAGTGTACTCATGATTGAACACTTGTCTTTAGCTTCATCTGAAACTTGCTAAATAAAATGTTATTGATCCTTTTTACATTTTGCCCAGTTCCAGCCATGAACACCACAGACCAACACCATGTTGTGCATAATTGTGAAATGGAAGAAAAAATGATTTTTTTCTACAAAAAAAAATCTGAAAGTATGGCAAGCATTTGTGTTCCCCCTTTAAACAACCAACATTTTAAAGATATTAAAGTATGAATGTCATCCAAACATCATACCCCCCCCCGGCCCCCAGCCAGGGAGGATTTTCAATATTTTGTTGACATGAGAGCCCCCTTAGAATCAGACAGGCATAAAAACTATGACTGGGAAAAACCTGGGCTGATCACAGGTTCTTTTAAACACAGTTTGTAAAACCTTTCCCCATTTGTGAAAACAATGTGATACTTAGTTTTGCTAAATTATTGCTGAAGTCATCCCATTTTCTGCTGCATAAAAAGACCCCTATCATTCCAGCCTTTTCTCCACAAAGCCCAATACTGGAGCGCAATACTGCCCCCGAAACAATCCGTTGCAACTACATGACGTTGTCTGGTCCGGTCTAAAAATCTCAGTGTGAAACCAAACCGCGCCAACTGAAGGTTCACACTTTTACCGATCCCTGGACCAGACCAGCAGTGTGCATGCACCCTAAATATTAAATACAATCTATTCCCCTCAGAGGTGTCAAGTACGTCATTAAGGAAAAAGGATGGTTTCCAAGTCTTCCATGGGGCATTGGTAAGGGGTGATGGCGACAGCCGGCGTGATAGCCGGCGTGATAGCCGGCAGCACCTCATTAGACAGCAGTGCTTCGGCACATCAGTTATCAAAATAGATCAGGTTGGAGGTTGGCTGGATGGTTAAATGGGCTTTTACATTAAGTGGTGTCTCAGTTTCATCACAGCAGGGGACTTGGGGCTCAGGGGGAGCATAGAGGTGAGGTGGTAAAAGTTCTCAAGAGGAAGGGTGAAAGCAGTATTTAAGATTTCAGGATGACGTTGTACGACTGTACCTAATGCTCCATACAAACAACATTTTGAAGGAGAACTCCACTGGAAAATAAAAATACAATGAGCCAGACCGCACAGTGGATTGTTTTGGCAACATTCCCACTTGAAAGAGAATCAGCAATGCAATATTTTAAACCGGAGAGATCTGGATCAAGATGGATAACATGATAACTATTTTGATAAATAGTTTGCACTTCTCAGTACCTCTGCTTTCTGGCTGATGTTTTGGTCACTTTTGAATGTTGGTGGTGCTTTCACACTCGTGGTAGCATGAGACGGACTCTACAACCCACACAAGTGGCTCAGGTAGTGCAGCTCACCCAGGATGGTACATCAATCCGAGCTGTGGCAAGAAGGTTTGCTGTGTCTGTCAGCGTAGTGTCCAGAGCCTGGAGGCGCTACCAGGAGACAGGCCAGTACACCAGGAGAGGTGGAGGAGGCCGTAGGAGGGCAACAACCCAGCAGCAGGACCGCTACCTCCACCTTTGTGCAAGGAGGAACAGGAGGAGCACTGCCAGAGCCCTGCAAAATGACCTCCAGCAGGCCACAAATGTGCATGTGTCTGCACAAACGGTTAGAAACCGACTCCATGAGGATGGTATGAGGGCCCGACGTCCACAAATGGGGGTTGTGCTCACAGCCCAACACCGTGCAGGATGCTTGGTATTTGCCAGAGAACACCAGGAGTGGCAAATTCGCCACTCGCATCCTGTGCTCTTCACAGATGAAAGCAGGTTCACACTGAGCACACGTGACAGAAGTGACAGAGTCTGGAGACACCGTGGAGAGTGATCTGCTGCCTGCAACATCCTTCAGCATGACCGGTTTGGCAGTGGGTCAGTAATGGTGTGGGGTGGCATTTCTTCATGTGCTTGCCAGAGGTAGCCTGACTGCCATTAGGTACCGAGATGAGATCCTCAGACCCCTTGTGAGACCATATGCTGGTGCGGTTGGCCCTGGGTTCCTCCTAATGGAGGACAATGCTAGACCTCATGTGGCTGGAGTGTGTCAGCAGTTCCTGCAAGAGGAAGACATTGAAGCTATGGACTGGCCCGCCCATTCCCCAGACCTGAATCCGATTGAGCACATCTGGGACATCATGTCTCGCTCCATCCACCAACTTCACGTTGCACCACAGACTGTCCAGGAGATGCTTTAGTCCTGGTCTGGGAGGAGATCTCTCAGGAGACCATCCTCCGTCTCATCAGGAGCATGCCCAGGCGTTGTAGGGAGGTCATACAGGCACGTGGAGGCCACACACAATACTGAGCCTCATTTTGACTTGTTTTAAGGACATTACATCAAAGTTGGATCAGCCTCTAGTGTGTTTTTCCACTTTAATTTTGTGTGCGAATCCAAATCCAGGCCTCCATTGGTTAATAAATTTGATTTCCATTGATGATTTTTGTGTACAGAACAAAGTATTCAATGAGAATATTTCATTCATTCAGATCTAGAAGGTGATATTTGAGTGTTCCCTTTATTTTTTTGAGCAGTGTATTACAGTGCAGTCACAGTTTACAATGTCAGACAGCAGAAAGCTAGCTAAGGCAGCCCACCTGATAGCATCAAATCACTGGCTAATATGCAGCAATCCCTCCCACTGATCAAGGTGAAATCTGTTATGTTGAGGATGGCGAGGGAGCGAATTGACTCATTCAGACTCCAGCAGACTTCCTGTTGGAAGCCTGGAGGAGTACCGTAAACTTCTCAGTTTTACCCTTTAAACTTTAATCCAATGTCTGTCTTGGAAAAGGCTGGACTTGGAAATGCCAGCAGCCTTTGGAAATATCTGACCTATGGGAAAGGTCTACATCCTCTAGGGAGCACACACAAAGCCAGCTGTTTACTGGTAATAATGCCAACGGTGCTAATCACCAACATAAAATGCTACAGTCCGTTACAAATGTGAAGTCAGGAATCATTTTGCCTTCGTTATTAAATAATAGTAACAACCTTTTTTACAGCAGCTGCTCGCTCACACAGTGACGTCACCTCTGCACCCAATATAAATATTTAAACAAAAACTTGACTGATTTAAGGCTAATACAAACCATTTTAATGCTATTGATGGTTTTCAAAAATAATAAAGTTTAGCCAAAATATGTATCAGTGGGCCGAAGCTTTAGAAAAGCCAAATATTGTAAATGGGCAACTAGGCTCTGAACGGCTCATCTCTATGCATCATGGTTTAAAAGCTTCATCTCCGTGGTTTGGGAGGAAGCATTGTGAAGTTGGATAGCAGACTCCAGCAGCTGAACAAGCACAGACCTCAGCTAGTACCGTCAGGCTCATTGATCTCAGTACCAGCCTGGCTGCTGCACCTACTGGACACAGCCAACAATCCTGCAGAGTCTCTATTGTAATGCAAATAAAAATAAAAACACGACCCTTCCTTGGAATACTGATATTTACTTAACAGAACCCTAGAAACAAAGAGTTTGCTCTCATCCGAACCATCTGAACAGGGTGGGATATTTACTCTGTATTTCCGCAGCATTTATAGATAGGGGCTAAAATCAGATTAGGAATATAGGTGGATTGAAAAGGGATTATGATGACGGAGCTGTTATGTTCCTATTATGTATTTGTAACTCTGCATGGAGCTGCTTGCACCTCCTGTCATTATGACCTTGCTTCAGCTGTCAGCCTGCAGAGGGCTTCCTCATTCACTAATGTAGGGAATTGAGAGCCAATTAAAGTAATAAACATCGAGGCTTGCAGTGAACGACAGCCTGGTTCTGGTCATTTTGCCAGCCTACTAGTTTGTTTATGTGTAGCTCTGGTCGTTTGGTACCTGACTTTTGTGGGTAGAAACTAAGAGTTATCTGCCACCAGGTGTTATGCGCCAGACATAGCTAAAATTTGACCCGCCTGTGGAACATTGTCTAAACACTTTGACGACAGTCGATTTAAACTCATTTTTTTCATGTATTCATAGCAGGTTTCCAACAAATCTTTCATAAAAAAATGTTTAAATTTTTTTCAGTCTGAACTTTCCAGAGTTCTTGGTCTGATGTTCATTTTACAAGATAAAATAATGCCGTGGCACGTGGCGTAGCGTTAGAGCCTGTGCACCACATACAGAGGCTATGACTCCTCAAAGGAGCCATCTAAGGGTTCGATTCTCGACCCTGTGACCCTAGCTGCATGTCTGGTTAGGCCTGGTCCAAACCAGAATCAGAACCACAATCAACGGAAGTCGGGCGCGATACTACATTTTCAGAATATGACATATTAATAATGAAATCATAGGTGAGATTTGAGCATTTTTATGATCCTTTACCTATGTACCTGATGACTATTCTTATCTACATAGAAAAGAAACTGATAAGCAGTGGTTATAAAACAGTTTATTTAAAACTAATGACTTTCTAGTAAATTACAGAGCAACACATATCAAGTGTGACTACACACAGCATCACGCAGCCACTCCTCAGTCTAAGCCACCCAGTCTTGCTTCCTGCCATGAGACTAAACGTTTTTCAGGTTCACTTACAGCACAGAAGAACTGCAGTCAGTCGAGGGAGAGGAGTTTGTCGCTGCTGCTACCGTTTTCTTGTTCAGACTAAAAGTGGTGAGATGTGCTGCTGAGCTCCAACACACGCTGAAAGGAAAGGAGGAGAGAAGACAGAGAGAACACACATGCAGGAGAATTTGAGCCTCCCTCTCTCTCTGATCAGAGATTTCTCCTCTCTTTGCTTCCTTCCTCTTCCTCTCCATTCCCCCCCCCACACACAACGCCTTCAGTAATTTACTTGTTTACTTTCTGAGAGGTTGTTACATCACTGCCATTGAATACTCTTGCTCTGCTTTCATCCATTCTCCAAAGCCCTTGTGATTTTCCTCCTTCTTTAACTTGTTTTTCACAGACTTTGAGCAACTCTTGAAAATGTTATTCAGACCGACCTCAGAAGCAAAACTTCAAACCACTAAAACAAGGAAGTACTTCATTTATTGTTTACAAAGAGCTAAAATGTGAGCCGTATATAGGGGGTAGACTATTGAAGATGGGGATTTGTGTACACCACCCAGCTCAGTTACTGTAACCACACTACTCCTCCTTGGGCACTTGCTGACTGATGCTCCCCTGCATCAATAAACCAGTGACCAGGGCAATCTCTCCAGGCCACCATAAAGGAGGGCTCACTTACAACCCAGCCACCCTGGAACAATTTTATGGTCCCATTAATGAAGATCTAAATGCATGCTGTTCTGCTAGAGTCTCCACTGACTTGGATGTTTACTTGTTTCTTCCAGGATTTCCCCGTATTTAGCTCCATCCATCCTTCCATTACCTCTAACCGGCTTCCCTGCTGAACAAAAGCCCCCTGAAATCTTGATGCCTCCAGCACCGTGTTTCATGGCGAGGACGGTGTGTTCAAGGTAAAGTGCAGTGTAAGCTTTTTGCTCCACACAGCATTTTGCATGTCGGCCAGAAGCTGAATTTTGGTCTGCTGTGCCCATCACATGGCTTGAGGAAATCGTAAATTAGGACTTATTATAATTTCTTCTGAAGCCTTGAGAAACCAGGTAGACTGTATTTTGCTATTTAAAGGAGTAATGAAGGCAACTGGTTACGCTGGGTTTTATTTAGGGCTATCAGTGTAAAGGGGGCTGAATTGAGTACATAAAAGATTACTTTGTATTGATCTGTCATTTAAAGTCTTAATAAAATGTCTGGCTTAAGGTTGTTATGAGTCAAAACTAAACTTTCTGAACTCACACCACAAAATGAAACACACAAGAACACTACATGTTGTCCCATTTCATCTTAATCAATGAGGACGCAGAACTTGATTAGAATGTGCTCCAGTGCAAATAATACCCTAAATAATAACCTTCTATCCCATCTTCAGTCACAAGCAAGGACAAACTAAGACTAATTATGTTTATTTTACAAACACCGACATGTCAAAGTAGTAAGGACAGTGTTGTTACAACTGCATGTGTCTGGCATAAAGTCCAGCCAACAAAAACGGCATCCTCTTAAACGCAGACAGATCAGATCAGTTTCTTCAATACTGCCTTTAAGGAAAATAAAGTCAGCATCTTTAGCGGGTCGGTCTGCACTGAAACACACATCTCCACCGTCATCACATTGAGAGCTGGAGCCCCTCATCTTATGCTTGTATTTGCAAATGTAACACAGAAGTGGCCCTGTTCTTGAAACTCAATTCCAACTTCTTAAAATTACCTTAAATGACAATCCCCACCACCTTTAGCAAAAATGGATCGGCTATTCGGGCGATAGCTAAAGGGGTGACACCAGTGAAAGCTAGAACGCGGAAAAGTCCAAATAGGTCTGTCTCTTACAAACCAAAAAAAACTGCAATAGTAAATCTGTCCCAGACTACATGTGGTGTCATTGCACAACCTTTACTAAGTGAAATCTTATTCCCTGTAGAACTTAAAGATTTTGGTAGCAGCCTAAAAGATCCATTAGCAGCCGGGCCCACGTTGCAGGGCTTTACTGCCCATCATCAAGCCCAGGTGGGTCAGGATTAACAGGAGCCTGGTGGACAACAGGGGTACTCGGTATCCTCATGGACACAGAGTCGCAATAGCACTTTTTAACCAGACTCACAAAGCAATTATTGTAATACGCCAGACAACATCCAGTCTGCTGACAGAGTGGTCTGTGATTCACATCATGGGACTCGATATTATTTTTGAAATGACAAGAAAGGTCTGTTTCTTGCACCAAATATCGCAGATTAAACCTCAGAAAAAACTACAGCTGCAACCAGAAATGCAAAGCTCCTTTGCAGTCAAACACTGGCTTTTATAATTAGACATCAGCATTCAGCTGCAGGCAGGAAACCCCCCGATGAGCGAATCCCAGTCTGTGACTTTAAAAAGGTTTTCACATTCACACCATTTAGTAGGGACTATTGGATAGCAGCATAGAATGTCTTACAGTTACTGCGAGGGAAATTTTATTTAAAATTTTTTGTAAAAACGTTTGTAAAGACATTCAGAAATGTAAGCATCTTAAAAGCAAAAGAAAACACTTTAAAATGCAGAATTCATTTATGAGTCACACATTCCCCTGCTATAGAATAACAACGGAAAAGTTGATTCACACACCCCCACACTGGTTACCTATAAATATTTTTATCTTTGTTTTTATGCAAATTAGACTTCACATTATGTAGGAGGTGTTGGAAGGTTTACATCACTGTCAATAGTGAAACTTCAGGGCCTTCCAGGTATTCAGAAAAGGCACCAAGTGAGTAAACTAATTTTATTTATATTTGTTTCCATAAAGAAAAATATTTAGACTATAACTATAGTATATAAAACACTATAACTATAAAACACATTTGACTTATTTTCTGCCTGAGCCCGTCAGAGCAGTTTGAGTTGGGGATGTATGAGAAATCTGTGTGTGCTTTAAGACAATTTGCTTCTTTGTGGGAATACGCTAAATATGACTTTAACTAGCAAATTAAGTTCAGATAGACAATTTAATCAACGAAGATATGCAGCTGGTGGTCATATTCTTTACTTCTCCAGAGTATTCTTTCCGGCCTGGTGATGGTCAACAGAGAGTAACAAAGAGTAAACAGTATTACCAAAAATACATCCAGATGCTTCTGCATAATGTTCTTTTCCAGAGTGGATCCATCCACTCCGCTCTACTGTCTGTCCACCAGCCACCAGCCTGGCCCAATGAACAGATTTTATCAGCCTAGGGAAGAATTTTCTTTTTTGGCAGAAGATGTTCTGCCTTCACTGCTGCACAATATTGAATGGTAAAATATGCAACTGTGCCGGCGTCATCTGAAGGTCACGCCGGCAGCTATGTCCAAAGTCGCTGCATATTTTTCAAACTGCAGAACCTTTGCAGGAGATGTCCATTTAGACCCATTTCCTTCAGTGGAGGGAATGTGTCTCCAAACTCTAAGCCTGTCTGATCGATCAGATCACTGATGAACACAGGCGGGCTCAGCTCTGGTGTCTCACTGTGTAATAAAAGCCTGAAGTCAATTTTCAAATCTGGCTCCATTAGCCTCCTAGACCCGATTCCAGTTACCGCTAACAGATCAGGGCTTAGGAAGCTCAGTTCAAGGCCGGTGTTGCTATAAAAGAAAGAATCTGAATCCATCAAGATTAATTACATGTAAACAATTTCTCTGATTCCCCACTTACTCATTAAATGTTTGCTCACTCAGAGTCTTTAAACCTCTCTCATTCTTTTACTTATCAGCACAGTTTGCTTGGAATCTGAATAACCTACTATATAATTATTCAACGTTTGACCAGCAGTCTTCCTGGGCTAGACCTAAAATCCTCTAAATTAACGCTGGGTTATATTAGAAAATCCTGCAATGGTGAAATTACTGTTGAACACAACAATGAGCAAAGCTCTGCTCAGGGATTAGTGGGTGAATGCTAAAAATAATAATAATAATAATTCAAAAAAACTGATTTCTTTTCTGCCATTTAATAAATACACCAAACCTAAAAATTGTACTATTCATACCGATAACTAAATACTGCGATGCACTGTTTTGGGCTTCTTAAACATCTGATAAATGTTATGGGATGAATGCTTTGATGTTTAAATGGGAAAAATCTTCTAATTCCTTTATGTTCTATTTCTAACAAATAATGGGCTCAAAACGGCGCTTTGTGATAATTATACAATATTGCAATGATGATATATTGCAAGTTATTATGCAGCCCTATGTGGGGCATGTCTCCTAACAAGATGCTGCGGTTGATGTAGGACATGTCAGACACAACAAGGCAAAGTTCTGCTGGTTCACTCACAGGCTCCCGAGGTTGGAGAGTAGGGTGAGATTCATATGTTGTTTTGCTTTTATTTCTTAAGTTTAAAAAGGGATAGCTTGCTACTTCTGGGTTGTAGGTCGGCCTCCGCCAAGCAAAGGAGTTTAAGTATTTTGGCATCTTTCAGTAGTGAAGTGATGGAGCGGGAGATGGATAGACTGAATGGGTCCTCGTCTGCAGTTGCCACAGACCGTTGTGGCTGAGAAAGAGTTGAACCAATCTCTGCATCGAAAGGAGTCTGATGAGGTGGTTAACCCATGCTTTTCTGACTCTTCTATTAATTGTTCCACAATGTCAGCCAGGTGTGGGCATTCAGGGTAGTAAAGAGTCCATCTAACTGGCCAAATATATGATAGATATGCAGAGCGTGAATGCACAACACTTGAAATATTACATCTGACAAATACTGCTTTGAGCACTCCTTTGATTGTGCCCTACTTGTGACCCTGATGCTTGGTTGAGTATACAAACATTTCCACTAAGTCAGACAAACAGTGGTACACTAAACAGCCTTATTTAGCACAAGCTCTTATTTAGTCAGACATGATTTAAAAAAAACAACAACTAAATACGTACATGTACTGCACAAATATACAAATAGACGCAAGTCCCATGGTTTGTTAGTATTGGGTCGTAGTATCCCAGCACTGCGGCTGCTTTTAAGTGACCAAACCCCATCATACTGTGCCCAGGAAGTTGCATAAAGTTTGAACATTTAAAAACCATTAATAAAAGTCAATTAGAAAAATGCATTCAGAAGTAAATGTACCCAACATAACCTTCAACACAATTTAATTTAACCATCCTCAGCAGATTAATTATCCAGTGACTAAATTAGGAAGGGATGTAGGCGGAGGAAAAATGAGCTTGCAATATTGACACAGAAAGAGCTCTATTAAAACTCACACCCACTTTCAGCCAGTGTCAAAGAGGAAAAGAGCTTAGTTCTGCTCCCACTCAATCTCATTGAGGTTGATTGTACAAAAAAGGCTGTGGGAGATGTAGTCAGGACTATTATCACCTAATTTATCTGTCACCATTATTCCCATAAAGACTGTTGCTTAGTGTTATGACTCCCTTGTCCTTGAGTTCCGGTTCATCTGCATCTTAAGGACAACAGACACTGATGAAGGTAGCAATGTGCACCTGGACAGGGAAGACAAATGTTTCTAGAGGAGTGAATGAAGCTGTCTACATCAACAATGGACAGCCAATGAACAGAAGAGGTGTTCTACGGTTTCATCTTTCTAACACCTACAGTGCCTCCTCCACTCATCTCCCCAGGTAGTCTAAAAGCCATTTCCATCTGGAGCTGCAAGCAAAACGATGATGATGGCGTCATTAGGTGATATGTTTGAATCGTTCAGTGATCACAACCCTAACATTGAACCAAACAGTAGGTAGAGCTAGTGACTCACATGACCATAACAGCCCTATTAGTGCCATTAGCAGCCCCTTTAGTGACATTAAAATCCCCTATATTGTGATTGTTTCGAGTCTGACAACAACTATTTCCTCTTTATTCCACGCTTTGCTTGGGCCAGCTCCACTCAGCCTAGCCCGTTTTGCCAGTTTTTCCATCCCGGTACCTGCTTTCTTGGTCCCTGCTCCTGAGCAGGTACAATCGGGACTGAACAGGGACAACACATGACGTGAACAGGCTGCTGTTCACTGATTGGCCATCGGACCGGGAGAAATGAGAAGGTTTTGGCTGAGGTAGTGCAGAGAAACGTTAATAAAACTCAAGAGTGACTACAGTAACATGAAGGACCACGGTGGCGGGAACTGAAATATAATTTTAGTATTTACAAATCATAAACCATGGCTGAAGGCTGAGAGATAAGAAAAAGGACACAGTGTCAGCTTTCTGAATCAAACATTTATTTAGTTTATTCACTGTTGGAACCCTAAGCCATGGATTTCAACATTAAAACTCCGGTACAAACTCTTCTGGGGTTTTCAAAATAAATTGCATTTAACTGACTTCCAGCAACTGAAAAAGGGGGGTAGCAGCAGACTTCCCATGATGCCACTGGCTGTATAAAAGCACCCCCTCTCCCACAAGCCAGCCTCTCCAAGCCGGTTGACCATCGGAACAGGAGCAGACACAGCGCGCTGAAGTCTTCTTGCTGGCAAAAAGACTTAACTCTTCAAACTGGATCCAAGAGTCTCATATGATCACCGATCATATGCAAAAGTTGAGTATTGAATGAATTGCTGTTTGTGTATCCGGTATTCATTCACGAACGGGGGAATTAAGGCACCGGCATTGTTGACTTTCTCTCCGAGCCCTGCAGACGCACACGGTGTTCGAGGAAAGTCCCCAGCAGAGACGCGGTCTCTACAACCCGAGTGAAGCGGTTTTCCTTGCCTGAGAGAAGGACGACGCCGCATCACCGGTAACATGCAGTTTTGTCCGGCCGACAGAACGAGCCGTATCTTAAGCCACAGCCCCGGAGGTCAGGTAAGCCGGAGCTAACCACTTTTTGACTGTGGACGTTTCTTCAAACTTCGCCGCCCCGGACATCTTTTCCTCAACATGGTCAGAGGTTAGGTTTGGGCAGAATAACAGTTAGGATGAAATGATCTAAACGTTTTTCATTTTATGAAGTTTGGTTTTGTTTGTGTGAAACTGCTACCTTAGTGCTAGCAGACTATCTATCTGCACACGTGATCAGCTTTGTGTTCTGTGTTTATGTGTTTTTAAAGTTAAGACAAACTTTATTTAAAGGGTGATTTTAAACACAGAAGGTTGCTAATAACGCGCCGTCCGCGCTTATGCATTTTAACCCCTTTTATTGACGGTATTTTAAGTGTGTGTGTTTTGATTCTGGATGCTAAGCTATCAGCCTCCTTTGTTAGCTTAACTGCTAACAGCCTGGGACACGTGCTTGCTGCTGAAGAGTATTTACCCAGAACGATTTAGTTTTCAATCCAGTAAATGTCCCTAACATCATTTTACTACATTTGATAACTAAGTAAACACCATTAAGACCCATTTCTCCAGAAAGATTTGGCTCTTTTCAAAGATATTTCCTTAAATAATTTACTGTTACCTTTAATAATATTTCTTTAAATATTATTTCAATAAATAAAGGCAGCTAATGAGACACCGTTGAGAATTAGTCATCCAGAAGGTTGGTTTTATTCAGCAGATCATTCTTTAAAACATTATTTTATTAAAATAATATTTTATCTGATCTTGCATTGTGAATGGTGGTCTTAAGGTATACTGATTACTGCCTAAGTTGGTTCCAAGACTAACTTAACTTCATTTCCAGATTCTTCAAGATAATCCTTGGTTCTCAAACATAAATAACATTGCATGGTAAGGTTGCATCACTCTTTTGGTCATGATTTTCAATCATCTTTAATCAACTTGTTTATATTGTACATAGCCATTAGTCTTCCTTATTCTTTAATTCTGCTTGGTGGTTTTGTTGGATTGTTTTAGCATAGTAAAGAGTTTGTTGATTGAAATATATCTGACTTTGAGTTGACTTATTTTTGTTAATAAATTCTTGTATTTTAAGAAATTGTGTGATTTCAGTCCATGTGTGTGCAGAGTTTATGCTGTTCAATAATGTCAGAGCTTGGCTCACACCTTTCAACTTTGTCCTAATACCATCGTCTTACTGGGCTGGTATTCACAGGACAACCCTTAACAGACCGAAATATTATTTGATGAAATATTAAAATATTAATATTAAATATTAAATAATATTGTCAGATTAATAATCACAACATCATCAAATGTAATACAATAAATGTGCCTTTAAGAAGATGCACTGGATGCTTTGCAAGGAGTAAATTGATAAATCTAAGCATTCAGAAAGACAAATAAGTATGAGAAGTTAAGGAAGCAAAGCATTCACTGACAAATACACGTTCGAAGGATTGTGTTCTTTTAAAGATAGCTTAGCATTTGCAGCTTCTATGCCTTCGTGAACCAGTTTTACCAGAACTGTTGACTTTCCATCACAGTGGAGAGCAATGTGGATGGCTACGTGCTTTTTATTATCAGTCGCCGGCTTGTTCACTATTTTTGTTCTTTGGAAAGAGGATGTTGAATAGACATCACTGACCTTTAATTGTCTGCAGCCAGACTGGTCATCCTCCACCACCAGCACACACACACACACACACACAAGCTCTGAAACATGTACAGCAAAGTTCAGTGTCTGGGACAGCCAGCCAGACTGGCACTGATTCCTGGACCGGTCCAGCAGTGTGAATGCGCCCATAGAAAACTTACACTCAAACAGTGAATATGGCCCTAAAGACAAAACGAATTCCAAATGTGGCATTAACATTTGAAAGCTGCTGATAAAAACATCCCACAGAGTGATGGGGAAACAGACCCTAGTAGAATACCAGAGACCAAATCCAGCGTTTGTTCAATTTTGCCACACTAATGAGCTCAGTAACAAATAAGGGGTGCAAACAAGATCACAGCAGTGGATAATTCCCAGCCAAGTTGGAACCAAACTCTGCAAGGTGGATATGCTAATTAGTTAGATGCAGGTCTGCAGAAAATGTAAAACATGTAACCTAGAACATGCTTGTCGAAATGTCTTTCGTGACCTTTGCAATGACCTTATTCAATATGCATGCAAAGCTGAAGATTACTAACTTGATAAAACCTAGAGCATTGAAAAAAAATATCTTCACAGACAGGAGATCCTTCACCCACAGGCATCGCTATCTGCAACAACTCTTGTAAAGCATGTAAAAGATGAGTTCCAACATTTCATTTCCCTTAGGGATTAAACAAAGCATTTTTGAATGAAATTAAATTTTGCTTTAAAAAAATAATAATCACAACACAGGCTGGAAATTGCCTGTTTGTGACAGATTAAGTTTCTAAAGTGGAGAAGAACTGAGAAACCAGGTGATGACTGGGACCGGGCCATCTTAACCTGATCGTAAAACTTAAAAATCAGTTCTTCTCGATGAGTGAGTGCACCATGCCTACATCCTAACAGGGCATGCTGACCATGCTGCCTGCTGTGGGTGCTGTTACAGAGTGAGGACACTCAAAGTTAGGTATTCACAGCATTAGTGAGGTGCTTAACAGTGAGGAACTAACTAAAACTTGAAGAAGCTGTTGAAAATATATTGACATACAGGGGTTGGACAATGAAACTGAAACACCTGTCATTTTAGTGTGGGAGGTTTCATGGCTAAATTGGACCAGCCTGGTAACCAGTCTTCATTGATTGCACACTGCACCAGTAAGAGCAGAGTGTGAAGGTTCAATTAGCAGGGTAAGAGCACAGTTTTGCTCAAAATATTGAAATGCACACAACATTATGGGTTACATACCAGAGTTCAAAAGAGGACAAATTGTTGGTGATCGTCTTGCTGGCGCATCTGTGACCAAGACAGCAAGTCTTTGTGATGTATCAAGAGCCACGGTATCCAGGGTAATGTCAGCATACCACCAAGAAGGACGAACCACATCCAACAGGATTAACTGTGGACGCAAGAGGAAGCTGTCTGAAAGGGATGTTCGGGTGCTAACCCAGATTGTATCCAAAAAACATAAAACCACGGCTGCCCAAATCACGGCAGAATTAAATGTGCACCTCAACTCTCCTGTTTCCACCAGAACTGTCCGTCGGGAGCTCCACAGGGTCAATGTACGCGGCCGGGCTGCTATAGCCAAACCTTTGGTCACTCATGCCAATGTCAAACGTCGGTTTCAATGGTGCAAGGAGCGCAAATCTTGGACTGTGGACAATGTGAAACATGTATTGTTCTCTGATGAGTCCACCTTTACTGTTTTCCCCACATCCGGGAGAGTTACGGTGTGGAGAAGCCCCAAAGAAGCGTACCACCCAGACTGTTGCATGCCCAGAGTGAAGCATGGGGGTGGATCAGTGATGGTTTGGGCTGCCATATCATGGCATTCCCTTGGCCCAATACTTGTGCTAGATGGACGCGTCACTGCCAAGGACTACCGAACTATTCTTGAGGGTCATGTGCATCCAATGGTTCAAACATTGTATCCTGAAGGCGGTGCCATGTATCAGGATGACAATGCACCAATACACACAGCAAGACTGGTGAAAGATTGGTTTGATGAACATGAAAGTGAAGTTGAACATCTTCCATGGCCTGCACAGTCACCAGATCTAAATATTATTTAGCCACTTTGGGGTGTTTTGGAGGAGCGAGCCAGGAAACGTTTACCTCCACCAGTATCACGTAGTGGCTGCAAAAGGAGGCCCTACACCATACTAATAAATTATTGTGGTCTAAAACCAGGTGTTTCAGTTTCATTGTCCAACCCCTTTAGCTCTGTGGTTCTTTCAGGCTGGATTTTGAAATATTGGAAGACTTTTGGAAAACTCACAGTTGAGGTAAGGATCTGTAGGGAAACACACTGATACTGCTATTAGCAGGGAATCAGGAATATATGATGCCAAAAACAGCTTAAAATATGAAACTCTGTTCCTAATATAAATAAATACATAATTACAATAGTAAAAACAAAATGTTAAACGCTGTTCTTTCTCCCTTCTTTTATTTCTTAAAGAGAAGGATCAGGATCAGCTACTAGAAATCGGCCACAAAGATATGACAGGTGCATCTCTCACACACAACATAACCATTTAAACTTGTACCGTTCTTTCTCTTCTCCCTAGAAGTCTTGTATGTGGTGTGCAACAACCGTGATGTCTTTAACATCCCCCCCCCCCCCCCAAACACTGCACAGCCAGCTTTATTTGATCATGTGAGTTAAAGTGAAAACGTCTGATGCAGATTTTTTATAAAGTCACCAAACCTAGCTTGAAATATTTCATGAAAGCAAGTAGCTACTTACCAAAGTTGTGTCAGGCTGCAGCTGGGACTCAGAAGAGGACTCCATGGTTGTCTGGAACCAGAGTCAAGCCTGCCCGTGCTGCGCTGCTGACTGCATCTCTGTAAAACAAAGAAGCATCGTCTTACGACACAAGTCAACTACAAGGAGTAAACCGTGTGGAAGTAAAGCAAAGATTTTAATTCATGTTTTTCAGCATAGTAAAACACCTGCTCTCCATGCTCCTACCAATATGTTGCAGCCAAACGTCTGGCCGTTATTAAATGGCCTGTTTTTACTGCATGCTGAGGAGAATCAGCATTTCTGTCAGCTACCTTCCCAAATGTGTCCTGGAAAATATATTCTCCCGATGCATCGTTTCCCTTCGCCTTCGGCTTCCTTCCCCAGTAGGAGCTGGAGCATGCCAGCTTTTAACCTTTATTTCTCCAAGGAATTGCTATACTTCTTGCCATTTTAGCTGCTAAAATCCAACCAGGTGTGGAAAATAAAAACATTGCAGACTCAGGAATGGCCCAAGAGAAATATTTTCTTTATATCTGATGCTTCTGGTCATTTTTAACATACCTCTGGCCTGATTGAAAGTTCTCAGTGAGTTAAGACATGAAAGCTCCTGATTAGAAAACCATTCCTCTAGTTCAGTCTTAAAGTTAAGGCCAAAAATAAAACAAAGCCTCGAAATCTGATGGTAACGAGCATGAGTATACTGTAAGTATGTTGCTTGCAGCCCCCTTTACTCTGACACCCGTAGATAAAAGGCAATGCAACCAACAACTGATAACTAAACAGAGTCAGCCCAAGTGTAGAATAAATGTGAAGGCCTCAGGTGTTTGTAACAGAACATTAGAGAACAAAGTGAAGAGCAAGGAACACAGCAGATGGGTCAGGGGGGAAAGCTGCAGGGAGCTCGCCAACGCTCGCCACAGCGAGCATGGAGAATAAAGGTGCTCTGTGGTGAGCTACAGTTTACCATGGCGGCGAATGATTGCTTGTGGTATAACTTTAGTTTTAAATCCTGGCAGCTTTCATGTGTCAGCCCAGTGACATGAGGTCGGAGTTCAGATGACCTGAATAACCTCGTTGAATTTTCCTACCACTGTGCTTTTCGACAACCTACATGTATCAGTCGGGTAGGGGGTTTCAGTAGAACATCTGTTACTGATGTCCGTCCGTCTACAGACAACGCTGCAGAAAGTCGAGCTGTAACTTGTGACTTAAAGTTATTTGATAAAATTCAAAGTTTCCTGCCTGTTGCAAGGTTTAATGTGTTCACATTCAACCTGACTGAAAACTTTACGCTGTGCGTTCATGTGTTATTCTTAGCTTACGTAAGCGACCTCAGCTAGTGGCGCTGCAGATGACTGGGTATTTTATTGTTTGCAGCAGTTTGGACCGTGGTCCTGTCGAGCTGCTGCTGTTTAGTTTATCGTTCTCCCTCTGGGACCCTTTCTCAAATTGTGCCATTTTCAGAGAAAATATTGTGTAAAAGAACAGAAGAAACACAACTAAACTTTTCATTTTTTACCAGAAAATATTGTCTGGTGAACAGGGCCCTAGTTTGTTAGTTAACCAACGCTATGTATTTGGTGTGTGGCCAATTTGTATGTAGCTACTTGAATCTGATGACACAGTGGCTAATACACATTAAATCTGAGAGAGAACCCTGAAGTTGTAAAGCAGTTTAAAGTAAATTAGGTTATAAAACGGTATTCCAACTTTTGATAATTTCACAGAGCTCTGGTCAAATTCTGAGACATGGTCCATCCACAATGTAAAATACAGTGGTGGTAGCATCATGATGTGGGGATGCTTTTCCTCAGCAGTTAATGGGGGAGATGGAGGGAGCTAGATAAAGGACAATTCTGAAATATAAGCAGTTGGAGACTGCAAATGACTGGGGATGGAAGTTCACCTTCAACCAGGACAGCAACACTAAACATACAATGCAAGCTACAATGAGATAGATCAGACCAAAGCATATATGAATATATTAGAATGGACCAGTCAGCCCAGACCTATATCCAATTGGGAATCTGGGGTGAAACTTCAAAATTCATGCTAAAAGATGTTCTCCATTCAATCTAAGAAATCGTTCTCCATGCAGTCGCTTCATCTGCACTGCTGGTCTGTGCTGATATTAGATATCAGCACAGACCAGTTCAACTGTTTTGTTTTAAAACTTTTGTTGCTTCAGTTTTTGTGGTGACAAGTCACATTGTATTCATATTAGTTTGCAAAGCGCCACGAGGTAAATGTCATACTGCAGCGGCTGAAAGATCAGACCTTCAGAGACATCAGCACTGTGATCAACTCAAACCACTAAACAGACGAGAATTAGCCACCATCAGTCACAATTTGGCCCAGAAATTGACATCCAGGCAGGCAGAGTGACTTACAGAAATTATAAACAAGAAAAAGTCAACAATGTAAAGGTTGAACGTTCACATCAAGTTGATGTATTTTCCTATTAACCCTGATGTCCTGAACGTCACACGCCTGCACTAGAACATCCTAAACGTTTCTGGTCATATCTCAAAGATCATATATTATAGTGACACACTTGAAACCAGCGTTTCAGAGCAGAGACTTGCCTTTCCAATCAGCCTTGTTGCTCTGGTCCAGCTCCTTGACAGATGTGTTTACAAGCCTGTGAATCCAACTTACCATTTCCTTGGATTTAACTGGTGGAGTGGGGGAGTCTGTTTAAATATTCAGCATGTATAGAGAAGGTTTTGGACTAATGAACATTACAAACGATCCCATGTGGAGGGTCTGAAGCAGTTCCCCCAGGGTTCGCAAGACACCAAGTGGGGGGTAATGGGATAATTTTCAGAATCATCTTGCTATGACCCCTGAAGAGTATGGAGGGTTACAAGGGAGAAATTAAATAAAAATATCTTCAAATAAATAAATGTGAATGTCCATTGTACCAATGTACCATTTATTTATTTAATACATTAATAAATAAATAATTAAATATGCCATTTAATTATGAAATGCACAGTTAAATAATTCAATGTCATTAAAAAAATTCATTCATTTAAAAATTCATACTAATATTTCACTCTATTCATGGCTCCCATTCAGCAGTGTCATCATGAAATAATTTAAACTGTCAACTTGACCAATCAAACTCAGTAGGCGGGATTAGGACGGCTCCTCAACAGACCCTGACGTTTGATTGGCTGCTTCACACAGCTAGACAACAAAACTTTTTCTAAGTTTGCCACAAGGTTAATGTCTTCGCTGGAAGCTGTGGAAATAACTCAATAACTTCAAGAACCTTTTTTAAGCACAAACTTACTTGAACAGCAACTAATAAGTCATTAATTCATATCTCAAATGTAAATAGTTCTGTTTATTTGTTTAATTTGGGAAAAAACAGGTAGTCGGTTTATTTTTATCGTAGTCTACATCTATGCAAAATACATGGGACAAAATGCTCATTTAAAAAATATTACTAATTATCATTTGGTACTTACTATATTCATATTTTTTTCCATTACTCTTGTGTAGCTAAGAATTTGGATAACTATACTCAAGCATCAAAACAATTCATTAAAATGAGTAAAGATGTTATTATAAAATTATATGCAATATTTGATAAAACACCTGGTAATTGTCTCAGCCTCAAGTCCAATTTATTAATTTTTCTCATTGCTCTGAACCAAAAAACTCAACCTCTGCTTACATACAGTTTAGAGTCTGCTGAAAATCTTGATATTGTGGTAAATATAATAAAACAAAACCGCCCACAGTACCCAAAGGGTTAATGCCTTGGGGTTTCATTTCTAATTTGTTCATTTCTATTTCATATAAAAAAAGTCACAAAATAGATTTGTGTCAGTGTGGAAAACTCTTGGCCATAATTTTCCCAGTGTAGAGTGGTCATAAAAGCTTAACATACTGAGCTGTTTTGTTTCTGTTTCTACATGGAGTAGGTTTGTGGTGGAGTTAATGGATGAGATTTTTGCTTTATTTATTGTAGATCATTATTGTGGATCTGAACACCAGTATTAATCACACCTGCTGTGCCAACTCCATCCCAAACTTCAGTCAGGCAGTTTCCGCCTACCACCTGGCCCAGCTCAGCATGTTTAAATCGTCCCAGAGACGAGTGAGCCAACAGCTCTGAGCCATTGATGGAAACTGAAACTAAACGCTGAGGGAATCCTAGAGAGCCGACCACTACGGCGGAAATGAGGGCTGGTGGGTTTTTTCCTTTGAGGCAGTGCTGCATCCAGAGTGTTGAAGGAGTCTCTCATTTTGTATCTCAATCATTTTTGAACAGGAGTAATTACACTGCAGAGGAAACATTATGGTCCAATTAAAGAAATCCTCTTCCCTAATTAGGGTTCATACCAACATCAACTTATGGCTGTCAAGTTTTCAGCATCCTGCAAATACACCAAGATTAGGGAAAAAAATGAGTCTAAGATAAAAATACGGGTTAAATATTGACTGTTCTCTTTAAGGACAAATGAGGGCAACAGTCACTTTCTGATATTAAGATGATTGCATCTGTGTCTAAATCTAGTAAAATGTGTTCTTCTTTACGTCCATTTGCTCACAGAAATGGTTTCTCCAGCTCATAGGTTTCCAATGCCAATTAAATAATTAAAACGCTTTCCATAGATGCTGAATAGTAAACATTAAACCACATTTTCATCTGGTATGTGCATATTTTGCCCTCAGGCTTAGGACAGTCTATTATCATCCGTATAGTGATAATGTGATGAGGATTGCACAGAAACTGAGAAACAGAGAAACTGATTACTTGTGAAATCTGATATATCGTTCAGCCAATAAAAACAGTTCTCCAGAGTTATTTGGAATAAGTTCACAGTCGATGATCTTTCCACTGTTCTCATACCACCAAGCAGGTTACATTTCAAAAACAGCCCATTGAGCTGAACTCACAGCCAATGTTTTCCACTGAGACCATAAACGCTCGAAGTCTTTTAATATCACCAGGTCCAGATAATAAATGTTGCTCTAACATGTGTTAACTCCTGCACCCCTGCACTAATGGTGAATCGGTCAAAAACACTGCTTGTTGCAGTGTTAATAAATTAGGATGTTGATTTTTACAGCCTCTGTTTGCAGGAAAGCTGAGATCACTAAGATCTTCCACAAAAACCTCCTGGAAACCAGAAGGTGGATCAAACATTTACTGGATGAGGCAGTTAAAGCGATTCAGTTATGTGAGATGAGGTAGCTCTCACGTTGAGGAAAACCAAACAGGTTGTTAGGTGGAACCAGTTAAGAACCAGTCCTGGCAAAGCGCTTCGGTGGAAAAGCCCAGCTGAAGACATCATAGAAGGGATTAGGCTACAGATCAGTCTTGTTAAGTCCAGCTACTGCCCCTAAAGAGCGACACTTTGTGTTTCTCCTCTATGTTTGGGATGCACCAAACTACTGAGCTGTTGTGACAACACAGCATAGATTCTTGAATCAGTTGCAAACAAAATTGCATGGAAGTGTTTCATAAAGAGCACCATGGTGGACATGGATGATCAGGTTTTATTGTGAAGTTACAACTTTGTATCCAGCAGTGATTTTCCAAAACTGCTGCTTCATCCACCACAACTGGCAAGAAAGATTGCTAAGAAGACAGGTTTACTGATGTCCAGTTGAACCAGTTAGGCCAACCATGACTCCACATTAAACATGATCCAAGGTGTGTTATGCCGTTTATTGATGCAAATATGCAGATAATATAAATATTACGATAATTGCCGTTTTGTTAGAACCGAGGAGCAAATGCTTTCATGAACGTCCTATAACAAAAGACAGAGATTGGAGGAAGGACAACTGGTCCAATGTAATCTTCTGGGTGTCCCAGGTTGACGGTGCACTCAGGGGAAAGACATCTTTAAAGAAAAATGAAACCATGTGGGTCAGAGAGAGTGGAATATTAATCAACCGAGCCCGAGGGACAGACGGCTCCTTCAAGTGCAAAGAGGATCCAGAATGTCCACGAGGATAAGATTTGCTTTATATCCCCTAGTGGGATTTCAAAAGAACTCTGACACTGCATTTATAGAAATATGAAAATGAAAAAAGAGAAGATGAGATTCATTTTCGAGCTAGATTTGATAAAGTTATTTTTCCAACATTAAAATGTTACATATCTAGCATCCCCGTTTTAAAGGCTGAATCTCATTTAGAAAAGCTTTCTATCATTAATCTAAAATACGTTTCCCAAGCCTGTCTTTGCTTTCTGCGCAGTAACACACCATGCAAGTCAAAGCTAAAAAAAACTATATCTTTATGCAGCACAATGATTTGTGATAACTCCATTTCTAAATCCTCAACAACGAAAAGAAATAACGCTAAAAACAATGTAGCTGACAGACATTTCAAATTTCTCTTGTCTCCTTCTGTTAAGGTTTTTTGACAAAAAAAATTACTAACTTTGCTCACTAATGTATTATTGATTGTATATCAGAGTTGACTGGAGGGTTGTCCAAAAAGGATTCAGGTAAACATAGCAGTGTTATTAAACACTAACGCAGCAACACTAGTTTAACCAGACCATAATTCAGGGTTTCTAAACATTATTCAGGAAAAACTCGAGATTTATTCCAGATTTTTCCAGAGTTCACATTTATTTTGAAAAAACTAAAAGGAAAAATTCACTATTAATTTAAATACCAGAGCTGCAAGGAACTGATAGATGAAGAAATGGAAGGAGACAAAGGAGGAAGGAACCAGGGAAGGAGGGAGTGACAGAAAGAGAGAAGGCAGGACACAGAGATAGATTGACAGAGGGTAGGAGGGAAAGACACAGGGAGGTAGAAAAGTAAGGGCACAGGGAATAAAAGAAGGAAATAAGTAAGGACATGAAAGAAGGAAGGAAGGCAAGAAGGAAGTATTCAATCAAGGAAGTAAGAACACAGAAAAGGCAGGATAGAAGGAAGTCCACAACATTTAAACAATGGGACATAGAATGACATCTGGAGATACAAATGCTTTACTATTCTCATTTACTTTTTCCATACTTTCACAAGTGTGGTAGAGAGCAGCTGAAACACTAGTAATTCAAATATATGACGTTCAAAGCAAAACTCAAGGTCTATGCAACAGGAGAACAGTGTAAGTTTTGTGCACAAACCCAATTGTGGAACTACACCAAAAAACTATTATGAGCCTAATTATTAACGAGTCAAATCAACACAGAGAGTAAACACGCTAATGTTAGCCTAGCACTTTAGCAAACTGTCTACTGGTTTGCTAAAGTTGACTCAATGAATTCACTGAAGACTGTAGCTGTATGTGCTGAGTGAGGTACGCCTTTAGGAACAATGTAGTAGACTTCCTTAGGTGCTTAATTAGGTGAGTACTGGAGCATCATTTTAAGGCTGACCATTAAAAAAAAAACAAGACTAGGATAAATCATCTGTTGCTGTTCAAGAAAAACTGATAGGAGAGAATGTACAGTCCAGAACATTATCATTAATGGACCTAGGTGCTATACAGTACTTAAGTAGACCATGTAGTAGTGATACAACGAAGTACATCAGCAGTGTGTTACCGCACATGGATGGCATTTTAAAGAAGTATCCGACTACGGCTCGGTATCAGCAAACACGTCTTCTCGAATGATTCAAGTCAACATGGAGAAAAAAAACTGATTGGACTATCCTTAATTGTAGATAACTAAATAAAAACATTTTGGGACAACCATGTATAAATTACACTTCACACATTTTCGTTAAGTGTAATTTAAGTTAACAAGGAATTTTGTGTTTGATCGATTATATCTTCGTTTCAAGAATGCATCTTGACAATTCATCTTATACATTTGAAATCCTGTTTATCTCCCCTTAAATGGCGCAAGATTTGTAAGATAAAAGCATCAGAATATATCAAATCCCAATAGTATTTGGAATACCAATATGTCCAATATTACAATTGCAAAGGACAGCTTGGTAGGAAACTATATGTCAAGAGTCATGTGTTGACACTATATATCTATAACATATACGGTCAATTGAATGGACTATAACTTCCCTTCATCCCCAAACCAGTTACAAAACCTTAGTGGTGGTGCAGTAATAATATTGCAATTAAACATTTTCCTGACATTGTGGAGCCCTAGTTTTGGCCAATAAAAATCTGCCAAATCCTCTCTGCCAATCCCAAACAACCTTTGGTGGAGGCAGTGTGATGATGTGGGCCGACATCTGCATCTGTGGAAAACCAAGGCTTTTCATCAATGAAGGCACAGTCAGTGTAGAGAGATATAGTGATGGCATTATGCAATTGGTGGCAATCCCATATCTCTGAGGGACCAGAATCCTCCTTTATAGATAGGCCATCCCACAGCAGTGTGTGGCCATGCTGGTGACAAGCATGAGGAGGAGGTACCAGGCTGTTCAATGAATAAATTGTTGAACTGTCTGTATTTGGCAATGCTGTTTCTCCAGACTTCAACTATCCCATCTCATAAACAACACCAAACAGTCAAAAGCTAAAACAAGACGTTTGGTTTTGGCAGGGAGGATTTGGCAAGTTATGCATGGAGTATTCAACATACTCAACTCTGCTGCTCAACCTGCAAAAGCATTTTCCTCACAAATATGTCACAATTTAAAGGAAAATAAACATTTTCAACGATATAAAGTGTTTCACCAAGAAGCATTTTAATAATGAAGAAAAAAAAGCATATTGTTTTGTGCTCTTACTTGTTGTGTTAGGTTTATATTAAATAATGTTGAACATGCACACAGAGCACTATAAGTATGAACCAGCAAAATTGAAAATGCTTTAAAGAAGTAAATTTCCACCAAGTGCATATTAACATCAATTCATATGATTCAGGTGGATGTGAATGCTGATCAGGTGGAGCGGTATTGGAGGGGACTTGGCTCACAGGATGTCAAGGACACCTCATAGTGTTCGTTCCAGTGATGAGAGAAAGAATGGCTGTCCTTCAGATTTAAACTGACTGTTGGCTGATAACACAGAACACACCATCCCTGCCACACCGAGAGAAAGGAACAGCACAGAGCAAACAAGGCTACGGCTCAACTACAACACTGCAAAATGAAAATTGTGGATGACGCATGCCGCTTCAAAGGAATAAAAGATGTGTGTTTGTGTTGCGATACCTCTTGCAAGACAGGAAGAAAAAAAAGGGGGGGGGGGGGGGGGGGGGGGGCAAAGACACAGTGGCGCTTTAACCTCAACTATGCTGTCATTTCTAAGATAACCTTTGATGGATTTGAGGCTGTCACAAGAAGCTAGACTGATATAAAGGTCATCAGTGATATTTCTGAGAATGACCTGAGAATGACCTCAAAGAAGAGCCAAATGATGGTCCCTCGGACATCTCTACAGTAATAGCAGCTCGGTAAACATAATTCAAACATTCATCTCTGACTAGCAGCAGAAACATACTAAGCATCTATCCCATTTCAGGACATGTCAACACGCTCTGCAGCACTGAGACTTCACTGCATAGGAATCTCTTATTTTATACGGGCATTACAGACACATTGTGATTTCACCTACCTAAGAGCCAATGCAAGTGAGACACAGAATTATAATGAGAAACCAGAACACATAAAAACAGAGCCGGTTCAGTGCAGCTAGCACGTGTGCAAGGGAACAACAGGAGAGGGGATGGGACACCTACCTTATGCAGCTCAGACCGCGGAAAGCACCGTTATGTCCCACAACAGAGAGGAACAGGGATAGACGGACAGAGAGAGACCTCAAGATGACATCACCATATTTTCTATCCTCCTCCTCTGATATGTAGGCTATTGCTGCAAGGCTGCCGGTGTCAGCAGAGGAGCAGCAGCAGGCAGAGCTCCCTGTGTGTGTGTCCCACATGTAAACCCTCCGTGCTGCTCTGTACTGATGAGCCAGATGCATCTTTTATTAGAGCAACAAGCATCAGTAGAGCGTTGATGCATCTAGCTGAAAATCCCACACACACACTGATGAGAGTGACCAGGTACGGCTGAAAAGTCAGTAGGGTGGTCTGGTACTGAACTAGATTCAGATCTTAATTGGCAGCCCAGGACTACTCTGTGTCGTTTGGTAATTGTAGATATGAGCACAAATCACAATTAGGGTCCCTCAAGACTTTATTCTCAGGCCACTTTTATCAACATCTACAGTGTGTGCTCACCGTAGCTCAGATCATCGAGTACTACGACATTCTTCCATCATATGCTGATGACACACAACTTTATGTCTATGTCACAATTACACCACTGGCCAAAATAATCACGAATAGATAAGAAGTCACGGTTTCATTAAACTTATTGAATAAAGAAGGAGGGAATTGTGTTAGGAGTTCAGCACTCCAACACTCACACCAAATCAACATCTACATCAACATCAACATAAAGTCAACTACATCTGTCTACTGCCGATTAAGAAACATAACCAAAATGAGGGCGCTTCTGCCAAAACATGAGCAAAAACAAGTGCTTCCTTTATGTTTAGTAGGTTAGATTATTGTGATTTTCCTGGACACTGTAAAAAAAAAACTGATCAAACAAACAAAAAAGAAACTGGCAGCAACAGCTTATCCAAAATGCTGCTGCCAGAGTCCCAATGAGTGTGTGTAAAACCCAGTCGCACTTTAAATTTTCTGTAAACTGCAATTACATTTATCAGGTTTTTACTCAATAAAATCAAAAATAATGCATGAATTTAGTAAATAATATTATTAGAACTGCAATACTTTGTACTATATAGCTACACAAATATTTCTCACTTTTTTGGTTTTAAATAAAAACCTTTTAGATCACGTTACATGTATACATATAGATATATATATATATAGCTTCTGTTTTTTAGGCTCATCAAGTCTAAGGTAATCATATAAGTCTGCGTGAACCTCTTTCATAATCTCTCTCTGGATGATCTAAAATAAAATGACTTGGTCATAAGCCGCATCAAGACTCTCCCCTTTAAGTATAGAATTATTTTCCCAACTAACACTAATAATTACATACTGAAGCACAGAAATTTAGCTGGGGAACATCTACAGTAATTAAAAATAAAATTATTTTCCTGTCGGTGAAAAAAGTATTGCATAATAGCAGTTTTATCATCTCTACTATATATCCTATACTCAAATGCTGTATGTTTACCTTCACCTAAACTATTATTTTCCAGCTATTTAACATTAACATAATTTCATTTGTTAAAACATATTTCTTCCCTGTCACCCCATCCGGGGATGACTAAATGCTTCCAGCAAAGCTCTTTAGTTTTTCTGTCTAATTGTCCGCTAACTGGATATAATTTGTTTTCACTGATCCTGGTATAATTGTACTACACTACTTGATCTAAAGCCACAATTAAAATGTTAACTGAGAAAAGCGGAGTAAGTTGTCATTAATAAAAGCCTTAAATATGTTAGCCAGCACTGAGTCTGGAAAATGAGCTGTGGTTATTTTAATCTGCAGGATCCACATGTTTTAAAAGCTGAATAAACCGAGATGACTAAAAAAAGATTAGCAGCTGCTAGTTGTAAAAAATAAATGGCTCTATCTTGTCAGAACCACGATCTAAGTTCAGTGGAGCTTTATGGACATGAAACACTGAGATGATTAGAAGAGGAAATGACTGAGCAGAGTGATTTAAGACTCAGGCTCAGAGTTCACTTTAACTAGTGTCACATTACTCAAATCAATAACGACTGACCCAGAGGAAAGAAAATAACTAGAAGTGGAAAAAGTCAGAGGAAGATTTTTAACCAAGTCCAAAAGGGCTGCTGTTTTGTTGGGGTTTTTTTTACTTTTAATAACAGATGCAAATATGTCCTGCCGACGCAGTAACTCTTCTCTATCCATGAACAATTCAGATGAAACCCATTTCACAGGACCGCTGGAGAAGTCTGTCTGTAGTGCAGAGGAGAAGCACACACTAAAACCCGTCACAGGCTCATGCTGTTTAGTCACCGTGATACTGTGTGCTAGCATCTTGCAAAATGAACTCAAACTCTGTTAGGAAAAGAGCTCAGCAAAACAATCGTTCTCTACACCACAGTATCAAACAGACTCTTTAAAAACAACACATTGTGCAATCCTCAAAGAGCTGCAGCTGTGCACAGGGCTCTGGAGTCTGAAGGAGAAAACTGGGACATGACACAGCAGAACAAGAACAGAACTCCTGTGGGTCAAGAAGAAAGACTAACGATGAGTCAACCATGAACTGAAGCAAAGAACTGAATATGTTTGTTCAGCTGAGAAGGGGAAGCTGGTTAGAGCTGATTGAGCTAAACACAGAGCAATCCTGGATGAAAACCCCAGACATACAGCCAGAGATACAATGGATTGGTTTAGATCCATGTGCTAGAATGGGCCCAGTCAAAGTCCAGACCTCAATCCAAAGAAGAATCTACAGCAATAATCACAAACGCTCTCCATCCAATCTGACTGACCGAGAGCTAATATGCTAATTAGAATGGGCACATATTTCGGTGTGGTTTAGGGGATATACACGCGTTTCCGAGGCTTTATAGTAAATGGACAGAACCTATATAGCGTCTGCTTTTTTTATTAAAAGTTTAACACAGCAGGTGGTTCTGATTTACCAAACAATAGCTCTTTCCATTTACTTTTGGTTGTTTGGCAGTACTGCCTTTGTCTCTAATTATCCAAGATACATATGAATAACAAAAAATACTAATCAGAGATGAGTACCTTTGTTGCCATTAGATGTAGTGAACAAAAGAACCTAGTTGCCCTAGTGCTTTGAGATCTCCCCACTAGTGCACTGCTAAGATATATTTCAAACACCTGCCTGAGGTTAAACTGCGCCACCTGCCCAGCCTTTAGTCTTCACTGTTGGTTTTATTTGCCTTCTGGAAACAGCCGTGTGCAGTGTCTAACATGCCCACCGTATAAAGGTGGGGTGTGGCCATCCCAGGCTGGGCACACCTACCTGTGTTTCCCCCAGAGACTTCATTTGGGCGGGTCATTTTTCCCCTGCAATTTCAATTCAGAACAAACAAAAAATAAAATCCACCATGTGAACACATCCACATGTGCAAAGACCCTGAATCAAACTGCTTTTTTCGTAATAAAAACGCTTGCCACCTTTACACCGTATTATGATTCAACTTCCGCTAATCATCAAGTGTTATGATAATTCAGTTTAATTTCTGATATATCAGAAGTTTAGACATTTTTAGACTGAAAATGCTGTTTTGTAGCACTCTTTGCAGGCAGCGCTACAATTATGTTGCAAAACAGGATTTCACTGAGAGGTGAGGCTGGGCTCTGAGTCACTGCAGTAATAATTTAACTAGAGAAATGATTGCTTAGAAGCCTTTCTCTGCAGCCTTGTTTTTTCCTAATATACTTCCAAATCCTAATGAGCGGCACAGATCAGTCTATTAGGACCTATAGACTAAACAAACAAGACCAACCAGCTCACCGTGAACTTTACACTTACGATATCAAAGTTTAGAGTCTTCTAAAGCATTTGATCAACCAGGCCTCAGACCTTAATGCAGATGGTGGCGTGATGCATCAACACCTTATGAAACTTCCTGGATAATCTGCATTGTATGATGGATAATCTTCCTCTGCTTTCGGGTTTTATGTGGTTGTTTGGAAAGATGGCTACCATTTTCCAAGAAATAACTGCTCTTTTTTGCAAATGCAAAGGTTTGAGAGCTAATGCATCATTTTAAGCAATTCTAAGTGATTCAGGACAACGTCTTTAGCTTCAAAGCTTTGAGAAGGCCTACGCCTTTTGATTTCTTGCCCTTGGTTTGAGCTAGCACGTCCACAACGGCAGCAGGTGGCCCACGTAGCGCGCTCCTTCACAGGCAGTTACCAGAGCGTCTGACAGTCCATCAAATCAGTAAGTAAAGGTCACCAGACAAAGTGGATGAGCTGTAGGCTCTTTAGGCAGAAATGCACCCATCACACTCTTGTAGCCAATTTATGATGACATTTTTGTAAATTCTCATTCCTCTTTAAGAGATATTATAATAAGATGTAAGCACATCATTTAAAATTGTTGTCATTCAATGAGTTTATTAATTATTTATATTAGGACCAGAGGCCATGTCATGTCACTGTGTCAGAGCAGTCACTCCAAGACTGAGTTTTACTTTTATTTTAAAAGACGGTTGTTATTTTAGTATCTGGCATGGTGTGAACAGCCAGCATTGTTTAAGCATTACTTCCTGTGTGCATTTGATTGATTAATAGATATCAATGTGGCATAATCAACCCATTATACCTAAATAACTAAATGCAACTCCACAAACACATAAAACAACACCCTTGCAGCAAACCATGACAACCCAGCATTCCCTAAAGCATGTAGTCCAGGGTCTGAACTCTGATGTCCTGCAAACATTTCCAAATCCAGCATGTTTCATGACTCAGAGGTAGAAAGCTCAACAGGATAGAACAGAGCACCTTTACTGCAATACGTTCCGACCTGCTGAAAACCTCGCTCTGAGACATGTCCCGACATCTCTCTGCTTCCTCCGACTTCATTTTAAACGACGCTGTGAAACTAAAATGGCTAACTTTGAAACTTCTTCCCTCGGTAACAGGGTCCACACTGAAGAGGATCATCACTGTGACAAGGTAGTCCTAAACATGGTGTGTTCCCTGCTCGGAAAAAGCGCCAATTTTTTAATTTAAGGCCGGCTGATCAAGGGTCGGTGCCAATAATGCAGAGAATTGTCCTAACGCTGTCACCAGCACATTTCTCTGTGCATCTATAGAGAACCAGTGGATACTGTTACCCCTCACCATGAGTTTGCCACACATATAAGCCACTTGCACAACATGAAAACCCCAAAGTAACACCCCTTTCCAAGTCTGTAAAGGGCTGCTAATGCCGTCCAACGCACTTTCAGACACTGTTTTGACTGTCGGATGCTGTCTGACAGTGGCACATCGCTCCACTCATGATGCCACTCCTTTGGCTCCTTGCAAATTAAAGCATCTACAGCCTAGTTCGTGTGAGGACTATATCCTGTATTTTTATATCAATGAGTGTTTCTAACTAGCTCAATAGATTACAGGCCAGTAATTTCTATTGAACTGTTAAAATGATCTCTCTAACACTGGTAGTCATCTGTATTGTAGCTTGGTGACTGTGACTCTATTGTAAAAGTGCTTCGAGAGTTCACTATGACTAAAAAGGTTCTATATAAGCTCAGTCCATTTAGACTGATTCGTTTCTTATGTTACAAAGGGTAACATTTTCTTCTTGCAATTCCCCCTCCTTGTTTACTAAAGAATATTTATTTCTGTGCTTCCTTTTTACATTCCAATGTGCATTTCTTTTCACTACACAAAAAAGGGAAGCTGTACGTCAAAGTGAGTTTTTTAATCCCAATGCATCAACTCTTCAGAAACAAGCACCATTAACATAAAGTAATCATGGAAAATGCAGCTTCTGCTTTTCATTGTGACCACTTGTGTTCTCCCAATCTCTGTATAAAGCACGGCTGTTTTACTGCTGCAGCCTCTGATGTAATGTTTTGCATTAATCCCGTCAAACGTTTCCGAAAGAAAGCTTTCCTCGTTGGCATAATGAAGCTTTAGATAGACGGAAATGTGAAAAAGGGGTCAGAAGAATGTAACGTGCAAACAGAAAGAAATGAACCTGCTTCTTAAAACAAAGCGGATGTAAGCAGGAAATGATCAAGGAAACTATGTTTTTATTTATACTTCACATGTTTTAAGTTGATCAGAGTTTCTAGGAACTTCTTGCTAATAATCCATGACTTTCCGTTGTGTTGGGGTATAACTACGACACAATGACACAGGCTGGACACAGTGCCTGGTTTCCCCTAGCATATTGGTCTCTGAAGTGCCAGATAAATTAAGAGTTTTGACCCATACCAGCTTCCATACAAGGGCATAAACCACCATGGTTGATTTCTCTTTTCCTGTCGGCTCCATGCTCTCCAGCATTATTTAGAAAACACATTTGAAAGAATTAAAGAAAGGAGGGTCGACACCGCTCCTTTAATAAAACTACAAGGGAAACACTGATGTCTCTCCATGTCCTCCGCCTTCCTGCTCCTCGTGTGTGTGTCTGCACGGCACACCATTACATTGGAAACAATATAGTTCCTCTCCCGCTGCGGTAAACTGGTAACGGGGTCTGGTAACCATGCCCAGTCTGAAGGATTCTGAGGAAGGCTGAAAACATCTAAAAGCTCACCATTAGAAAACTACAGCAAAGAGTGGCCTTTTGTGGTCACCAAGTCTCCATAGCAACCATTAGAAGCTACCTGCATCCCACTTGGTTACTAGAGAGTGGTGCCAGAAAAACAGCCTTTCTCTGTCTAAAAGCCAGGAACTCAAACATGTGGAGTCTGCTGAGACCTTAACAGGAGCTCTGTACGCTGAGCCCTGCTCCAGGTGGGGTTGGCGTGACACGAAGGATGAACCTTTAGACAGAAGAATCACAAAAAAAACGCTAATAAAAATAAAATAAAAAAAAAAATATTTTGTGCAAAGAAAACATTGGTAAAACAAAATCACGTCGGGGTCCAAATTTGGCCACAGACATGTTCTCAGGGTCTAATGAGGATGGACAGTGTAGGTAATGTGCTGGGACACATTCAGCAGGCTTGAGGTGCCCACGCTCTTTTCCCATCCCAACAAATCCTGCTCCACCTTTATCCTTGGAGAAACATGAGAAGAAAGCGCCTTTATCAGAACCCTGGGATGACTGTAGACATTAGAAACGGAGCAAATTTAGGTTATGTTTGTTGAGTGTTGTTGGTCATATGAGAACGAATGAAAGCAAAGAGACGCTGGGATATAAAGGTACATGAGGCAATGCTGTTTTATTGGGATTTAAACGGCTGTGAAAGCCTCAGCTAATCTTTTGGAGGGGGTCTAATAAAGGCAGCTGACGCATTCACTGGGGAAAGCCAGGCTCAAATGTGTCCAAGTTTGTGCGCTTCTCTTGAGTAAATTAACATCGACATGTAGCGCGAGGGAACAACTGTTTGAGCACATCTGGCATTTGCCAGAACAAATGGATCCAATCAGCTGGACCACAGCCAGCGGCTTGTGCGTCCCAGCAGGGAAGATTACCCTGAACTGCTGCATTGGACTTGGCTTCTCCATGAGATTGGAGACAGATAAACACAGATCTAAAGTGAAGGGGTGTTTTCTTCTATAATGGAAACATTAAACAATGTTAAAGGTTGTATTCTATACCCACCAACCTTTGAATGGAAAACATCACATGGAACCAGGGTGAGATAATTTGCTAGCTAGGCTCTCTTAGACTCACCAGGAGACCATATATCTCATTCCAAGGAATCCCCTCATGACTGAACAATAGACTTTTTATCTCGAATCCTGGGAATTCCTAAACAACAGTGAAATTAACATAATGGCTATAAATGTTGTGAATATTGTATATTTTCTGATCCTTCATCACTTCATAACTTTGAAGCTTAAATCACTTTGGTATCCAGACCCAAAAAGGAGACTAGCATGGGTCACTTTGTATTCTGCCTGGCAACAGATGACTAACAGCAGTGCTCCCCAACCCTGGTCCTCAGCACCACTATCCTTCACGTTTTAAATGTTTCTCCATTCCAACACATTTTGTGTCACATCACTGAATTATCTCGTCAGTAAATCCTAAAGGGAAAGCCTGTTGAAGACCACTGTGTTTGAATCCGAGGTGATCAAGGTGGGAAACATCTGTAGAACAGAGTGGGGACCACTGATTTAGGGTAATCTGCTAAAATCTACTCAATCAACAGGAACGGAGATCTTTGAAAATGCTAATTATTAGAACACTGAATCGATTTTAGACACAGACTTTTGCTGTTCTGGTATCTTTACCCCAAACATTGGTGGGGACCAAGAGGAGCTGTCTGCCAGGCTTGCTTTGATGGCTGATGATTAAAATGCATCTATTACAAAACACTAATAGTCCACTCTGTGGGAAGGGCCTTTAAATCTCCAGGAAAATATCTAATTAAATGTCACCATAATTTCTCATTTGGTCTAAGAGTCAAATACACGTTCTCGTCATTTGTCCAAATACTTACTAGAGGAAATAAACAGGCACTGGGAAGTACACTGGACTGTAATGGTAAGTTGACAGCACAAACATGGGACAATAACAGCAATATGATTGATGAACAGTGCAAAGCTTTGGCACATTTCTCTCATTCTTCCTTTCCCACCCAGACATTACAGTTTCCCTACCACTAACTCTGCCTCACGGTCGCTAAAATCTAGGTCTGGTGATGGCGTCTCTGGGCGATAAACATCCAGGCAACTTTGGAAATTCATGCCACCTGGAATCAGCCTACTAATTACAAATCCAAAGGAATATTACACACACTGAACATGTAATTGGGATTGCTTTTTGATTTATTGAGCAGCTCAAATTCACAGAGGGAACATGGAAACTAAGAACTCCAACCCTTTCTGGTCTATAAATGCAACAATAACTTCTGTCTCTGAATCAAATACAAAATATACAGGAAAAAAAAAAGCCTGATCAGTGCAGAGCTCCATGCGGGATATTGTATGGTTGTTTCCATTATCATACATTAATGTGAGATCACTGACATTAATCTGTTACACATAATGTCCCCTAAAAACACAGATTTATTTATGCTTCATCCTTTACCACAATATCCCACCTCCACAGCATGAGACTGAGATCAGGATACTCCACTTGGCCTAATTCAATTATTGCTACCTCTGAATGTGACCTTCAGGGTAAGGTGATCAGGAAAGGCTGCTTCGCATTTTGAGTAAGCTTTCAATCACGATAATATCCGAATATTGATTTGCATGTAAACGCACCTTCTGAAGCTATTCAAACAGATGACCTCGATGAGTGAAAAGGGAAAGTGGGACCCAAAAAGTTGTAGCTCGAAGATCCACCCAAGTTGCACCTAAGACCTGTAGTTCAGCAGACATCAGGCAATGGACCCTATAAGGTTCTACTAAGATACTGGACTAAATAAATACTACAACAGAAGATTGTTAACAAGTGTCACACCAACCACAAATAGTTTCCCTTCCACAGACAGCTAATATTATGTCCTGAGCCGATCCAGACCACCTTGTTCAGCTTTAGGAATAAAAGTAGCTTCTGGAGTCAAAGATGAACTCAAATCCTTATATTTGGATGGATTACAGGCAGACATCTCCCATCACAGGATACCCCTGCATGTTCAAACACACAGAAACATGCATTAGACCCAAACAAGCATCAAACAGAAACAGGATTTATGCAATCTGATTACCCAAAGAATTATTTATGTGAGGTTTCTGCAAACGCCACCTTTTCCAGCCAAGCCAAGGACTTGGCATAATTAATCAGCTTCTGTTCAGTTAGTTCACATCCAGAGGTAAATGTTCCACTGAAGTCTTATTTTCCATGGGCACCGGTCTCCTAGACACCCCTAAAGCACGGCCTGGACAGCTTGCAGGTCCATCACGAGGCTAGTTTTGGACCACATCAATGGGGAAAAGACTACTTTCTTCATTTACTTCATGGTCTTACCTCCTTTGATCTCAAAAGGCCTCAAATCAGAGAGAACTGCCATTCATTTTAGGTCTGCTGCGGACACATAGTTGCATCTTTCCTCTCTGGTTAACCTATTTTTAACAAACCACAGAAGAACTCTATTCACATGAAGCTAAATGTGCAGCAATATCAGCATTCTGTGGCTTGACGCAGGCTGAAACGGAAGCCCCATTTAACTTTCAAATAAGCTGGTAGCTCTTGTGCCCTTTAGCTGTTCCCTACCAACAAAGAAAGATGACTGTCTGGGATGACCCTTTTTTTTTTTTACATGTGCAAACAAGCAGTGAATGGAAATATGGAAATGTTCCACAAGTTTCCAAAAGACCAAGTTAGGCTCAGGTAAATAGAGAAAACTTATGTAGACAGGCAACTTCAAACTTCCCATATTTCTAATTGTAAAATGAATGTTAAAAAACATTTTTCTTTCACTTCACAGCTTGTGTCCGTCATAAGGTCAAAGCAAAGCCCTAAACAGTTTGTGTTGAACTAAAAACGAGTTATACAGAAAAACAATTAAAATGAACCAATCACAGGTAAACAGGCTGACCAATCGGCCTTCAAGGCGGTGGTGTTTGCAGACTGGTTAAACCAGGGCTGAAATATGTGGAATACACGAAGCAATCACAGGTAACCAGTATTAGAAAATCTAATTAAAAGCATAAGGGCAAAACAAGGTCAATCACAGAGATTCATTGATAGATAGATCCTCATGTCCCTCTTTATAAGGATCCCAAGGATGTGAATTCAAGTGTTAAGGCAGAACACATGAAGACTTTGCTTTTAGCTGGAAAAACTAGTGAGGATAATATTTACGCAAACTGGGCTGGAGGGAAAAAAACAGAGAAATCTTTAGGAATAGTAGCTGGGTTTCACCCTAGGTTAATTTCAGATATCAAGTAAGTAGCCTGATACAAACAGGAAGTTGAGCCATCAGTCTCAGATTCCTGCCAGGTGAAAGTGTTAACAGAGCAGCAGGTCTGAGGAGGCTGCAGAAAGATAATATGACTGGGAGGATGTAGATGTAGAGACATTCCAGGACAGGAGGTCGGAAGAGCAAAGATCATTTCTAAACCACCTCAACATCTTGTGTATCTAAAACCTTATTTCCACCATAGGCTGCAAAAAGCAAGTAGAGCTGCAATCCACACCATCATGCAGCGCGGTTTTGGTTAAGCTTCATCTCTGAACTTAATGCGGGGGACACGCAGACGTATAGAGACGGACCTGCTGCTGCATGTACACCCCAGACCCGCTAATCCTGATTTATTAAATAATAATACGCATTGCTCGACTGCAGAGTCCGTCTGTCACCCCGCCACAGAGACACTGAGAATGAGCAATTAGGCAAGTCGCGTTTAATCACCAGCAGGGGTAAAATAAATAAAGAAATAAGCAGCGTTTTACCAATTTGTTTACATCGCACTCACCTCTGCTTCAGTCTCTGGGGGTCTCCTTGCTGGCTGCGTGACAGGCTGAGACAAGAGAAACTGTAACGCAATACTCTGTCGTGTTTCTGTCTGCTAACAGTTAGCTGACGACGCTTAATGTTTATTAATGTCTCTTGGCTTTCGGTGGTCGACGCGAGGGTAATAAAACGCACTATCCTTCGGCCCGGCGACGTCGCGTGGGTGAAATATTAAAGTCCGGAAAAGTTCAAATTGAACTTCACGAATTGTTATTCCGTTCCCTGCTGTCCATTTCTCAATAAATGTAGCGTAGTTGTAAGCAACCAGAGCGTCTGCACTATTCTGTCAACTGCTTGAGTAGGCACACGTGATAGTTGTTGAAGGACACGCCACTTCCGGTTAAAATTTCACATTAAAACTACGTCGACAGAAGAACGGTGCGTCAGCGCGTCCGCCATATTGTGAATGTCAAGAGTGGTTGGAGACGGGGTGTCCCGAATGAGAGAAACTCTAAAGTTTACGCTCAGCTTAATTTGATTAATCATTTTCTAAATGTAATAATATGTTAGTACTAGTTAAGATGATCAATGAGGCAAAGTGACTTTGTTTTTGTATTGTTTTTTTTGTTTTTTTTATTTATATTTAAATATGGCTGTGAACCGGAGATCCTTCCTGCCCACATCTACAGAAGCTCTTTTAAGAAACCTGTATAAGATGAGCTACAACAACATTAAATTTCTCTTTGGGATTAATAAAGAATTTCTGATTTGAATTGAGTTAAATATTTTTTTATATAAGTATATATATATATATATATATATATATATAGAGAGAGAGAGAGAGAGAGAGAGAGAGAGAGAGAGAGAGAGAGAGAGGTTTTGTTATATTTAGATTTACACTTTATTGCCAAAATCATTAATTTGCCTGCCTTCATACACATGAACTTGAGTGACATCCCATCCAATAGGACTTATTATGTCAGCCACCCTTTACAACTAAAATAGCTCCAATTTGTTTGAACAATTTTTCTGAACCCAGTTTGTATTATTAGACACTGGTGGCAGACGAGGCCTGGTTCACAGTCTCCACTCAAATTCATCCGAGAAGTGTTCTGTGGGGTCAAGGTCAGGACTTTGTGAAGGCCAGTCATGTTTCTCGACACCAAACTCTATTGACTTTGCAGAAGTTGGCATCTTCTGCTTACTCTGAGCTTCAGCATCAGCTAAACCCTCTGTGATTTTATGTGGCCTACCACACTGGTTGAGTTGCTATTGATGCCATGAGCTTCCGGTTTGTTATACCACCACTAACAGTTGACTACGTAATATTTAGTAGAGGGGAAATTTCATGACTGGCCTTATTGCGCTGGTGAAATCCGTTCACAGTACCACACTGGAATTTAGAGTTCCTGAGAAAGACCCATTCTTTTACAACTGTTTGCTGGATTTTGTGTGACTATGAAAGTGAGTGGAACACCTGAATTCAGTGATCTGAATGGGTTTGTGTGAATCCTATTGCTATTAAAGAGTAAATGTTGCGTCCTTTTTAATCATACGTTTGAAGGATTTTATTTTGAAGGGTAAACACACACCCATGTGTGTCATGTGTTTTAGCTTAGCAGAGCATTTTCCCTCCCTCGTTCATGCTCGGCGATCGTCTGATTTTCCTGGCTGGTCGTGGCATAGACACGTGATCATTCCTATGCGCTCTCACGGTGGTCAGCCTTGTCTAGGTTTGGTGAAATGATGAACGATTACGTAATAATTTTGGCATATTTAAGGTTATATAAATAAAAACATGGGAATTTTGGGGTATGATCTTGGTAACTGTGTATTTTTTTGTGACTTAATGTAACATCTGACATTTTTTGTGTGCAGGGTCAAGAAAACTATTTCAGGGAGAGGTTCTTTTCATAATTTGGTAAACGGCGACACCTCGCGGCCGTTGTAGGTATTGTTTTATTCTGTTACATTCAATAATTCAATTTGTTCTTAGAGCGGCAATTCACAACAACCATCATTTTAAGGCACTTTAAACACGAGAAAAAAAGTCAAGTTCCTGAAAAATATCACTACAGTCAGAGAGAAACATTTAACTTGAGTTAAATTGAGTTTCTAATGCCAGATAGTATAAATTGATCTATTTAAGGAATCCCAGGTACTTCCAATGAGTTGATCTGGCAGCAATTCATCCTCCTGAACAAGAATGTGACAACAATAGGAAGAAACGACTTGTCTTTAGCAGATCCTTTAGTGAACTATTTCTTTGTATGATTATTTTCCAGCAGTTCAGCCATGCAACACATGCAACAACGTTTGGTTTAATTACTTCACAAACCCAGAAAATATGGCATTTTAAGGATACAAACTGTAAACATTTAAATATGTAAGCACCTGTACAGTGTATGGCATTTTTAAGTTTTTCAGTCCTCTAATCTGTGCTGAGGTTATGTAGACTTGCAGTGCATTGGCCATCTTTGTTCCCATCTGTGTTTTTTTTTTTCAGAATTGCAACCACAATGCACATGTGAACATAAATTATGCATAAACACCCTTAATTTTTTCACTACTTTTGTTCAACACTGTTCATCTACTATGAAGAAATGGCAAATTGATGTGGTTGGTTCCCAGGCAAACTACTAGGTGAACAAGCATAAGTGTTTTCTCTGCGTTTCATATTTTTAACAGGTTCCCTGGAAAATTATGAAACTGAGTTTAGTTATTTTCCAAGTATTAGTGAGTATTAGTTGTGAGAAGTATGAAAAAAATGAAAATGGAGTGGGTATAATAATGTGTCCTTCCTTCCTTCCTTCTTTCGTCTCTTCCTTGGTTTCTTCCTTCCTTCCAGTCTGTGATTTTCAGAATTTTTACATGAAAATGGGGAAGAAGCCACTTTCAAAGAACATATTCACAAAGGAGGTTGTAGGTTTGTGAAACTTTCAGAGATGCAAAAGTGAAAAAAAAAAATAAATCAGAGGCCAGAGGGGGGTTCCCCAAGAACGCTCCACTTTTCACACAGAATACAGATGTCAAAACCTGAAACCTGTATGTACGTTTTGAGTCTATATTGAATTACTGCACACTTGACACAACAATCAGAAGTGAAACCAAGTGTCAAGTGAATAGGGCTAATTTGAGGGCTGAGCAAAACAAAGTTAGGCTGATTTTGCGCCATTTGGTTGGTCAGTGAATACTGGTAATACTACGCCCTTAGAAACAGCTTTTTATTTGGCAGTGTGGGTTGCAGTTTCGAGGTATTTCAGATCATAACGTGAAGTTAATACAGTCATATTCAACAAATTAGAATAGGCATTCAGATGAGGCTCACTTAAATTAAAAATACCATTTGAAAATAATATCCTTTAAGTTGGTATTAAGGATGCTTTTTTATTAAGCCCACATTTCTATATTAAAAATGTTTTTTATTGATCTGATGTAATATTCAAACATTAAACATCACATTCTCATTGGCTGTAAGCAAAAAATCATCCTAATCAACAGAAATAAAGGCTTGAAAACATCAGGCTGTGTGTAATTAATCTATATAATGTGTTTCACTTAGTGACCTGTGTAACTGAAATAACCTTTCAATTATATTCACATTTTTTGAATATATGTATATACCAAAAATCAACTGATTTCATATGTGAATGTTGTTTTTATTTACAAGTCAAAATGTAGCTTTGATGTTTGCACTAAAACAATGTAATCTCAGACTCTTTATAGGGAACCACAGTCAAGAATTAAAATAAATGGCACTCCGAAATGATGCTGCTTCAGGCCCTCTCTTCTCACTGTTTATTGAGCCCTTGGTCAAGGAAATTTGACAAAATAATGAAGTGATCGGAATAAGAACAGCCCAAGAAGAACACAAAATAGTACTATTTTGTGTTCTTCTTGGGCTGTTGTCATTTCTATCAGTTAATTACTTTGTCAGATATTATTATGATATTGTTATTCCTATCAGTTCATGATTTAGTCATTATATTTGACAAAATAATGAAATGATATGAATAACAATGGCCCGAGAACAACACAAAACTGTACTATTTGCTAATGAAATCATTATTTATGCATTAAATCCAGACTCAACTTTTCCCAAACTTCTGACAGAGTTGGACAGCTTCAGCCACAAATCACGTTAGAAACTTCACTAAAACACTTGTCCTTTGTGTAAACTACACATCGAGCAATCAAATGAAACAGAAGCACAAATAAAAATGTAGAATCTACATAATATCTTGGGGTTATCATTACACAGAAAATAAGCTATTTGTAGTCATTTTCTACCGCTTATTCCATAGTGGGTTGCGGGGAAGCTGGTGCCTATCTCCAGCAGTCTATAGGGGGGAGGCGGGGTACATCCTGGACAGGTCGCCAGTCCATCGCAGGACAACACACAAACAACCATGCACACACCTAAGGGCAATTTAGAGAAACCGGCAAACCGGAAACAGGCATGTTTTTGGACTGTGGGAGGAAATCCGGAGCCCTAAAAAATAAACTACATTAAAATTAATGATATCTTACAGAGAGATATCTCAAGATGCTCCGCAACAAGTCTAGACTTTAGCTCAAGAATTGAGGTGAAAAAAACAAACATTTTTGCAGATTCTCAGTGTATGATATGGAAGAAACATGATTCCAGGTTTATCTGGGCTGGTGAAAAGCCTAGACTCAAGCTGAAAATGCTTAGTTAGAAGAAAGGATACAAGGCTTGGCTCTGCCTATCTTCAGAGAACATTTTTATGCAGCCCAGATGCATGATATACTGGTGCTCGTCAGACTATCATGCCAGATGAAAACAAGTTGAGCTTGAGCAGAGCAGTGATCCACCTCAGGCCAAGCTGGGAGACAAACATCACAAATACCAGGAAGATGATATTAAGGCGGCAACTGAAACACTAAAAATGTGCTGTTTTGGCCTTCAAAGACAACACTTTTTTAAGACCAGGATAAATTGATATAACATTTAATACGGGGTAGATAAGGTATGTCTACCATAGGCCTAATGACAAATGAAGTGGGTTTTAAGTCTTTCACAAAGTTAAAACTGAATTTCAGTTGGATAATACAGATTTGTTTCGATATTCCCAACTAAGACATTTTTATGGCACACGGGTAAATATAGGTCCCAATGCTACCGGAGGACTATAGGTGGGGCCCTACCAAAATAGTTTCTCAATTGTATGCTTGCCTGCAGAAATATAGAAGGAAATTCAGATGGTAAAATGTTATGAGGTTTTTTTTTTGTCACACCATTAATCAAAGCAAACACACAGGAAATCAACAACCCTGCTGCTGAAAGTGTTTTCTGGTCTTGTCGCACACTTAAATCTTTTTGGAAAGACACTGTTAGGCTCTGTAAAAATATCTTAAGTTGCAAAGTCATCAGGGATCCTCAGGTATGGTGTTTGGGGTTAATCCCAGAAAATAATATAAAATAAAACATGAACTACATTTGTTTAAATTAAATGTTTTGGTAAACAAGAAGTCTATAACCAGGACCTGGGTAGAAACTGATGCTCCAAAACGAAAGCCATGGATGGACAGTTCAAGATATCTTTTGGAGAAAATCACATTTCACCTGTGAATGAAAGTGGGAGAATTAGAGCACAACTGGAGAAAATAGATACAATAGATACAAGGACAGTACCCAGACATTTTTTTAAGAATGTCTGCCCTGCTTTTTGCCTTTCTTGCTTTTATTGTTGTTCTCTTTGTTGTAAATTCTTCTTTTTCATGGACATTGGTGAAATTGTCAACTCTCTTAAAAAAAAAAAACAAAATAAAGAGTTGATTTCTTTGTTTGGTTTTAAGGTAGAATGTTCAGTTGCTACCCAGGGTGGTAGCAAGGGTCCCTGCAAGGATAAGCAGGCAATCCATCCATCCGTCCGTCCGTCCGTCCTTCCGTCCATCCATCCATCCATCCTGGACAGGTTACCAGTCCATTACAGGACAACAACGAGTCATACAGGGTTAACAGCTATGCATACACATACACTCAAGAGCAATTTAGAAAAGTCAGTTATTTATCATGTATGTTTTCTGACTGTGGGAGGAAGGCGTAGTAACCATGCATGCATAGGGAGAAATGCAAGCTTGATGCAGAAAGACCCTAGGAACCCAGGACCTGATATATTGTGCAGCCTTAACTAATTAAAAAACAACAACAAAAACCTTTGTGGAGTTGCATCCGTGGTAGTTTCTGGTTATTGTTCTGTCCTCTATGAACATTAGAGTGGCAGACCACCACCTCATAACAGTGACATAAATATTTTTAGTTTGAGTTGCTTCAAATTTTAGAAACTCAGCTAAAACAGAAGGGATGTGACTAGCTGGTAGCATCCCACTGGTTCTAGGATTTATTCAGGTTTCTACAAACTCAGTATAACATCTGTCTACCACAGGTAAAGGAACCATTAATGATGATGTTTATTTTTTTACAGAATTTATCTTCAAAAAAATCAAAACTAGCCCTTTAAGCTAAGTGGGGTGGGATCATATTCTGTTTAGGACCCCCTGTATAACATTAGACCGGCCCTGATAAAGCGCTTAAGCTGCACTGATCTGTGTTTTCTGACAGCTCCACTGTTTGTTTCCCCCCTACACAGCTTCTTGTTTCCCACAATGCTCTGCGACTGTCACCACCAAGATGGCCGAAGCTATGGAGGAATATGAGAAAGAAGCTGGCTGCGTCCCTATTCTCCATCCTGAGGTAAGCTCCGGAAGCTCCACGCCTTAGCACGTCGATATGAGCGCACACCTAACGGGTTCTGCCAGTTCGGCTCGGTGCGGCTGGCTGTTTTCGTTGGCCTTTGTTGGAACCTCCGATGCCCCCTGCATTACCACCGATGGAGGGGGGTGTCAGCCAGCTAGCCTAGCGGTGCTAATCGCTAACGCTAGCCCTCTCCTCCTGCTGCACAGCCAGTAACCGCTGGACAGATGCTGGTGTGGATGTTGGCTTTAGGAAATGCTGCTGTTGTTGCTAATGGAGGGACGGTGTGTGTGCTGGATGAGGCTGAGCAATGAAGGGAGCGACGCAATACGTAAAGGGTTAATCCTTCCTGTCATAGGAGGTTAGCTCTGAGGCTAACCTGACAGCCCTGGCTGCTGCTTACAACGCTGGCTCTAATATGGAAATTAGTGTCAACTTGAACAATAGTCTGCACAGCGACTGAGACAACACTTCTAGCTTTTTATCAATCTAGCACTTATTCTTTTTGATGATATTGTTGTAAATATTTCTGTAGCGTGTTGACAATTTGCCATCTAAGAACAAGGATTTGCATATATATATGTGTGTGTGTTTATATATAATGCGCGCACACACAATAGGGCTTAACATTATGACCACCTGTTTAATAGTGTCGAACCTTTATTTGCTGCCAAAAACAGTCCTGGGTTGAAGCCCTGAAGTGCGCTGAAGTATCTGGCACCAAGATCTTAGCAGCACATCTGAAGTCCTGTATGGTGTAAGACTTGGCTCAGTTGGATTGAAATCTGTACACGAAGCTCCACAAAGCATTTTCAAAGCATATTTAAAGCATTTTTGCTTTGCGATGGGGGACGTTATCATGGTGAAGGAAGCCACAGCCATCAGAGAATGTTGTTTCCATGAAAGAGAGCAACAATGCATGCAGGTGCATCTCATTAGGTTCAATTAAAATCAAAAAGTTTATTTAGTTCAGTGATCAGTTTAAAACTTAATCTTGTATGAAGATTCGTTACACACAGTTATATTTCAATTCCATTCAATGTCAATGTTTATTTCTATTAATTCTGACTATTTTGCAGAAACAACCCAAAATTCAGTTCATTAAAAAAAACAAAAATGTTGGGTTCTTGAATATAGGAAGTATGGATCTTTGGAAAAAAAGAAACCCAAGATATTTGAGTTTCTGAACAATTTCTTCCTATTCAGTTATCTGAAATATACAAATCTGACAAATAATCTTTTTACATTAATTTATTTTTAGATGTTTGTCCTTGATTTACCACATTAGAATATATATTTTTTCAAAAATAATTTATCATCGTGGTTTTTGGCTCACTGACAGAACACGTTGAAATGCTCAGTCATTTAAAAATCAAACAATGCAATTTCACAGCCTTTAGTCTCCAGATCCTTTTAGATGACAGTTGAAAACTTAGGTCCTAAACAGAGCATTGATGTTCATTCTGTCTTACAAACTGTGAATTAAATAATCTTGATTTATTGTAGGATAATTACATCCGGTCATATCAATGGAAAGTTGAGTAGAAGGAAAAAAGTGTGGTAGAAAAAGGCTTACAGGCAATAGAGTGACCGCAGCCCAGAGGATTGTGAGGGAAGGATCCAGGACCTGGGCTTACAGGTGTCACGCTCCTTGTGTTAAGCCACTCCTTGAACCAGATAAAATCTCAGAAGTCCTAACTAGTTTAATGAAAGGAAGGGGAAAAAATGCTGCTCTGTTGCTCAGTGGGTGCCATACACAGGCGCCACTGGGTCCTCTGACCACCATCAGTAGGTAAGGTGAGTGAATAGTCTTGCCCAAGGACACACTGACTGAGACAGACATAGAGGGGGTTTGAACCGGCAACCCACCGGTTACAAGACAGAATACACAGGCCAGGCTCTGTCCACCACTTTTAATATTTCCTGACCACTGCAGACCGGGAACCCTCCACAAAAGCTGCAGCTTTAGAGATGTTTTGACCCAGTCATCTAGTGACCCATCCATTCTAAGAAAGTATTAGGAGTTTTTCATGGCTGATCCTGATATTCCAGGTTGGTTATTTTTAAATTTCCTTTCCAAGGTGTTTTTTCCTTTCTAAACATCTACGTAGTGGTGGGGTTGAAACGAGCTGACTGACACAGCAGCTTCTTTTTCCGTCTGTGTCTCCAGAGATGCGGTGGCGCAAACATCTCAGGTAACTTGTATGCATAGTGTTGACAGATGCTCTTCACTGCTCACCTGCCCTGGATTTGTGAAAGTATAACATGTACAGGAAGAACCAATTAATTGGCCAGAAATGGACAGGTTTCTCTCCATATTCATCAAATGCATCGCAACTAAGAACACCCATTATTTTTGGTCTATACAGAGATACACCAGTCAGGATTTTCCTATGGATTCTGAATATTTTTTAAAAATTTTGGCAAATTGTGTGTTGAACTTCGATGCATTTATTGCCTGACCACATGACCATCATTGAATACTGTACACATCTGTGAAACTAGCCAAAGTGAAACTATTTTCTATCTCACTGCTCACTGTGTTTCGGTGGTTGTGTATATTTGGCCGTAGACGGGTATTAATTTTCATATCTAGAGGCACTTTGTCCTCAAACGGATTATGACTTGCTGTATTGGCTTGGCTGGATTTTCAGTCACAGCGTGACTGTTTGTAGTTTGCTTCAGCAATAGCTGGCATGCTCTTCTCGCAGCAGTCCTGTTTCACTACTTGGTTTTTGGCCAGCAGCACCAAGTGGACCAGTTTAGATCCTTGTATTGCCTTCAACGAGAAATGATTCATAGTAACATCTCGTCATTCATGCCATATGCTGGCAAATGGGTTATTTACTCAGTAATAATGGCTTTATGTGAACAATTTGACCAATTGTGGCACTTCGGCTGATGGTATTCTAGTTATGACCTCGTGTAAACGATATGCTGTCATGCTTATTTCTACTTGGATGTACATTACACCCTAATGGTGATCAATCCCTGTGTTTCCATGCTGTGTTATGGACAATGGTACTTATTCTTTGGTTGTTTGAGTCTGGTTGGAGATCAAACCTGGAACCTTGCTTGATGACATGAAAGACTTGTTGCTTTCTAGCATACTGCAATGTAACGTACCACTATTTTACATACAGTTTGTACCTATGCTGTGATTTGACTCCGCATCCAGCCAAGGTTGCATGCATTTCAGAGTTTAGATGTGAACATTCTTGGACTTCCTGGAAAAGACCATATATCAATATTAGGGCAGTAATGGTGCTTGCCTAGCCTATAGATCTTCTGCAAAGGTTAAAGATGCACCGATCATGCTTTTTCTGGCTGATGCCAATATCAAAAGAAGAAAATGTGTCAGCCTCTTTTGATGGGGATGATAGTTTTTCTGTGTTTGAGCTGCTGATCACTTGTTATAGCCGGGTAAGGGAAAATTGTCCAATTCCAAATTTCTGGCCAATTAACCGGTGGATGTCTAACATGCATGTATACTGAACAAAGGCAGGTATTGTTCTCAGCTCTGTTCATGCATTCTTGCTTTCAGGTCTTTACTCCTAGTCCTGATTGTTGCAATGCCACCTAACCCTAACCTTGAACACAAACTACATTCATAAGTCATTTTATTAAATATTTCTTATTATCTTGGGCCCAGTCTTGAACCAGGAGAGAATTTATTGCAATTCAATTGTCATTGTCAATATTAATATGTGCAATGACGCAATCCCAAGAGGTGAATATTTGGTTGACTATGCTATTTCAAGTGCCATGTATTGGTGCTTTGGATCTGAGTAATATATTTGACCAATTGAAGGGACTTATAATTATTGTGGTAGTGAGTGAAACCTCTTCTGATTGAATCCAAAAGAAATCTTTAAGGCTGCAGAAAGTTGTCTCTGTTTTGTACGCGACCCTGAAAGGTTCATCTCTTCCAGCTTGAAAACAGGTTACGATGGTTCACTGCTATCCCTCCAGGTTTTAGTGATATTGGAGAGTTCGTAACCAGTTTAAGGAGTGTCTGTTGTAGTTTGGATTACTTCCTAAAGCTGCATGAAACGGCATAACATTGTTCATTTGGTAAGGTTAGCTAACCTGTTACAAACTCACAAAGATTAGTCACAGATGTTCCCAACCAATTAGATGATCTTATTGATGGGCTTAGTTAAAATGAAGTGGGAACGGTTTTTCTGTTTGTTTTAACATGGAAATAAAACTCTTACCTTTCGAGCCCTGCTGACTTCCTCTCAGGAAAACACATTTTAACACCAAGTACCGTTTCCTCATCACTGAAGATGTAATAACGTGGACCTAAAAACAATGGAACATAACAATGGTTTGGGATTTTCTCCTGTTTATTTGTGTGGAAAGACTTGAGACTGACACTATGATATACGTCAGTCTGGAGGCTGACCCTTGACCTCCCACACAGGTAGAGAACAATAGAAGAAGAGATGAGTGGGTCATGGTTGCTGGCTTGAGAATTATGCTTGTACTATAACTGGAAGAACACAACGGTAAATTGTCCTCGTTGGGAGTTAATTTCTGTCCTGGTGCTGTAAGAAGAAATGCATTGAACTTAGTGGTAACACAGCTTCATCATGCCTTATTCATGCATGCGTAGTGTGATCTTTTCTGCTGCACTTCAACCTTTCGTCATAAAATAATTTGTCAAAAAGTTGTGGCTTAGCCATGAATTCAGCTCATATGGCCTGGGTTTACACCTACTGGGTCGAATCTGGGTCATCTTGTTGATGGTAGTGAGAAGAAGATGAGGGGAAATGTTTGAGGTTCTTTCTCAGCTCGTAGGTAAAGGCAGGCCGATGTTTATTCACTTGATTCTTTTTGTTTGAAGCACTTTCATGATCCCTCTCATAAGAAGATCCGTTCTCCCGCTCTCCCCCTAATCCCACTGCTGTAACTACTCTTTGAGTATTGAATTATCCTCCTGAAATGACTCTGTAATTTCAGACTGAATTGGATTTCGAGCCGTGGCGACAGCCGGCAGGAACTGAACAATGCTGCAGAATAGTTGCAGGGAAGCAGTCGCTGAACGCACTGACAATCTGAGAATGTCTGTGTTGTTGTTTTGAAGCATGGACGTACTGTGTGATGCTTACACACATATTTAGCCATAAACACGTGACCTGGACATTCTGGGGAATTGCAGCCATATGCCTCACTGAGCTGCTCCACTGATGCCAAGCTTGCTGCATCACACAGAAGACGATGCAGCCACCTAGACGTAATGGAAGATAACACCATCGAAACAAGTGAAAAATGCACAAGGTGATTTCACAAAGGCAATCCTCAATTCTTCAGGTGCCAGAGGTGACCAAGAGCAGAGAAGGTGGATCAGACAAGCCTGTCTCTCTATAAAGGAATGAACTGAGAGTCACTAAGTAATGCTAAAGAAAAACATCTTCCTTGCGCCCCAGAACCTTCAAGAAAGCAGAAAGACATTTGTTCCCCTTAAAGGAATCTCTAGATGACTTGGGAGGCTTTGAGTTGCATGATGGGTCTTAGGCATGCCTGTATCGCATATGTAATATTTGCATATGTACACTTAGTAGTGCATAACCTCCCTGATAAGTATGGCCCCATCTGCAAATAAAAAAAAATTTGGTACAGAAAGTTTGTTTGCAATTCCAGATATCAGACGTTTCCTGTAGTTCTTGACGAGGTTTGCACACACTGCAGCAGGGATTTTGGACCACTCCTCCATACAGATCTTCTCCAGATCCTTCAGGTTTCAGGGCTGTCGCTGGGCAATACGGACTTTCAGCTCCTTCCAAAGATTTTCAATTGGCTTCAGGTCTGGAGACTGGTAGGCCACTCCAGGACCTTGAGATGCTTCTTACGGAGCCACTGCTTAGTTGCCCTGGCTGTGTGCTTCGGGTCGTTGTCATGCTGGAAGACCCAGGTCATTAAATAATTACATAATTAAAGGTAATTAAATAATTAACGAACACAAATAATTAAAGAGAATAAAAATTATGAATTAAAATAAGATGATAAAAAAAGAGAAAAAATGAAACATGATGAAATGATTAAGAAAATGAAAGGAAAATTGGACTGAAAACTTAACTAATAATGTTTAGATAACACATTCAAAGGCCCCTTTAAACAAATAAGTTTTTAATCTTGATTTAAAGCAATTTTAACCTTTAAAGCAATTTAAAGGTTTCGGCACTTTTACAGTTTTGTGGGAGTTTATTCCAGATTAGTGGAGCATAAGAACTAAAAGCTGTTTCTCCATGTTTGGTTCTGGTTCTGGGTATGCAGAGTAGATTTGAGCCAGAAGACCTTAGAGGTCTGGGTGGTTGATACACTGACAACAAGTCTGTAAAGTATTTTGGTGCTAAGCCATTCAGTGATTTATAGACTAACAGAAGTATTTTAAAGTCTATTCTGTGAGCTACAGGGAGCCAGTGTGAGGACTTTGGAACTGGTGGTGATGTGCTCCACCTTCTTAGTTCTAGTGAGGACGCGGGCAGCAGTGTCTGGATCAACTGCAGCTGTCTGATCGACTTTTTAGGCAGACCTGTGAAGACACTGTTGCAGTAATCAATTCTACTAAAGATGAACACATGAATTAGTTTTTCAAGGTCCTGCTGAGACATTAGTTCTTTTGATGTTCTTTAGGTGATAGAAGCCCAACCTTGTTACTATCTTTATGTGCCTCTGAAGGTTCAGGTCTGAGTCCATCACTACACCCAGGTTTTGAGCCTGACTGGTGGTTTCTAGCTGTATTAACTGAAGCTGTGCGCTAGCTTCAGGTCATGTAGGGATGGTGTTTTCGTGATTGTACTCATCCTTCTTCTTCCTCCAGACACAGAGAGTGGAGTTTATACCTAAAAGGTCTTTTTAGGTCTTATCAGACCACATGACCTTCTCCCTGCCTTATGACGGGCCTGGACATGTTCTGGCTTGAGCACGGGGACCTTGCGTGCACGCTGCAGGATTTTAGTCCATCGCGGTGTAGTATGTTGCTAATGGTAACCTTTGAGACTGTGGTCCCAGCTCTATAAAGGTCATTGATCGGGTCCTCATGTGTAGTTCTGGGCTGATTGCTCACCTTTCTCATAATCATTGATGCCCCACGAGGTGAGATCTTGCATGGAGCCCCAGACCTGCTCGGTGATGGACTGTAAAACAAAACTCCAGAAAGTAGTTTTATATTCCGTCACTCACAGTTGAAGAGTACCTACGATAGAAATGAAAGACTTCTACATGCTTGTCAAGTGGGAAAACCTGCAAAATCGGCAGTGTATCAAATACTTGTTCTCCCCACTGTAGCATAGATGAAGGCTTATTAGCTTGCTCCTATAGTTCTTTCTTCCTACATGGGGCTGCTGTGCTACAGAGAAACGGATTAAAATGATCAGAGAGGATCAGAGTGATGGAGGACCCAGGAAAACCCAACCAATGGTCTTTAAGTTTAGTTCATTTATTTGTTTTAATGAAATTTGCCGAAATGTTGAAACATTTAAACCAAAATCAAACCTCGTCACTGAGTTGCAATCTGACATCGTAAACCCCTCATTGTAAGATGGTAACGTGCTTTAAAGTCTTTTTTTTTTTTGTGACAGCACAGTTTTCTTCTAAAGACAAATGAAGGAAGGCATCCAGCACAATACTGGTGGTAAAAGAAGCAGCGTAGCCAAGCTGAAGTCTCTTCACATCAGTTTCTTTTTGTTTTCCTCTGATCTCTCAGGAAATCAGACCCCAGAGCCACTACAACCACGGCTACAGCGAGAACGTCAGCCGGAAAAACCATGTGGACGACTACAGCACCTGGGACATCGTCAAAGCCACACAGTGAGTGCAGGATGTGTCTGTGTTCGGCGAAATTCACTGCTGGAGCTGGTATTCGTTGCTTGGTAACGAGTGGTTTAATAAGAGCATCTGTCATTACTGCAGGAACCACATATTTACTTGTTTTATCTATGAGATTTTATTAAGGAAAGGCCACAGTTTTCCTATTGTAGTTTCTGTTTTCATTGTGTGTTTTCAAATGAGTAATTTGTTGAAAATTGGGAGAATTTATTAGTGCTGACTCTGAGCTTTGGGAATCTGTTAAGTTTTGTTCTGAGGTTGTGGAACCCCTGTTTGCCAGTTTGTGTTGGGTTTTATTTAGTGGGATTTATCCACATGAATAACCCTGATTAAATGAGACTGACCGCGCTCCGCCTTGTGCTGCAGGTACGGCATCTTTGAGCGCTGCAGGGAGCTGGTGGAGGCGGGCTTTGACGTTCAGCAGCCAGACAAAGAAAACGTGACACTCCTCCACTGGGCCGCCATCAACAACAGGATAGACTTGGTCAAGTAAGTCAGTCCAGACCATCTTGTAGGTGCGGATGGCTGAGCGGGATCCCCTATAGGAACAATTTCACTTTGTCTTATTTCACTTGGTTTTTTTTTATATATATTTAAGTTTTATTCAATTTTTTCCAGAGAAATCTTTGTAGAAAAGCTAGAACTGGTTTGTTAAATGCCATTAATCTGGTTTAAAGCGGCAAACTCCTAGAAGCAATGGGGCATTTTAGCCAATCACACTGCAGCGGCCTTCCACCAATCAGCTAGCTGCTTCTCGACCCTCATGTAGCTCCTCTGCTATAATTGTTGAGAAACTGAACCGAGTCCTTCTCCACTGGTCAGAAAGTCGGAAGTTAATAAAAAAGGACAGACTTCAGGATCTATTGGATGAAGCTCAATGAAGCTTTCAGAAAGAAGCCGTTGTGTGGTTCTGTTGGGTTACCAGGATGTTGTTGACCTGCTAACCTCAGCCCAGATGGTTTCACATGTGCTGGAGGCCAGATGATGGGACTTTTATTCTCTTTTTCATAAAGTGTATGTTATCTGCTTGTAATGGAGGTTTGTCTCATTATTTGTACCATAAATGTAATTTCCTGTGAGAAGAGCAGCTACTCTGTATCTGTTACTGATAAGATGGAGTCACAGTTAGACAAAGGGCCATATTTCACTCAGTATGTTGTGTTTGTGTACAGGTACTATATATCAAAGGGGGCCATAGTTGACCAGCTGGGAGGAGACCTGAACTCTACACCTTTGCACTGGGCCACACGGTAACACACATGCATCTTCCTGATTAAACCTGATTATACACTCTGGAAATACTAGATTTTCTCATTCACAGGACAAGAAAATAGATATTTAAGAGCCAAAGAGCTGTTCCAGTATTCATGCCGCCTTCTTCTAAATCTAACAAAGAAATAGAATTTATTTTGGTTTCACAATAAAATCAGCTTTTATATAGTGTTTAATTGTAAAATGAAATCATTCATTGCAAGGGTTAAGAAGGTTCTGTGGCTTCAGACATATTTCATTTAGTTGCACAAGGGCGGAAAGGCTCTTAGAACGGAAAAGGCTGCTGAGCCCTGATGTAGGAGAAGGCCCGGCGCTGCGTTCCTGAATGCTCACTACAGCACATCCTCATCCTCATCCATCTTAAAGGAACTTTAAACTGTCAGAACAGTATGACAGAAGATTGGATTGGTTTAGGAAAAAAAGTAAGTTTAAAACCTTGGTGTACCTTGATACCAGTAACTGGCTCGTGTCTACATCCCACATTTTTAAGGATGAAGTTGAAGATTTTTAATTTTATTTCTTAAATATGCTCCCTATCATTGAAAGCTGGTAATTCCATATATAAAAGCAGTATCTCTTCTTGATGTCTGTCTCTAAATCATACATTTTGGACCAGTTTTTTTCACTGTTTAGATGATGAAATCATGTCCTTCATCATTTTTCTGTAATGTCCACTGCGTTCTCTCTGTTTGGAAGGTCACATGAGATCCTCCCCAGGCACACAGGGGGCTTTGTATTCTCTCCTTTCTGAATTATTGATGGATTGATTCAACAACATTTGCACTATCCCTGCTTCAGAGGCATTGAGGGGTCCTGTTTCACCCCCTGCTATCACCACCAGCTGGCAGTGACCTTTTAGAAGCCACCAACCATAGTCTGGGAATTGTCCGTTTTTCTAAATTAGTGCATCTATGTCATGTTTTGGGCAAAATTCAGCCGACTCAGGCAATAAAATCAAACGAATAGGATGAACTTCTTTTGCTTTCTGGCAAATGTCTGTTTCTAGCAGTAAGACTATGCAGACTCTGGAGATGTTTGATCCTGCTGACATTTGTGAGGAGAACACGAGGAGAGGTATCTACATGTGGTTTAAAGTCTTGTGCTCTTCTCCTCCCACAGACAAGGCCATCTATCCATGGTGGTGCAGCTCATGAAGTATGGTGCAGACCCGTCTTTGATCGATGGCGAAGGTTGCAGTTGTGTCCATCTGGCTGCCCAGTTCGGCCACACTTCTATTGTGGCATACCTCATCGCCAAAGGACAGGTAGGGAGAACAAACACCACCATCAGGTAGAGATGCACCAAGATTTGCTACCTTCAGACCGATTTGATGCTTGACTGGCCATGATCGGTGATTGGCCAGTCATAAACTCTAAAAGTACAGCAAACATAAGCACTGCTAGATTGCTTTGGTGAGAACACTCCTCAGTGTGGGTGGGAACTGCTACTGAGTAAAGACTTAAGCTTAACTAATTTCAATATCAGTTAAAAACTGAAGCCTTAGCTTCTTACACTTTTTTTGCTATTCAAAAGAAAACTATTAGCTACAAAGGTGGTCATTCAGGCTGCCAGACAGACAGGAAGCTGAACATAAAGCTCTTTTATCCTTTTGAAGAGTCCAACTCTGTCTTGGAACATGCTGGAGTAGGAAATGTGGCTGAATAATCTGTTGATTTATGGCAAATACACACAGAGACCACGGCTAGTAATGCTAATATTGCTGATCTTGCTAATGCTAGTCAGTTCGGTTCAAAATGTCAACTCTGTAATCATGCTTTCCTTATTTTAAAAGTAACCATTGAATCCCGATCAACTGCAGCGCTGTATAACAGATTTGTCTGTAACACACACAGTGTGACAGCGCCTCTGGTCTAACTGCAAATAAATAAAAACAAAATTAACAACGCTGTTAGTGTTTTACTGTTGGAATCATTACATTTTCAGTGAATCCAGGAAGCAGAAAAGGATATTTTACTGGTAATCCTAGTTTTTTCAGATGAATCTGTTAAAATCAGAATGTGCTGGTCAGTTCTTTACAAGATCGGTGATCAGAAATCAGCCACAGATTCTACTGATCAGTTCATCGCAACAATCAGGATTTTTGATGGACTTCAGTCTATTTATGTTTTACCATTATTCTCCATCAGGGGGTGCCAATTGCTTTGGTTTTTAACCAGTTACTCTGCATGCTGTCATTTATTTATGGTTTGTTTTTTCTCTGACAGGATGTGGATATGATGGATCAGAACGGCATGACTCCTCTCATGTGGGCAGCTTACAGGACACACAGGTGTGTATGTTTGTACAGTAGCTTGTTTTCACACAGGAAAGAAACGGTCACATGAAAAATGACTGCGGCTTCATCTAAGCTTTTACATATTGGGATATAATGAGAGGGAACCCATTTGGAACTTCTATTATTAATAATCTTATTATTATTAGTGACATACGAACCCAAAAGAAATTAGACCTTATTCTTGATTATAACTTATTTAATGGTGACATGTTTGAAAAACCCCCACAGAAATTAAAGTTTTTTTTTTTAAAATAAATAAATAGATGACCGTCTTTATCAGATGGGATTCCCTCTGGTTTGACCCTTGTTTCCTTGTTCTCTTCCCGCAGTGTTGACCCCACCCGGCTGCTGCTGACATTTAACGTGTCGGTCAATCTGGGCGACAAGTATCACAAAAACACGGCGCTGCACTGGGCCGTGCTGGCTGGTAACACCACCGTCATCAGCCTGCTGCTGGACGCCAGCGCTAATGTCGACGCCCAGAACATCAAGGTGATGCTAAGGATTCTATGCAGAAATGTTATGTTATTGTCTACACAAACACAGAGAAGACTACTGAGTGGACAGTTGTCCAGCAGGCAGTCATGGACACCACAAAAGATCATTGCTAAAGAAGCTGGTTCTTCAAAACATTTTTAATGGAAAGTTTAGTGGAAGGAAAATCTGTGGCTGAAAGCAGCTGAGATAACCGCTGCCTCAGAAGGGTTTTCAAGCCCATTCAAGAATTTGGAGGGGATTCTACCCAACATGGATGTATTTAGGAAATGGGCTACTTGTGTTAAGTCACTCCTGAACCAGAATGTCAGAAACATCTAACCTGACATTTCTGTTTTCAACGAATCCTTTTTTTATGCAGTGTTCTAATTTTCTAAGAAATTGAGGTTTTCATTAGCTGTAAGATATAATCTTAAAAACGAACAGAAATTAATGATTGAAATATATCCCTCTGTGTGTGATGAATTTATGTTATATGACTGTCTTGAATTGAATAACTAAATAAAATGAGCTTTTCAGTGATATTTTATTGAGATACTACAACGTCGTCTTCTCATATTTTGATAGAATAATGCTGTAAGCAAAGTGCTTTGATCAGCAGAATAGCAAATATTACTGGGCCGTTCAAGCCTTAAACACAACCATGTATCTGGTTGCCAGATGATTGCATTGACTTTTCTTTTTTCCATTTTTAGGGAGAAACACCTCTGGACCTCGCCAAGCAAAGGAAGAATGTTTGGATGATCAATCACTTACAGGAAGCCCGGCAGGCCAAAGGTTACGACAGCCCGTCCTACCTAAAAAGGCTGAAGACGGACAAGGTAGAAACGCTAGTATAACTGGGTTTAGTTCCCAACAGAAAGTCGGGAATATAGATTATTACAGCCATCAATAATCTATAGCTGTTTAAACTGTAAAACAGCAGCTAGAGACATGCTCAGACCAGCCTGCCAGACCCAGGTACTTATTACCATCTCAGACTGGTCAGGCTGCTGCTTCCTGATAGTCTGACAGGAAGGAGGCTGTTCAGAAAGATCTCCTCCATTCAGCAGAAAACAGAACCAAGCAGCTAAGAGTCTTCTTGTCTTTCACAGCCTGTCTTTGTTCTGACCACCATGGGTGGTTCCTCACATTTGTTTCATGAAGGAGTAATTCCTTTACTGGAGCAGCATTTAAATACTAAACTTAGCACAAGAGTGGGTGAACCAGCCTAAACATGTCCTACGCTCTGTCTCCAGGTTTCAGCTATGATCCTTAATTATTCTGCTGTAATTGTTTGTCTTCTCCCTGCTTTCCTGTTGGAATGTTAGATCATGAAGGTAAATTAGGATGCGTTCTCTTATCTGCATAGATCTGCTTTAGTCTGTCATTGTGTTTAAGATGTGACGAGTAGTTCACACCATTCAGCTTCTTCTAGATGTCAGATGGGAAGCTACAGAGAGCAGCGCTTCATAGGATGTAGATGTGGAATATATTGTTCCTACAGGTTCAGACTGAAGTTTTCGATTTGACTAGTAAATGAAGGAATCACAAGATTACCCACAGTTATGCTTTAAAAGCATGAGGGACTAACCTTTGTTTGCTTGAACTGAACTCAAAAAAGTGCAGCAAACTGCATGGTGTTGGTTGATGCTCTTATAGACTGAAAGTGGCGAGCAAAACCAATCAAAGGAAAATGATCTGATTCACATTTCTTTTCCAGTTGACTGGTGAATCTCTGATCAATTAATACGGCCAAATGAGAAAAAGATTTTCTGTTTTTGTTTTCACAAAAAAACAGAAACTGCTGGGTGTACTCCTGCAGCAGATAACCAGATCCTGTGGCGGCTTTGCTGTTTGAAGCAGCTTTTCCTTATTGCCTTCTTATGTCACTGGTTTTAGATGTTTACACGATAAAACCAGATTATAGGACGTTCTGATCCTGATTAGTACTGCTGGGCGTTGATGTCAGGATGGAGACAAACACATTAAAAATGATACTCAACTCACCTAATAAAAGGTAAAAAAAAAAAATTATAATAATGTTTTAACCTTCTGTTCCTTTCTCTCACGTCTGGATTCGCTGTCTAGGAGTTCAGACAGAAAGTGATGCTGGGAACACCTTTCGTCGTCATCTGGCTTGTGGGTTTCATCGCCGACCTGGACGTCGACTCCTGGCTGATCAAGGGCATCATGTACGCTGGCGTCTGGGTCGCCGTGCAGTTTCTCTCCAAGTATGTCTCATCTGAGAAAAACAGACAGATCCCACGCTTTTCTTTTGCAATGAGCCGTGTTCATTCATAGTTTACTTTTTAGGAGCGGCTTTTCAAAATGGAACCTGTTTCAACGTCGTAATGGTGTGCATAGAAAATCAAGTGTTCTGTTTCTGGCAGTGAAACAAACACACTCTTAAAGTCAGACTGTGTAACCTTAACTCCATTTCCCCAGCCGTGGGCTCTTGTTTCATCCTTCACCGTTGTGGCTCTTTGTCCTTCTCCAGACTCCTCACTTGCTGCCTTAGTTTCATGTTTCCTCTGACATTCCTAGAAAACTTGCTTGTTGGGTGGAAAAAAATGAAAATGCAAGCATTGTTGAGTGTAGAAACAGTGTGTCATCAGGTAACTGCTGGGTTTGTTTCTGCTGGTGTATGGCTGCAAAGCCTCAGTGCTTAGCAAAAACATTCACACCCATGCCTACAAATTTTGTGACATAATCACAGACTTCAAATGTATTGGGATTCTGACAGACCAGCGCAAAGTCATGAAAATTGTTAAAGTATAAGGAAAATAAAGATATATGAAACTGCTGTGCATTTGTATTCAGCCCCCTTGACTCTCATACCCCTAAATAAAATCCAGCGCACCCAATTACCTTCAGAAGTCACCCAATTACTAGCGTCCATCTGCGCTTTGTGGCCGAAAACTACCGATGCACAGTGAAACATCGTGGTGGCGGCATCCTGCTGTGAGAAGGCCCTGCTTCCCTCAGCAGGGTCAAGGAAGCTGATCAGACTTGATGAGATGATGGATGGAGCTAAATACAGGCTGCAGAAGACCTGATGGATCCTTTTCTTCCACTTCTCAGTTATGCACTGCTTTGTGTTGGTCTGTCATATCAAAGCATGGCTTCATGTTTTAAACATGTGTTTAAATTCAAAAGTTTTCGTTCCAACTTGTTCTAGTCTGATCAGAATTTTCACCCCTCCTCTCTTTTTCCCTCTGCAGGGCTTTCTTCGACCACTCCATGCACAGCGCTCTGCCTCTGGGAATCTACCTGGCGACCAAGTTTTGGATGTACTCCACCTGGTTTTACTGGTTTTGGAATGATATCCTTTTTACCCCGATACTCGAGTTCTGATTGCAGCATGTTCGGCTCTCACGCCAACAGGCCGCAGCAGATCAGTGCTTTGCCACGCTCATGCTTTAGCCTTTCTGTTCACAAGCTGCTAATTGGTTCACTAACGTCGGGGGGGTGCTCACGGTGCCTTTGACCTGAGCTGATCTGGGAAGAAAAATACAGGCAGCTAAAAGTATCACTGCATTTATTTATCACGGATGCTTGCCATGCCAACGGTGCGTTCAGATACGTTGGTAGCAGTCCGTTACGGTTGCTGACTTGCTGTCGAGCAGACATGTCACACATGTGCAGTCATGTGTAAAGAGGGAAGGTGGATTCGCCTCCATCCTGGTGAAGTGGTTGGACATGGATCATTAGTCATGTGGAAATGAGTTCCTTTCAGACCCAGACGTTTCTGTGCGTTTGTTCTTGCCGGCCCCAGCTTTAGCTTGCAGCTACTTGCAGAAAGATTAGCGCTCAGTGGTAGCACTGCTCTCTTTAAGCACAAAAGCAAACGAGCTGACGCTCTTTAACTAGAGGTTTAAAAGAAATGCAATTAAGTATAAACACATGAGCTTCACTGTTTTTACCAATGTTGGGCTACCCAGCTGGCATTGCCTCAGTAGTTGCTTCCCTTACGATCCTTATTAGGTTGTAATAACAGAGTTTATTTGGCACATTGTCAGACCAAAGCAAATGCGCAACAGGGACTTTTTCTGCACATAAATAACACTGCAAGGCCACAGGTGCTGTTTAAGAGAATTGTTTAGTGGTTGTTAGCTACTGGGATAATTGTTTTTATTAGAGTTCATTTAAATTGGTCGGCTTGGTGAGATGGACCTGGCTCCGAAGCATTGTCCATAAATTGGAACTTTGTCCTGTCGGAACACCCAGTGGGCACAAAGTTTAAACCAGATTGCTCCTGATTTGAAGTTGAAAAACTTGGAGGCAGTCCTCTTCTGTCAATCCGCCTTGCGCAACAGACCCACATCATGATGCCCCCACCACCATGCTTGAGACTTGGTAATTAGTTGATGGGTTTGAAAGCCTCACCGTGACTCCTTCAAAACATCACTATTGTTACTGGGGTCAAATAGGCCAATACTTGTCTCAACAGTTTCTCCAGAAGGAAAAAAAAAACCTTTCTCCAGAAGGGATTTGGGTCATCGTGCTGCAGATTCTGCTTAAGTTTCTTCAGCGGAGGCTTCTTTCTTGGCACCCTCACTCTATGGTGATGTAGGACAGTGGAAAACAGTTTCAAAAGCAGCTATTTGATGAGTAGTTCTAGTAACCCTAGTGTGTCACCTTAGTTGTTGTTTCTCCAGATTTAGATCATGTCTTCCTTATTGTTGAGAAGATGGCTTCCTCTGAAACTATGTCTTCAGCATTACAAAGATATTTATTAGTATAATATGAATCATTGATTAATCATTATGATGCAGTTTGCACATCTGCATCCTTGTTTAGACAGCGTTGCTGCATGGTCCAGACGGGCTGCTGCCTGGTTTCCTGTGGGATTCAGGTCAGTCACCTACAAGGCGATTTGTGCTGCTAGTCAGTTACAGCCTGCGCTTATCGCACCATTACCTCTTATCTCTCCTTCACCTTTTTTGGAACAACAGCAGTGGCTGCCTGCTCTGATGAAGTATACAGACACAAAAATACACACGCGTTCATTGTCCTGAGTGGGCTGAGTAATGGTTTGTAGGGTCTCCATCCCTAAGGGAAAAACTGGTACTCAGACCGAAATGTTTTCATTCATATTTGCTGAACACACTTACACAGTTAACCAAGTGTCACTGAGAAAATATGTATTGCTTCCATAGGATCAGAATATTAACATCACCAGTTTAGATGTATCATTAGGAGCCCTGAAGCTGTATTATTAATATCTGCCTTGACCCCTCTGCACACCTCCCATTTGCCACAGTCCATATACCCTTCCTGATCAACACCCTGGCTCTGTTCTACAACTTTGGCAAATCCTGGAAGTCTGATCCGGGAATCATTAAGGCATCAGAGGAGCAGAAGAAAAAGGTATCCCTCACTTCCAGCTTTATAATCAGTATGTGATCTAGTCCAGCATTATTTAACACTAATCTCACTGCTATTGGGTGGTAAATAAGAATTAGTTTTGGCTGCAGATTTCCTGCCCTGCTGCATTCAGGCCTCTCTGTCCCTCATTGTCACAGTGTTATAGAGGACAGATGTGTCTCCACTTCTAGCCAGGCCCCAGATTCTCCATCCTGTGAAAGAGGAAAGCAGAATTTACCCTAAAAAGCCCCCCGCTCTTCGTAGAGGCTCCCATTCTTACACCATGTGGCAGTGATGCCATCACAACTGAGGGCTGTTACCCAGATATGCGCATTAAAAAGCAAACTTATTTTAAAAGAACAGCAGTCAGTTTTCTGAAATTCATTTGGGTATGGACCTGAAAATGAAGCGGCCCTTAGCAGTGACCGGCTGGTCAGACACTAAAACTATCCAAGCTTTTTCCAAGCAGTGAACGCACCAAACCTTATTTCTACCAACGGTGTGCAGACGCTGTTACTGAGTGAAAAGGCTTAAAGTCATGTGTTTCAAAATGAAGTGAGAGGATGTAGAGAGCCAGCTGTATGACAGGGATCTGTCTGCAGTTCATTTAGGCTGCAAGACTCTGCAGATAACAGGAAGTCTGACCAGCAGTACAGCAGTGTTACTCTGTATTACCCTGTTGAGTTTTCTACCTGTATCTGTTATGGAACATGCTGGACTTCTTCGTTCTCATGGATCTACACACTGAGATGCTAGCAATACTCAATCTTGTTAGCAACTTCTTGCTAAAGAGACTGAGCCCAATATTCTGACTGGTGCATCTCCAATGGTAGCCCTTGTCCCAGTCCATAATGCGATTGTTGTGCTTGGAATTCCAACCCAGCTAATGCACAGTGTTGACCACACAGTAAATATTTCACATTGTTATTTTTCTCCTAAACGTGTCTTTTTTTTTTCTCTTCTTTCTTCTTCAGACAATTGTGGAGTTAGCTGAGACAGGCAGCTTGGATTTAAGCATATTCTGCAGCACCTGCTTGGTAAAATCTTCCTTCAAAGCTGTTGATTCACACAGTTAGAAGAAAAGAAAGCAGAGATCATCTAGGTCTGTTTTCTTACAGATACGGAAGCCCATCCGGTCCAAACACTGTGCCGTGTGCAACCGCTGCATCGCTAAGTTTGACCACCACTGTCCCTGGGTGGGGAACTGTGTGGGTAAGTCCGCTACAGGGATCATGACCAGGTATCTCTGTGGAGTCAGCGTTACTAGACACAGGGACTGTTCGCTTCATATTCCACCACAGAAACCCATCAACGTGGAGAACAGAGGGTACAACCAGCAAACCTAAGTCATTGTTGTCTGTGAAACAGACTGGAGAGACTGGAGATCATAGTGGAAGGAAGTAGTGCCGGGGGGGAGGGGGCTTAGATCACTTCCTGTCTCTAACCAGGTGGTCAGGATGATGCTTTAAAAGTGAGGAAACTGTCTGAACAAACAGGTTCTTCAATCTGGGATTTTTACATTTTGCAGTCCATCTTAAAAGATCTTCAGATAAATAAATCCCACATAATACTACACTGTCCTGTTTAATCTATGCAGTGTCCTGTGTTTAATTATACCGTAATAATCTGGGCCCAATGTACATTTTCTACTATTTTAGTATAGACTTAATTATAACCCATGGTAAGGAGCAGATCCGCCACAGTTTACGCAGGTAAACACATTAGCAGAATTATTGATTTAAAGGTATTTTCATTTAAGCAAGAAGTTTGATTCTGCGTTAAGACAATATAGAAGCGGTACAATTTCTGAAAAATAACTATTCTTTATTCAAATTTAACAAATAGTGTTTGAAAAATAATTTCCACCCATCTCGGTAATCAGTCTCTATGCTCAGCAGGAATCAGATGCTTCTTGTAATCGGTGAGCAGCTTTTTGCATGTCTCAACTTGTCTGTTTATCTTTGGGGATGAGCTCCAAGTCCTTAAAGTTGGGAGGACTCCGTGCCATCACCCTAATATTTATCTCCCTCCACAGATTCTCCATCATATTCAACTGTGGGCTCTGGCTGAGCCACTCCAAAATATTATTACTTCCAGTCATATGGTTTTGAATCTAAATCAGTCAGGGATATGAATAGTTTTGGGCTTAACTGCGTTACTTTAAATATGCCACTGAATATCTTTATCTTACTTTAACAAGTGTGAAAAGCTGAAAAACGTGTTTTTATTCAGATGTGTGTGTATTTTAACTGTCTGTAGCATTTGCTTAGTGTTTATTTAATGTCTACTGTCTCTGTTATTATTGAACACTTGTCCCAAGAGGAATAAACTAAGTAGTTGGATAAATATTTTGTCCTTCACAGGAAGTGGGAATCACCGCTACTTCATGGGCTATCTCTTCTTTCTACTGTGTATGATCAGCTGGATGATTTATGGCTGCATCTTCTGTAAGCAGATGACACTTTTCTTTTTATTTATGTATTTCGCCAATTTTCTACATCCTTCTTCCTGTTGTAGTAGCCCTTACTCGTGTTCTTCTGATCCCCCCTCCCCACCAGACTGGAGGATTCACTGCGCCACCAGTTATGCCAAGGACGGTTTCTGGCTCTACCTGACGCAGATCGCCTCGTGCTCGCCCTGGATCTTCTGGATGTTTATCAACAGCGTCTTCCACTTCATGTGGGTGGCCGTGCTCATCATGTGTCAGCTCTACCAGGTACAGCTTCATCCAGATGAAAATAGGGTGTCATGTCTCAGCGTTTTCTCTAGAATGTTGGCTGATCTTTGTCGCTGATGATTGTAGATCGCAGCTCTTGGAATCACCACAAACGAGCGGATGAATGCCCGCAGATACAAGCACTTTAAAGTTACGGCCACATCCATCGAGAGCCCCTTCAAGTAAGTTATCATATCAACTAGAGATTTGTTGCTTCGAATAACTTTCCTGGGATGAAGGTTTGCTTTTTTCAGTTTAAAAGAGGTGTACCGCAAGGCTCAGTTGTCGGCCCACTTCCTTTAAACTGCTAGTAAATGATTTTTTTAAATTCATGCTCTAATGAAGTTTTTCAGATGTATGCAGATGATACTGTTCTATCGAAAGCTAACCAGGGCGATGCACCTTTCTCTTTGTGTCCCCGTCTAGCCATGGCTGCATCAGAAACTTCATCGATTTCTTTGAGATCCGCTGCTGTGGCCTGATCCGGCCCATGACTGTGGACTGGACCACGCAGTACACAATAGACTACGACCAGACGTCCGGCTCAGGCTACCAGCTGGTGTAGAGAAGGAAGTGGCGAACGAAAAGAAAATAGAGGGGGGGAGTGAAGAGCGGAAAACGAAGCGTTTTGAAAGTATTAACCCTCCCACTTGGCGTTCATATCTTGCGGAATACTGTTCTCTGGAGCGGTTTTCTTCATTTAGGTTTTTTTCTTATTTTTGTGGACCATCTCTCCTTTGCCAATTAAGACTATGGGGGGGGGAGAGAGGACAAGCATGCATTTATGGGACATCATCCTCCCTGCCCTTTTTCACTACTACTACCCCCCACCTCCTCTCTTGGGCCTTTTGGACGGTGTGTTGCTGCCAAACACAAGCGGAGGGGAGAGAGGCCAACAGAGAAGAATTCTAAAATAAAAGTTTGTCTGTCTGTCGGGGAGACGTGAAGCTGCCGCCCACAGCAGCCTCGGTGATGAGGCAGCATTGTTCCCTTTCCCTCCCATACTTCATATCCTGTTTTTAGTGTCCCTGTGCGTATTTGATGTTTCGGATCGAATCTGGAACTTTTCGCTTTCTGTGATGCTAAATTTCTGTTGCCAGGGAAGCTAAAGGAAGGATTTCAGGAAAACGAGACATGAAATTTAGACTCTTAAGTGTGATAGGAAAAAGGGAATGTCCTTTAAAGGTCTCGATTTTCCACCGTGCTGAGATATTAATGGAGCCAATGAGGACTTGCAGAACTTATCAGATGAAAGTGTTGGATTTCAGGAGGGAACTGTTGGAGGAATCCCACTGCTAAAATAAAGCTGCATCCATTGTAATAAGCTGGAAATGGTGCAGCAGAGAAGCAGAACTGGGACTCACTCAGCAGTGACCATGCTGATCATGACAGATATCCTCCAGACAATGTGATACAGGTCTATTTATTTTAAAACTATTTATAGATAAAGTAACTATGTTCTAGCACCATCATTTTTACATTTCACATCATTTTAACTTAGGTTTTTTTAATAAGGAAGAGTGAATTTTAAAGAGGTAGCTGAGTTGGACGTGGATAACTATGTAGAAAACTACAGACAGGTACAGTGAGTGTATTTATTAATAGAAAGAAGGAAGGGAAAGTAAAGTTTACAGAAAAGCCTCATTCCAGACGATTCTTTTAAAGCTGTAAAGTCTTATTTGTTTTGTCTTTTGTCTGCCTACAATGTTGCACTGATCGTGTTTTACTTCCGTTATATGAATACATATATATATTTTTTTTATTTGGCCGTTACTGAACAGAAGGTCCAGCAGCTTCACGCCAACACTTCCATTGTTTGCAGAGAGGAAGGGCTCATCTGACACGGGCCCCACTTCTCAGAAACCCCCCGCGTGTGGACCCTGTGCAGTCGCCATGGCGGCAGGATGGACTGAGATGTAAAGATTGTGCAGTTGTACATAAACACACGGTTTCTCCTTTATGTCAGTGTTAGTTGAAGGTGCTCCTGGGGATTTCTTTTTGTTGACCTAAACATAAAGGAGACAGTCAAGTTCCTATAATCCATGTTGTATGACTGTAGCTTTTAGTGATGTCCGACGCTGCTGTCTATAGGCATTTGAGCCCCCCCTCCAGAAGTACCTGGAATCTCTCCACTGCATGTACGATGCCTAGGACCACTGGGCTCTCGCCGCCTCTCTATCGACCACGCCCTCATCATGGTCACCATGGTGACAGCCCAGCAAAGCCACGTGTCTGTATATAGTGAATGTTATGTATTTGCAAGTATGTTTCTGCATTATGTTCATCCAGTTTTGGGTTTTTCAGTAGTTTTCTTCAGCTCCAGTGTGTTCAGTGAGGTTGCCAGACTCCCAGTTGGGCCATCTGAGAACGGGTGTGTAATATATATTTCGAATGTTTCATACTCAGATTTTGGTTTTATTTTTACGTCATACATTGCTGGGTTTTGTTATACCACTGGATGTACAAATTGTAAAGCAAAAATACAATTTTTTTTTTTTTCCTTTTCTAAAAGCGGAAAATGTGTTCATGCAATAGTTTTAAGGATAGAAAGAGGTTATATTATACAAAACGGCTTCAGAAACGTTAGAGCCTCATGTTTGCATCCCCAAAAAGAGGGTTTTCTGCCCTCATGTCAAAGGGCCACCGTACAAAACCACTGAGTCAGGCTCCCCCTCCCAAAACGCCCTCACATGGCCCCCGTTCTTTAAATCCCTTTTAAGTGGGCCCCCAGTGAATGTGGCGTTTTGTTTCCCAAGGCCCAGAATTCCCCCCCCCCAAATTTCCCCGGGCCTTTGTGTTTTTTTCAAAACCCATCTCATGTCCCCTTTGGGTTCCAGCAGGGGCAAACATCTACTCGGGCCCCCCCCCCCCCCCCCCCCACCCCCCCCCAAATGGGGGAAAATTTGAAAAAAAAATAAAGCACATAATCATCTCCAGTGCCTCTCTGCCCACCTTCAGATACCACTGTAACTCCGCTTCTGATGTAAACATATGGGCATGGTTTCGTTTTAATGGCTTTAATAATAAAATACCGTCAAACGTGAACATTTGGTTTATGTGTTTATTTATAACAGCACATTCTTCAACATGACTTCAGGACACTAAGCAGTCAGAAATGTTCAAGATGGAGATGGGTCATCACTGAGCATGGACCAGAGCGCCGGCTCCTTGGCCGTAGCCGAACCCTTTGGGTCCGAAGTTCTTGGCGTAACAAGCTGCAGAGGGGAATAAGAGACGTTAGCAAACAGCAGATAGAGGTTGGATGGACTGAACAGAGCTGTGAGACAGTCAAAGCTTTTATAACCCAACCTGCTGTACACTTCTCAGCAGCTTTACTCTAGATGTTTCTACCCTCTTGGACAAATTAAAGGACAGAAAGCAATCTGACATCTAGCAGCAGCAGGACGCAGCACTCCTGCTGATCAGTGCAAGGATTCATTATGATGGATGACGTATTTGTGTACGTCTTCTGCTTGACTAAACCTCTGAGTCATTGTGGGGAGCCGAGAGACGGACACCATTGTGGAGATCAGATTGCAGATGTTTCTACAGCACTGTTGTCTGAACAGGACAGAGCTGATGCAGTCCAGTCAGACCAACAAAGCAAACAAACGAGCAGCAGCTGCCGTCTCAGAGGTTCATGGAAGGGCCGGTGCTTCCTGGTACGCTAAACATGATCAACGCCAGTGGTAGGAGCCGTGGAACTAGACAGTACTCCCTGAGGTCAGCAGCTCTAGTTTTACCTGGCTGATAAACGTATTGTTTCCCTGGTGACGGGGTCAAAGGACAGTCGAGGCGAACTGCATGTTCAGAGTCAGAGTTGGCTGCATTTTATTGGGATTTTATGCGACAGACTGACACAATAACATCATTTTCAAGTGGAGGGATTATGTGGTTTAACTGTTTTACAAATAAACCTGTGAACTGGGTCATGGGTTAGAGTAAGCCCACAAGGCATCCAGTTATTACATAGTGAAACTGGTTTGTAGCACAGGCTCCGTTCAGCTGTTCATGACAGGCAGGGCAAGGAGAGCAATAGTCAGAAGCAGCCAAGTGGCCTGGGTGACTCTGGAGGAGCTGTGGAGATTCACAGCTCAGGTGGGGGGCTTTATTGCCAGAACAAATAGCACTCATCTCTATAAAGAGCAGCAAGAAAAGAAAAAGTCATAAGAAGTCCTGGTTGCAGTTTGCTACCAGCTATGTATGACAGGATGTCCTGGACACAACATCCACAGCGAAACATGGTGGTGGCAGTATCATTATGTGGGGATGCTTTTCCTTTAGCTGAAGGAAAACCTGTAAGCAGTTAACAAAAGACTTGAAGCTGGAGCAGAGGTTCACCTTCCAGCAGGAGGACAAGCAGAGTTACAATGGAATGATTTAGACCAAATGGCTGAAATCAGAGTCATCTGAATACTTTACAAGGCAGATTATTAGCAGTGTTCCCACGGTGATCAGTGTTCTCCAACACTGCTTTATACCTGCATCAGAGCAGTAGAACAAGGTTGTTATAGCTGCTTTTACTATGACTCACCACATTATACAAGATTCTGGTAAAAGTACTTCTGGAACATGTTTTGCAATCACACTTTTCAGCAGGAGAATTATGAGAGCTTTGTTGGTAAGAATGCTTTGAGGAACACAATCAGAGTGTGAGCTTAACATGGCCTTTAAATTCTCCAGCCAGACGTGACCTCTGACGCCTCATAAATAAAAAAGTAATCAACATTTTAAGTCATGGCTGGGTAATGAGGGAAGTGAGAGCTTTGGAAGACTCGTGTAAAACGGAAACCAAAGTCTGAGCACATCTCATGTTCTGTTTCATCTTACCTTTGCAGTAAATTTCTCCATCTTTCTCAGTCTGAGTGGTTGACTCCAGGCTTTTACCACATTTTGCACAGCGGAAACAGTTCTTGTGCCACGGCTGTGAAGAGAAGCCCAAACAAAAACAGACCGTTTAATACATGCAGACTGGGTGCTTTACTTCGGTTTCTGACCCCTTACTGCTTGAATTGGTTTACAACCGCAAACTAAAGCAGGATGGTAAATGAAGTTCATTTCAATACAGCACATTCAGATTTAGTTACTTATTTTGCAAATCAGCAACATTAGTCCATAAGGGGTTGAACTTTAATAAAAATGTGACCGACCAACACAAACTAGAGTAGATGTGTAAAGTGGAAGGAACATGGTATGTTTTATTTTTTTTGTTAAAATACAAATCTGAATAAATGTGAGATGTGTTTGCATTCAGCGCCCCTGAGACAATATTTTGCAGAACCATCTTTAAACAGCAATGCAGCTGCAGCCTCTAACAGGTTTCCTCCAGGATCGCTCTTTTTTTTTCTTTACCTCCCTCCATCCATCTTCACATCAACTCTGACCAGCTTCCTTTCCCTGATGAAGAGCATCATCCCCACACCATGATGCTGCCACCTCTGTGGGAGGCGTGACAAAACACCTCTACATCCAACTAAAGAAACGTGTTCCCTCTCCCAGGACGGCAAGAACAAAACCACGTTCTGTTCTTGCCAAATATTCATGGCCTGAATACACCTGCATGCCACACTTTTCAGATTTGTGTTTGTTAAATCATTTTGTGCCCCCCCCCCCAATTAAAATACAACGAGGTCGGTGCATGTAATGTCACAAAATGTTGAAAAGTTTAAGGGGTATGAATACTTTCCAACTCACTGTAGATTTGTCAGTCATTTTAACCGATTCCAGATGTTGGTTGAAACATATCGGTTCCTTCATAAAGGGAACTTTCCCAGCAGCCCCGGGGCTCCTCTCAAGGTCTTCATTACTCTGGAAATTACAGGTTAGGGTTTCACCACTGACTGAAGGCCTTCCTCTCATCTGGAAAACCATTAACAGCTCTGCTTCTGATTACATCATCCGCTTGAAATCAGCCTCACCCCATCAGCTCCAGAAATGACTTATGGTCCGTGTTTATATTCAATAAAAAACGGCGGTAAATCTCTTCTCTGCAAACAGTTATGTGAGCATTTCATCGGAGGATCATTGATTTGTCTTGCTGAATGTCCTACGTCTGAGAAGTGCACACCCCGTGACCTCATCTGCAGTAAATCAGCAGAGCCTCACGTGGACGACGACGGATGCTGGGTTCCTCCCACCCAACCGCATGAAGCAGCTTCGATCCGTGTTCTCTCATTATCAGAGGCTGCACCGGAGCTCCTGCATGTGGTTCCTCCCTGCAGAACGCCTCATACCCCTTAAACCTTTTCCTTCTGTGTCGCATTGAGCTTCCATGTATTTACTGGGATTCTAGGTGGTTATTTTTTCAATTAAAGGATTTAGTTCCTCAAGTTTAAAGCTGATATTAGCGGTTGTTGTGGCCTCACCTTGCCAGCCCCCATGATTTTCTCAGCCGCATAGACCGAGTCTCCGCATCGCGCGCACTTGTCTGACCCGCCAAACTTCTGGGCAAATTTGGACGGGTTGGGGTTGGTTGTAGGTCTGTGAGTCTGGGTCCTTGAGAAGGAAAGACATTTTAATAACCTATTAATAAAACATCAGAAACAATTAACCGAAATAAGTAAAACTTGATCATCCAAATTAGCACAAACAAACAAAGTGCAGCACTGTACCCATGTTGACTTTGTTTTAACACCTAAACGTTTTAAATTAAACTAATTTCATATTTGGATAACCTGAGTAAAAGCAGAACAAAAGCAATCCAAACCAACCTAGTAATTGCCCCCTAAACCTAATGACTGCTTGTGCCTCCCTTTGTGGTAACAACTGCTATCAGGTGTCTGTGAGGCTTTAACATCTCTGTGGAGGAGTTCTGGTCCACCCTTTTCTAGCTTTATTTTAGTTCATCCACACTCAGAAGGTGATCTGGGTCACTGTCCTGCCTTTTGGGGAGGTTGGTATACTTTCATAAAGGGTTTTTATTTTTGTCTGGTAAATAAAAATCACTGAAATATTAGGCATAACAAACAAAACCACAAAAAGCAGAACAGAAAACCATGAGAGGGAAAACTGTTTTCCACAGCCCTGCATCTACCAGGTAATGGACTACATCTCAACAAGTTTTCTAGGAGACGACTCCTCCTGGTTCTGCTCCCCGTAAACGGTGGTATGGGACCCCCAATACAGTGTTTACTGAGAGGCGACTGAAAGAGGGCCTTTGTTTTGGAGGACAGAGAGCAGGGTGAGCACGACGGCTCTGGTTACATAATAAAACTCTTTTATAACTCATCACATGGTATCTGGGGTGGGGGTAACACTCTGGGTTAGTGTGTGAAGGTGATGCGTTTGTTTTACTTGTGATACACGTTTCTACAGCTCCAGTTCCATCTACTCTACAATTAATAGCTACTTCAACTGATCTCATCTTGGATCCAAAGTACTCACCAAGCCAAACTGGACTTGATAGAGCTGTAGACGGTTTACTGATACTGGCACCAGTCAGATCTTCTGTGGTCCAGTTAGTTAGAGGCTCTTTATTCAGCTACTTTAGCCATGCTTGCATTTCTTACTAACTGATTCTATGGGACGTCTGGTTTGTTCCTGAGCAGAACATCAGGTCCAGTGGCATGAACCCATGCCAGTTAGAGACACCAGTGCAGCCACATCTAATAAGCATCATTACACATTATGAGCCACAGGACTTGGGGAACTCTTCGACATCACGGCAGCGCTGGTCCAATTAGGTCCTATGACCCGTCCTTAACAGAAATGCTTCCTGCATGGTGCAGAACATGGGAACTGAAGAGAGTGAGGTTGAGTGTGAGATCTAGACTCAGTGCGGCAGTGCATGGAGAAGTTAACGTGTTTTTAAAGGCACAGCAGAAATAAACAAAGGCTGACCTGCCAATTCTGATTGGCTTAGATGTTTTCTTCTAAGGAATAAAACCCACAGCAGAAAAATGTGGTCCGGTTTCTTTGATCAAGTTTTAAATTCAACAGAAAATGAGGAAATTAAAATATGATTAACCCTTTATGCAACAAATAACCCTAAACTTTCTCTCATCTCCATTCAATTAAGCAAACTAGATCAATGATGGCCGATGTGTTTACAGAGCGACAATAACTGGAATTCCCAACTTACTGCTCCGGTTTGATTCCCAGCCGCTCGCCTCGGTCCATGTTGAGCGTTCCCGCTCCCTGTCCGTAGCCGTAGCCTTTAGGCCCGTATTTCTTCCCGTAGCATGACTTGCAGTAGATCTCCTGGTCGTGAATGGCCACAGTGGTGCTGTCTAACCCCTTCCTGCAGACCACTGAGGAGAAACACGGACAAAAGCTCAGACGTGAACGGAAACAGGCTGACTGTTGAGGTTTATTTCATTAATGCACCCAGGAAAACTACAGAGGACTGAAAGAAAGTCAAGCATTACAAATTTTTAAAACCAGATAAATAATTCCAAGCAGGAATATCTGGAAGGTTGTCCGGCTGTAATTCACAGACAAACAATATATCCTTTAGTATTTAAATTAACATTTATATTTGAAGTTATGTGAAAAGGTTGATCATTTTTCACAACATACACAGAACCTCGCAAAAGTATTTACACCCCATGAACTTTTCCCATATTAGTCATTCAAAACCATTAACTTCACCAGTACATTGGCAATTTATATGAAAAAACCAACAGAAAATACAGCATGGTTTTAAAGGCTGTTTGCTAATAAAATGGGAATAATATGTGATCCATTAGTATTCAACACCCTTTACTCTGATACCTCTAAATAAAATGCAGTGCAGCAAATCGCCTTGAGAAATCTCTTCAATAGCAAACAGAGTTCATCTGCATGGGATTTAATCCCAGTATAAATCCAGCTGTTTTATGAAGGCCTCAGAGGTTTGTTAGAGAACATAAGAGAAACAACAAAAGACCAAGGACCACAGCAGACGGGTCAGGAAAGACATTTTGGAGAGGTTTTAAGCAGGGTATGAACATCTCCAGGAAAAGACCTGACAAGATAAGCATTTACCAGTAAAACCAGCCAGGAGGCCCAGGGCAACTCTGCAGGAGCTGCAGAAACCCACAGCTCAGGTATATGGGTCCATTGACATGACAACAATAACCTGTTCATTCCACAAATGTGGCTTTCATGGATAGGAAGCGAGAAGAAAGCCATTGTTGAAAAACTCCACCTCAACCTGAACTCACCACCTGTCGATAAGAGGGTGCTGGACGGGTTATGGTGTCCAATCAGCTGGCCAACACCCCCCCCATAGTGCAGTTGCATCATGAGTTTTATGGTCAAAGGCTATAAACAAACAGACAAGGAATGCGTACAGAGAGTCATATGAGGCCCCCTCTTCCAGTGTGCTTCTTCTGCACAAAGATGTCTTTCATGCTGCAATCTGTAACTGAGAAACAAAGGGAAGAAGTTAACAGGACCCAAGACCCCTAGACCCTTTGCTCATATCCTGCATGCGTTTTAAAAAAGCTCATATAATAAGTTCGCCAAGTTCGTCTACAGATGAATGTAATCCTCCTGATTAAGGCTCCTTCAAGGCCAGTTCAGAATGAGGATGAATCGTTCAGCTGTGAAACAAAACGAAGTGTGACCTCTAACCTGAGGAGGAATTCCTGATCAAAGGCTCTTTGATGAAGAGGCGAAACCAGGTTCAGCTTCCATGACCTTTCATGGCTGTGGAGCGAGAACCAACGCAGAGAAACAGTCCAACACGTGTCCTCCCATATTCCAGATAAACAAATACATGCAGTTAATGCAATATCTGGGATTTCCATAATGAGGCCCGGCTCCTGACCTGATGGTGCCGGGTACTTTGCATACAGGAAATGTTTGGTGTAAGTTTGCCACATTTAAGCTTGAATGGATTCATTTCCTGTAAAAAAAGACAGCGGAGTGATGCACAGGTGAACTTTGAACCCATCTCTGAGGAGATAAGCCTCTTGGTCTCCATAAGTACTGGACCACTGGACCACATAATTCACTTCCAATGAAGCCCGAGTTGCCCGGAGTTTTCTGCTCGTCATGTTAGTTTCTATTAGCCTAATGATTTTTAGCTACGCCACTAAATGAGCCGTGATGCTCTGGAGAGTCGTGAAGAAAAGAAAGTACCCCCTCTTAGAAATCTAGGGTTTTACGAATCAGGACATAAAATGATGTCATCTTGATCACCAGGTTCTAAAACTTTATAGATCTAACTAAGTTTACAAAAACACCACAGATTCCACATTGTCATTGTTCGTTAAACTAATACAGTATGAAGCCAAAAAGGAAAAGCGGAGCTCTGTCCTGCTCTTTCTTACAACACTGCTTCAGTTCACTGAGGTCGGTGATGCACAGATCTCCTATCCAGCCCCGAGCTGAGCTCTAGGCCACCGCAGCACCTTGATTCTTTTCTTTTTCCGTTATTCTGTTGGAGATTTCCGGCTCTGTTTGGGTTCAGCCAAGTTGTAGCTGGTAGACAGAAGAGTTCATGGTCGACTTCATGATCGCCTGGTGACCAGGTCATGTGGCTGCACAACAACCCCAAATCATCACCCCTCCGGCACCGTGCCTGACAGCTGATATGCTGTGTTGGGTTTTAAGCCAAACATGGCGCTGTGAATCTCTAACCCTCAACCTCTGTAGCATGTACGATGTTACTCCCGCGTTATTTGAAATCACTGAATCGTGTAAAGTGTTTTCTACTTGTTAAGAATCTTTCTCACTGTCAAATTGTTGGAAATGGTTTTCAAATCCTTCCCTGACTACACCTTGGCATTGTGTTAGGACACACCTGCATGCAAGCTGCCAAAACACCTGCTTTTATGGAAGTGTCCACACTGCTGATAATCACCAATCAAGTCCTTTAATTATTAACACCTGACTGCTGTGTTCCCTACTATCACCTATGCAAGTAGAAGGGGTGTACTTAGTTTTTTTCCTGAAAACAGTTCTCTATTGTTGCTTTCTTTTCTTTTAATAACTAATGGCAGTGTCTTTGTAGCCCGATACATAAAAGCTGAAAGTGTGAGCGTCCTTTTTGTTTTTACCATGACTGTAACTTCGGTCCAAACAACCTGAGCAGTCAGGCTCATAGATGGAAACGGTCAGAAGGAGGGAAAGTGTGTGGGGGGGGGGGTCATCAGTCAGCAAAGAAACCAGAGGGGAGAGACTGGACAAATCTTCCGCTCCCGTCGCGTATTTTGCAGCTGTACTTACTGCAGAGAAAACAGCATTTGTGGAAACTCTTCCCGTCACACTGCACCTCCTCAGCATGGTAAACTGTCCCGCGGCACGCCGAGCACTTGTTGCCTCCTCCCCAGTTTGGCATCGTGCGTCTTTCTAGGAAAAGATGGTGAGATTGTGAGAGCGTGTTTCTTCTTGTCCTGCAACAAAGGACTTTCTGCATTCTAACACTGTACTGTATACAACCTAATGGATATATTTGTGAAGGTTGCACCCCCCCCCCCTCATAAAGTATGTGGTTACTGCACCAACAGTCCACACAGGTTGAAGCACAAACCACAAATCCACCACAATGAGGAAAACTAAAACAAAGCTGTGCAAACAAGGTCAACCCAAACAAGAGGGTGGACTAATACCCAGAGGAATGTTTGCAGGGCGCCATGCCTCAGTCTGCAGCCATGGGATCAGCACATGAGGAGCAAAAAGAAGTTTGAATGAACAGCTAATGCTCTTTACAGACTCACTCCTGTCTAAAAGCAAGAGTAGGGAGGGAACTGACGCTTTTAACAGGGCCAACTGTGTTTGTGTCTCAGAAAACAAACACAACTGTTGTGATTTCATACTTGAAATGTTGATGTGAAAGTCCTGTGGACCGGAGTCTATCAGAAGATAACGGCTGAGAGCGAGAAAGCAGTCAATGATTACCGGGTTGCAAAACGGTATTCATGTCAACATTCCAGACTTTTCCAGGCTCTGAGTTTTCATTCCTGAGTTAGCTTGTTTTTAAAGTATAAACACAAACATTCACTCTTATTTTATGGCAGTATTTCCTGCAGCAGAAAGCTTTTACAGTCTTTAAATATGGAGCATTATGTTTAAAGAATAAAATACTGAAATATGAATATTTCTCCATTCTCGTTTTCTTTTCCAAAAGGATGAATACACGATCTGCAGATGGAGGGATGGATGAAATGATCTTTTATAGAGTGAGATAACTAATAAAGTCTGGAAATTGAAATATTTTTCTATAATTTACAATCTATTGCATGGAAGGACAATCAGATATTTTACAGAATGTTCTGTTTTCTATACTCATCCAGATCTGGAACATAATATAATCCAGTTCCATGTTTGTCCAGGCTGTGGTTTGTCCCTAGATCTTCCTCCCAGTTGGATTTCCTGATTACACAGACTCAAGCTGCATTAGGGGTACTTTTATTAAAAACAGACTGATAGGTTACTGGATGTTAGAGATGTTCTGCAGAACCAACACTAGCAGAACCTTAGCACTGTTCAACTCTTGCAGGGAAAATGAGTCCGAGTGTAAAATTATTACACAGCATGATGAAGTAAGGCAACTCAACAAGAGGTTGTAAACATTTGGAGCAACACATTTATAAACAGGGATAAAGTATCTAAATAAACACTGTATCTGAGTTTTAAAAGATTATATTATGTGCCTTATTTAAGACTTTGTGTAAAAAAAAAAAAAACTACGAACATACTGATTTATAGCCAATGAGAAACACTGCGTCAGTTATTTGGCTAATTAGCAAGAAAATGTAGCTAAAAAGCAGCCCCCCCCACCTAGCTAAAATGTACCTTCCTACAAACACCAGGAACACTCCAACTGGTAGAAAACTAAAATTAAACCAAAGCTTTTAACTGAACTCACCGAGTAAAAAGGAGTCCTGGCTCCGGGTGTTAGAGTAGTCTAGCTCCTGCTCTGCGTGTACCCTGAATCCAGACGGTTCCTCGGCGGCTCCAGACGTACACTGTTAACTGCACTGAGGCCGAAACGCCACATATTCCACATTTGTGCTGTTTCAGCGGGAGGAGGAGCTTCACGGGGGAGGGCGCTGACGTCGTAACGTTCCTGCACGCGCACACCTGGCAGAGAGCGCCTTTATCAGAGGGGCATGACGTCACAAGATCATGAGGCACCGCAAAGCCACTGGTTCTGAATAAAAGCTCACCTTTCTTGCCGTTTTAAACTGCCTCCGTTTTAGCCCACGATATACAAGCGCATCTCAGCAAGTTAGAATATCATCCAAAAGTTGATGTATTTTAGTTATGCAGTCCACAGATCAAGCAGTTATTTCTTTCACGCTAATTTCGGGTTATCGGAAAGGTGAGACTACTATGTGGGACCAACAACAAGGTTCTAAAACTTCGGTAAAGTTAGAAAGATCCTCACAGATTCGGCTTTTCCGGATCAATAACTCATCAGCGGAACATTGCCTCAACAAAACCAACACGTCTCTGCAACCACAGCAAGGCAGACAGTGAGCTACACTCATATTTCCCTAAAAACGAGCCCAACACCGCGCCGGTAGACCTGCATTGGGCTCTATGCAGAGCTCGCTGCTCCTCAAACGCGCAGGGACCGTCTGCAAATTGCAACACCAGAAAAATATGATGGAGAAATATTCAATAGCGTCGCCAAGGAGAGGTGGATTGTCATTAAAATCATTGTATGTGTATGTGATCTCACGTTTTTCATGCTACATTTCTTGGATTGGAAATTAATACTAAAAAAAAAAAAGGAATTTCCCAAAGACTATAGCCTAAATAGCCAAATATTCAGTAAAATATGAATAAAATGGTCAATAACTTCACTATAGTATGTTGTAGTGCCATCAAACTCATAGCACACAGAGAGTACCTCATCTTGATCATATTACAACTCTTATTTTGGGAAAATGTGCTTAAATTGATTTTTGGTCATTTTTTTACTCAAAAAATAACTATAAAATGGTCAATAACTTCACTATAGTATGTTGTAGTCCCATCAAACTCATAGCACACATAGAGCACCTCATCTTAATCATACTACAACTCTTATTTTGGGAAAATGTGGTTAAATTGATTTTTGGTCATTTTTTTACCATTAATATACGTTTTTTTAGGTATTATCATTCACAAAGACACTGCTTGAAGTTGTAGTGTGACATAAAAATCATCACATCTACTCCATATCACGTTGTTTACACTGCAACAACTTTGTGAACTTTTACTGTCTCTCAATTCTGAGGAAGCATTTTACCTCACAACATAATTTCTATCTCATCAGTTTTTAGTAGCAGTACTCAGTTTGAACTGTAGGGGTCTCGTAAGCTATGACACTTCTGTAAACCGTTTTTAAAAATCATCATTAAATAAAAGTCACTATAGAGTCTAAACCTTTCCCTTTTGATTAGTTCATTTATTGTCATTTATTTTTACTTTATTTCAATAATATTTGTGCTTCTGTTAGTTCTCTAAACTACTTGATAAAATGTGCAGGTATTGAGTTATGACTTCATGACTGCCTCATGGCCACTGTCTTCCAACCACACAACCAGACACAATTAGACCAATCAGATGCATAGGGTAATTAAGTACCAGCCAATCATGATCAGCCATCAATTAAACTCAGTACAGCAATAATCTTTAAGAGATTAGTGTTAAAAAGACGCTTAGTAGATTTTTAGTACCTTTGCTTTATATTTATTGGAAATATAAACGGAATTTCAATGGCAAGTCCAACCATTTTTCTTTTCTTTGTCATTTTAATAGTTGTAATGAATGAGCTATGTTTATTTACCATATTAATATTGAGTTTCGATTGTGAGCTGAAGCTTGTGACTTGATTCCATGACATATCTTTTTTAACCTGTCTTTTCAGACAGGACGGGATTGACGCTGGTTCAGCGAGTTTGCGCTGTGCACCACGGTCAAAGTTAAACTATTATGAACTTTGACCTCGAAAAAGTTCATAAAAAAGCGTTGCGCTGCGCAGCTTGCCTGTCTAACAAGAAGCGTTCAAAGTTCAGGATGGTTCAACAACTTTGACCGCGGCACGCAGCGCAAATGCGCTGAACCTTGCGCACCGCAAGCCTCTGTAGGCAATTGAGCGCAGCGGTGCGCGCAGCGGGCCCTGTTTGAAAGGCCCTTTAAAACAAAAGAAGCTCTTACTTTTTATCCCACTTTTGTTAGGTTATATTTTCATAATACTTTTAATGTAGTTTTAAATCCTTTCTTCGAAATTGTATCATGTCCATGTAAGGTCTCAGCTTTGGATTTTCCTTTCCCTAGATTACAAGCTTTTAAGACAATGGGGGGAATAAAAAAAGGAAAGAATCCACCTAGGAAAGATTTATGGGAAAAAGCTGGTGGAATAGCAGCCCTAGTCAATATAATGACAAGTAAAGATATTACAAGCCGACAGACTCAGAAATCTGGTCAGAAATGTCATTTGCCCTATTTGGTACAGATAATCCAAAAAACCGTCATTGGCTCTGGGTTGTATGGACCAAAAATAGCAGAGGAGTCAGGGATATGATAAGCTCACAACACAAAAACTCAAAAGAACAGGAAAACAAAGATGTATTAAAGAACAGAATTGTGTTTGGAAATTTCGAAGACACTAAAACAGAGGATCAGGAGAGGACAGACAGCAATGGCACAGATAAAGATCTGCAAAACACTGAGGGAGATAAACTAGAGAAGTCAGAACAGATAAATTTAAAAGGAGAGCACGATGTCATAGATGAAGACCTGCAAAACACCAAAAAGGAAGAAAAACAAAAAAAAATGTCTGCACAAACTGAGGCTCAGGCTCCAGAAAACATTGACGACTGGAGAAAACAACCAGCGGTATCAAAAAAGTTCACAAGTTTAATTAAACAAGGTTCAATGAAACTGAGAAGACCTTGGACCAATGTTTTATACAACAGCTTCCGGAAAAAAAATCCCTGTTGTACTCTTGCTTTCAAGAGTCAGCATATTAAACCAACACACAGCCGAAAAATCAAAAGCCCATATTTAAATATTAGTGCCATTTGTACTTTTCCTTCCTGTAGTGCTAAATACTTTTTTAGAATGAAAATAAAACCAATGGGGAATGCTGGAATCAAAATATCTGTGCAACAAAAGGGTGAAATCAAAACCCAAGAAAGGTGAGAGGCAATTTAGACCAGCAGAATATACAAGAAGAGGGAGGATCGCAAGGGCACTACGCAAGGGAGTGAGCCAGCTTTTCTATAACACACTAAAAACAAACCCTGTTGCTGAACTTATTTCTGGAAACATAACCCGAAGTCTGAACAAGAATGTTTTGAAAGTGATTAAGTCAGAATTCAGCAAAAGTAAAAAAAAAAATCACAATGACGTGTTCATGGAGATGTACCTCACACAAAAATTCATCAAGGAATGTGATAGTCAATTTCACAGAATTCCTGGTTACATTCAGTACTTACAAATTGATCCATTTGGTGAAGACATGTACACAAAAACTGGAATCAACATTCTTGTACAACAGCTGAGAAAGAAAACCCCACTGGCCTTGTACCTAGATGCTACTGGTAATGTCGCATCCAAAGTTCCTGGGCAGACCAAGAGACTTCTTTATTATTCCATCACTCTTCCTGGTGGTCAGGGTGCACCTCCCCTTCCAGTCTGTGAGATGCTCACTACTGAACACTCAATACCACCCATCACATTCTGGCTGATGCAGTTTCTGTGATACCTGTCACAGTACACAAAGTTCAAAGTTAATCAGGTTGAAACTGACTACAGTTGGACACTTGTAAGTAGTGTTCTTCTGGCATTCAACAAATATTTTCAGCTACCTGGACAGGGCTTTCACTATATGTTCAGGACAGATGACATCGAAAGACATGAAGTTCACTGTGTTACACATGTGCTCTGCATTGGAAGAAAAACAGACGATAAAGGTTTGAAATCTTTTGCGACCATTGCATTTGCCAGGTTGCAAAACAAAACTTCACTGACAGACGCCCTCAATATTTTCCGGTCACTATTCAGTGTTTTTTGCGGGAAACACAACAGCAAAACTGCCCCTTTCAACCTGGAAGTCATGCAGGAACCAATACAGAAAGGCAAGACATCTGACATGGTCGAGTCAGAAATGTTGGAGGACAGCCAACTAGCGCAGGAGGAAGATGATGAAGAAGAAAGAACAGCCTGCACAATAATTGGCAGATCTCCCTTCACAAGCAAATTCAAGGAGGTTCTGGAGGAGATGAAAATAACTTTGACCAAAAGAAAACCAGGGACACAAACTGCCATGTTGAGAGATGGTTTGGTATCATCAAGCAGTCAATACTAAAAAAACAGAGACGGCTGACACCAGCGACATTCATCCAAAAATATTATGGGGCTCTACAAGGAAGGTACAGAGAACACATCATGTGTCAAAACCTCTCTGAAAAGTTAATCCTCAAACAAGGGATCTCCAAAGACATTGCGCAATCCCAGTAATGGTTGGGCAAAGAGAGATGGGGACAAGCCCCGTACTGGAAGCTCCTCATACTTCTCAACTCCTTCCACTGTTCCTGTTCCAAAAAGAGGAAAATCAGCCAAAAACACTGGCAAAGGACAAAAGACCAAGGGCAGGAAGAGCAGCAGCAACACAGCCACGAGTGATGGGACCAAGCCTACAATGGAGGTAATTTGCGCAGATATATAGCAGCTGATAATATTTCTATTCACTGTAATTTAACATCCTGAACTTTTAAAAGGTAGCGAGTGAATCATTGTAATGCAGTGACAGAGTTTGAAAAAGTTACCTTAAAATGACTTGGCGAGTACTGTATAAAATGACAACAGTGTCGTTTGTCATATAGGTTGAGTATTTTTGGACCGTTAAGCCAAGTGAAGTTGTCGTGGCTGTTGTGAAAAATGATGAACAGAGGCACAGGGTAACGCTCAGACACAGGGAATTCCAGAGTTTAAGGCCTCATGAACCTCTCATGGGCGAGGTAAGCTTCTTTATGTGTTAAAGCAGTGCCTTTTTCATATTGTGCTGCAAAGGTTTCAAACTAGATTTCCTTTTAAGACAGTATGGAGTTTAACTTTAAATAAAAAATTTATTGTTGTTTAAAAGTTTAACGGTGGTGCAGTTGGTAGCACTGTTGCCTTGCAGCGAAAGGTCCTGGGTTCGACTCCCGGCCTGGGGTCTTTCTGCATAGAGTTTGCATGTTCTCCCCCTGCATGGGTGGCTTCTCAACAAGTACTCCAGCTTCCTCCCACAGTCCAAAAACATGACTGTTAGGTTAATTGGTCCCTCTAAATTGCCCTTAGGTGTGAATGAGTGTGTGTATGGTTGCTTGTCCTGTTTGTCTTTGTGTATGGCAACCTGTCCAGGGTCTACCCTGCCTCTCACCCATAGACCGCTGGAGATAGGCACCAGCTTCCCCGTGACCCACAATGGAATAAGCGGATAGATGATGAATGAATTAATGAAGTATAGTCTATTTTCCACTGTATTGAAACATGCTGTATTAGACTTTATTCTCATAATCATTAGGCATGTGTCCTAATTAATTTCCTAAACTTTCTTTAAAAGGTAATTGAAAATTATATAACAGTCATCCTCAATGCAAAGGATATTTTGCCGGCCGATTGTACCAATTAAATCACTACACCATGGGTGCAATATTATGGCACAAGAGAGCAGGTGGCCAGGCAAGGGTTAAAAAGAGTGAGTACAACGCTTAATTTTTAGAATAAAATGCAATATATTGTGTTGCAATTGGGTGGTTTAAATTTTGCTGTACAAATTTTCTTATGTTTGATGGTCCTTGAAGTGTTAACTGATAATATTTCTTTTAATTAATACGTCTTCTCTCAATCATTTTGTCGATAGAATCCATTTTTCACCCCTTGTCTTCTCACAAAAAATGTAAATAAATCTTTTCCTCACAAACACTTTTTACAGGTTACATTTGATGACTATGATGGAATCGTTGGATTTGTCAACACAAACAATGTGCACTGGAAGTTTGTGGTGAGTTTATTAATTGTGTATTTCTTCAGACTCGTTCAATGTGCTATTTAAGGTTACCCATACTGCTATTGCATAGTTGTTTTATATATAATATAAAGTTAACATAAATAACTATATAATGTGTCAATATTGGCCCATAAGGCGCAGATGGTCAAGCGGTCTAGGTCACGCCCCATGACATTTGCTCCCACATTGGTAGCCTGGGGTTAAGCCCAACCTATGGCCTGCTTCCCGCATGTCATTCCCCACTCTCACCCTGTCTCTCACTCTATCTACTGTCCTTTCTCTGATTAAAGGCATACAAATCCCACAAAAATAACAGAATAAATTAAAAATGTATTATTTGTTATATTTTGAGGAGCAAACAAGCAGTTACCGGTCCTGAGAAGTCCCATTAAGGTACACTTTTAAATGACCAAATTATACTTTGGGTTTATTTTACACATTAATTTACATTTTAAATGTCCTTGTGGTCTTCATTTCTATTTTAAGTGATCATTTTTAGTAGTTTAATATTTGGTGTATCAGAATATATGGAGAGCTTTACAATTCCTCAATATTAAGTACAATGTTTAATACATTTCCTTCATGACTTGTAACCATAATTGTACTATCACTGTAAAACACTGCTTCTTAGATACTTTTCAAAGTACTATGATGTATTAATTAACACTATATGTTTATTTAACATTGTTGCTTTTTTCTGTTACTGTTTGAATATGATTGTTGTTCAGTGATATGCACCTTGTTCAAACAGTATCTCCATGCTCTTTCAAACATAATTTTTGTGGTCGATCCTCTGCAAGGGTCAAACGAGGCTATGGACTCCATGAAGGCTGGCTACAGATTTAAGTATTGTTTTTCAGTATTTTTACAAAATGACATTTTACACCAACGTTTTTTACAGCTGAACAATACAAACCTTGGTAAGTCAAAATAAATTATGCTTTATTCCCATAGACAGTACTTTAAGATGCGCCGGAATAGACTTGGCAAAGAACACTGGGTTAAAATCAAGTGGCAGCCCGGAACGATAACCCACACCTTCCAGAAAGATAGGACCAGCTGTGGCATTTTTGTCATGGAGGTATTTATGCACACCATTTTTGATATTGTTGATAAATAAATATTTTACAGTGTGGGATCAAACATAATGCATGTGCTTGTTTGGCTTTCATACAGATGGCCAAGATGACGGTGATGGATTTTCCCAACATTCCAAAGAACTTCCACATTGAATCATCTAAAAGATGTATTAAAAAACACAGACAAGACATGGCAGAAGAAATTCTCAAAGGATCAGGTAATAAAAGATTAGTTTTTGTAAACATTTATTTCTTTTGTAACTAATAATATTCATAGGTTATTTTATACTCATTGTTTATTTCAAGATTCAAGGGATATGTTCTGCTCCTTCTGTGGAAATGGGGACCTGCTCCATCCTGTCATTGCTGCCCTTTGGGTGAGACTAAAAGGTTTAATAGATTAATACAATCAATTTTAGCTTAATAAACAATAGTACGTTAACTGCAGTGCCTAACAATATTTTATTCTCTATGAGTTTCTTCATATCAAAAGTTTTACAAAGATAAACATGTTTATCCCCATGCTGTAGATACAGTGTGAAACCTGTGAGCGATGGTTCCACACTGAATGCATTGAGATGACTCCAGCACAGATGCCAAAGACACCCCTTGGTACTGTGTGTTGTGCAATAACTAGAGTCTCTAGGTAACGTTTGCCGACTGTAACCAAATACTGAATTATTTATGTTTGATAGTGTGGGAAATAAAATTTGTTAAAACTCAAAGATGTAATGTTGAGTGATTTCAGGCTGTGACACACTGCAAACAGTAAAAGAAAAGTTAAATATTATTTGGTTGTAATACAGATTTATTATCAGTATAAGCATGTCTGCATATATAAAGGCAATGTTATGTTTATTTAAAAGATTCCTTGTGCTCCCTGTGCTCCCTGTGTGCTAAGTTATTGACCATTTTATAGTTATTTTTAGAGTTACAAAATTACCAAAAAATCAATTTAAGCACATTTTCCCAAAATAAGAGTTGTAGTATGATCAAGATGAGGTACTCTCTGTGTGCTATGAGTTTGATGGCACTACAACATGCCATAGTGAAGTTATTGACCATTTTATACATATTTTACTGAATATTTGGCTATTTAGGCTATAGTCTTTGGGAAATTCCTTTTTTTTTTTGTTAGTATTAATTTCCAAACCAAGAAAAACATGAGATCACATACACATACAATGATTTTAATGACAATACACCTCTCCTTGGCGACGCTATTGAATATTTCTCCATCATATTTTTCTGGTGTTGCAATTTGCAGACGGTCCCTGCGCGTTTGAGGAGCAGCGAGCTCTGCATAGAGCCCAATGCAGGTCTACCAGCGCGGTGTTGGGCTCGTTTTTAGGGAAATATGAGTGTAGCTCACTGTCTGCCTTGCTGTGGTTGCAGAGAGGTGTTGGTTTTGTTGAGGCAATGTTCCGCTGATGAGTTATTGATCCGGAAAAGCCGAATCTGTGAGGATCTTTCTAACTTTACTGAAGTGGTTCACTTAGAGAAATGTTATGTTTGGTCATGTTATGGCGCACACACTTATAGGTAAGACTGCTGTCTTAACAGCCTCCTCAAGAATAGTTAAGCGACAAAAGGTCATTGTTAAAGACCTACTTGTTCAAGGAAGCTGTATCCAAGCAAAGTCATGGAAAGTTGAGTGGGAGGATAAAGTGTGAACGATAGCGTATAACGAACAGGGATAACCCTGGGTTAAAGCATAGATCATCTTTGAGGTATCATCAAGAAAAAGATTTGGGACACTAGACCTAACCAAGCAGATGAGTTGAAGGCTGCTGTTGAAGCAACCTGGGCTTCCTGGAAACACTTCTAGGTAAGCTGACATATTTGTATTGGTCATATGCAACATTCTTATTTTTTGGGAAGCACAGTTCTAGTTGTTTTAGATGTAAGCCATGTTCAGGAGCAATCACAACAATGGATGCTTGACATATTACTCTGTGTGTAATAAATATATGAGTTACAGTTTTGTAATCACACAGCCAGCCATCCATTCATGGTCTAAACCTGCTTATCCGTGCAGGGTCATGGAGGGCTGGTGCCTATCTCCAGTGGGCATTGGGTGAGAGATGAGGTACATGCTGACAGGCTGCCATCCCATCACAGGCAACACAGGATAAACAGCCATGCACACAGACTCACAATTAACCTAACAGTTATGTTTTGGCCTGTGGGAGGAAGCCAGAGTACCTGGTGAGAACCAACGCATGGGTTAGGTTATGGAGCATTTTCCCAAGCTCTAAACATCTTATAAAGCTCTCTTTTATCCATCATCTGAACATGGAAAGACTATGGTACAACTGCAAGCCTACAAGGATGTGACCGTCCATTTCAACTGCCCTAAACCAGGCTGAGCAAACACAGCATTAATCATCAAAGCAGCCTAGGGTCCCAGGGTAAATCCAGAGGAACTGCAGAGATCCACAGCTCAGGTGGGAGAATCTGCTGCCAGGACAACTGTTAATATTGCGCTCCACACATCTTGTCTTTATGTAAGAGTAGGAAGTAAACCATTTTTGGAAAAAACACAAGACGTCCTGTTTACAGTTCACTATAAGCCAGTTAGGGGACACATGGCTGAAGATTTTCTGGTCAGATGACAGAGTTAAACTTTTTGGCCTTAATGCAGAACCCAATGGGTGGGGGAAGACCAACACTCAACATTATCCTAAGCATGGGGGTGGTAGTGTTATACTCTGGGGATCCCGTCCTTCAGCAGGGACGGGCAAGCCGCTCAGAACTGACGTGGAAGATGAATGGAGCAGAATACAGGACTATCCTGGAAGACAACCCCTTAGAAAAAACAAAAGACTATAGACTTCAGCAGGACAGCGACCCTGGGCAAAAATGGAATGATTTTGATCAAACCACATTGATGTGTTAGAATGGCCCAGTCAAAGTCCAGACCTAAATCTTTGGCATTAAAGCCAAAGCTTGGGAATCGCCAGTCCAGCATATAAAAACCCAAAGAAACACATTAACGTTTTTGACGGAAAATTTTGAAAAAGTTCAAGAGAATCCTCAAATGTGAATATTTTTTGCAAACGACTAAATGTTATGTATTTGTCCAAACCTTATATATGCCAGAAAAGGCCATCCATATTTTTAGGTAACCTTTATTTAACCGTGCAATAAACGCCTCCACAGATAGATTCAGTAGTAAGTCGGCTGATAAAAGTGTTAATAGCCATTGGTTGGCCGATGGTTTATTAGAACTAAAATACACACAACACAGTGTTTAAAAAAATTTATTTATTTTATTAAAATGAAGTTTTGTGAAACCCATTGAAGAAAACCCATACGGGCTCAGAACTACACAGAACAGAGCTACAATGAAAGAGGAGCAACAGAGAGAGAAACCCAGATTCTGCACCTGAACACTTTAAATGGCGAAGTAGAAATGATAATAACTGACATAAACCTGTAAACGGAGAACTACACACCCACTGGTCAGCCTTTGGCGTGGCTATGTTAACATCTCCTGAATAAATCCGGTACGAAGCACTAAGATTTCTGTTGGGTTGTCTGACAGCAGGATCCTTCTCCAGATCAACCTGAGAAGAAGTGTTTAAAGGTGACATTTTAATTCCAGCTGTGCACCTGAAGGCAGATCACACCTGACACAGGTATCTCTAATGTTGCTGGATATATGAGAACAATGCTAAAAAGATAAAAACACATAAGATCCATTTCCCTGTATATCTTTTACAGTACTCTGATATAAATATATTCCATTTAGTACTAGTATTCAAGTACCTGACAGCATTGTCACATTTAGTCCTTAGTATCAGTGCTGGGCTTTTGAGTTTTACCCTTAAACACCGGAAATAAAAAATAAAGTAACATTATCCTCCTGAAGAGGAAAATCAACAGTTCAGATACTTGAAAGGCTGTAAACATTTAAGGCTTTAGTGATTTTTTTCCCCCCTTCACAGAAACGTCTGGGAAGGACTTTCCTACCACTAACCGAGAGCAGATTTCTTATTACACCTTCTTCATGTAAAAAAATACAAAGGGGGCCAACTAAAGCTAAAGATCTCAAAGTTAGATGCATATTATATGTAAATGTTTAGTGCTACAAGAAAGCTAAATGTCCCATTACAGCTCCTGTAATCAACATATATTAGCTAAAGTATAAATAGTAATTGGGCTTTAATACATAAAATAAGAGGAATTAGGTAGCTTGATCATGTCTGGGAGGGAAAATTATGGCTGAAATTCAAATAAAAAACAAATAGAGCAGATATCAACCCCCACCACAAGAGGGCCCTAGTACATTGGCAATATTGATTGAGTAAGTTCCTGTGAAATGTCCTGGAATCTAACCACGAGGCACATTTGATCTGCTAACATCAACATCTTCAAAGTGATACACAGTAAAAAAAAAAAAAACGAAAAAACAAAACAAAATATCAGTCTTTTTTTGTTCAAACATTTCTTCTCCCTTTTTTTCCAGGACATTTGAGCACCAAAAGCTTTCAGTAATGTTTCGCCACTTTAAAGTGGCTCGTTAAGTGCAAGCTTTCATCCGTTCATGGAGCTGCGGAGTGGCCGATGTCCAGTCTCCTCTGTGCTGAGCCCCTTTTTCTAGCAGCTGGCACAGCGCTCGCTACACTTTCCAGAGTTCCTGGGGTCTGGAAGAAGGCTTTGGAAGAGGACGCTGTGGTTTCCTTAGGAGTCTGTGGAGTCTGTGAAGAGACAGCAGAGAAAAGATGAGTTTAGGAAGTGCTGCTCCAATTCGATTGTGTGACTCTTTGTTTTAGTTCACTCTAACAGCTGGAAGCAAGTCCTCTGGTCAGATGAGACCCAAACGGAACTTTTTGACCTACAAGCAAAATGCAGAAAACTAACAGTGGACATCACCTTGAACACACCATTACCATAGTGAGACATGGCGGTGGCAGCATCATAATATGAGATAAGTTAATTTAAAGATGGATGGACATAAATCCAGGATAATTCCTGGAAGAAATTCTGTTACAGGCTACAAAAGACTAGAAAGAGAGGAGGAAGGCTGAAGCTGGTTCTTACCAAAGGTTCTGATGTGTTAATGCTGACATTCTGTCTGGGCCCTGAAGGAGAGCGTGGCGTCCCTGCTGCTGACACGTTTGGTCTGCCCTGTTCGGGAGTGGCTGGTGATGGAAGATGCCGTCCGCTAATTTCGGATTTTTCCACTACACTATGAGGCGTCGTCCCCACCATAAAGGTGGCCGGTGACATCATGGCAGGCAGACTGAAACCCAAGCTGGTAGGATTATTGGAAGCTTGGTGCTGTACGCTGCCAGCCACCAGGGGGTAGTGGGAGAGCATTGCAGGGGGCACCAGGATGTATGGTAGAGCCATGGTGGGCACACTGCTTGGAGGGAGTGGCAGGCTGGCTGGTAGCTGTCCAGCTGGGATCAGGAAGTTAAAGTTGTTTAATCCTGAATAAAACAGAAGAGGAAGAGAAGCAGGTCGCCTTCATTTTTTGAAGTTATTCTTACAAGTTCTTTTTATATTTGTAATGCTCATGTCAGTTTCCTTTATAGCTGCAAAGCTGGGGGATCTTTTGGTTATTGTTACTGGGATTCCTAAAGCTCATACCTGCACTGTTGGGGACATAGAGGTAGTGTGATGGCTGTGTGTGATCCCGGAGTCTGTTGCCAGCGTGACTCTCTGTGGCCCCCTGCTGGCCGGAGAGGCATGATGAGGCAGTAGTGTTGCCCATCTCTAATGAGCTCGCTGGTGCTTCTGTTTGAGACTGAGCTCCAATCAGCACAGAAAGAAAGACAGAGGTTTTGAGCGACCCTTCCACCGTGTTTACAGATTCAAAAGGCGATAAACAGCTTTTTCAGAGAAGTCTTTAGGATTTAACCACGACATCACAAAACACCACCTCACCTTTTCTGACTTCTCCAAACCAGATTTGCTCTTCTTTTTCACCACAGCCTCCTCCTGTTCATTTTCCTCCCAACTCCGCTTCCCCTCCTCCTCAGACTCCGTCTTAGCTGACCTCTGACCTGCAGGCGCCCATTCTTGCTGCTCTGGCGCCTTGTACAGCATGACAACAGAGGGCTGGGAGAGGCTGGGCAGGTAGGCCACGCGGTGGGGGGAAGGGAGGAGGAGGTGCTCGGGGTGTGTGGAGGTCGGGGGCAGGGAGCTGGTGCTGCTCTGTGAGAGCTGGGCATACAGCGACACGCTGAGGCGACTGCCAAACAGAAACAAGACAAGGTTAGAATATTTTATGAATATATAAAAAATTAAACACAATGGTCTTCTGAAACCATTTAAACCCTTTGAACTATTTCTCATTACCACCACACGCTTTTACCTGACAGACCAACACAAACTAGTGCAAAAATGGAAAGTGGAAGGACACAGCAAACATGTGGAAGAAGGTAGAAACCACAACTTTTTGTCTGAATGCAGAAGGCTATGCGCCAGAGGGCTGTGTCCCGCAGCACATCACCCTGGCCACACCATCTCTACTGTTGTGTGGGAGCTTTTCTCCAGCACAGACGGGGAAGGTGGTTAGAGTTGATGTGGGAGATGGGTGGAGCAGAACACAGGGCGATCCTGGAAGGAAGCCTCTTAGAGGCAGCAAAAACCTTACTTAGACAGAGGTTCACCTCCTGGAGGACAGCAAACCTGAACATACAGCCAGAGCTACAATGGAATGGATCAATTCAAATCAATATCATGTGTTAGAATGGCCTAGTCAAAGTCAGACCTGAATTCAATTGAGAATTTGTGGCAAGACTTAAAAATCCTTATTTGCAGATGCTCTCTCTCCAGTTAGACTGAGCTTGAGCGCTTGTGAAAAGCAGAATGGACCAAAATGTCACTTTTTAGATTTGCAAAACAGGCAGAAAAATAATCCCAAAGACTTGCAGTTCTATCTGCAGCAACGGATGGTTCTCCAAAATATTGACTTAGGGGCGCTGGATTCAAATGCTCTCCACATTTTTAAGTATTTTATAAAAAAATAGAACAACTTCCACTTCATTATTTTCTGCTATTCCATCACATAGAATCTCAATAAAATACTGAACTCTGTGGCTATAACGTGACAAAATGTGAAGGAGTTATGAATTCATTTGCAAGAAACTGTACAACTAACACAAGTGTATAAGGAGGTTGAGAATGCATGTGTGTGTTTTAGTATGTACTCACTCAGTGCTGCCTCCACACTGCAGCTGACACACCGGGCCGTTGCTCATACTCTTCCTTGTGTAATCCAAACCCTGATTCTGGAAGCCTGCGGTGTACAGAACAGGAAGTTTCATTGCCTGTTCTGAACTATTCAAAACAGTCAACGCTAACATCCACATACGATTTTTACCTGTTAGGTGATGGCGTGGGCTGCTGGGTGCGGAGCTGATCTGCCGCTGCACACCGACTGTAGTAGGTGTGATGCTGAAGGAGGAATGACGTGCCATCTTTGCTCTCCTGAAGTCCTCATTTACTGCAGCCTCACCCTGTGCGACATCCAAGGTGTTTTCTATAGGGACCACGTCACAGAACTGAGGTTCAAGTAACGGTTTGGTAAAGTTTTGTTTGACAAGTTACGTGATTCACATCTCATACTAGCTTCAGCATCTTATGTTAGCGGTTAGCACAGCTAGTATTACTGATACAGTAGCCTCTGTGTGTTTTCCCTGTAGACTGTAGATCGTTATCCTAACTCTACATTTCTGATTCCATCGTGTTCCACGACAGACAGAGGCTGAAGGCTCAAAATGACAAATAGAGCAACTTTGCTGTATTGATCAGTCTTCCTGTTTTCCAACTCTAGTCTGGCTCTCCTTTTTTAGAAGCTTCTTACAACTTCTATATTTTCTCTGATTTTGTATTTAAACTAGGGCTGTACCGATTGCAGTTTTCTGGCCAATCACCGATCTTTAAAAAGCCCAACCTGCCGATTACGATTTAAAAAAACACTGACATGTTCTCAGGTCACAATCTTATTTGTTCAGAAACATTGAATACACGTGAAACAATACAAAGTCGTTTTAACTGTACACGAGGTAGTATTTAAATTAAAAGTTTAGAGCACTGCAGTTCCTTTAATCATGTTATACATAAAAAACAACAACTTGCAGAATAGGTTAGACAGGTAGATAAGATCGGTGGAAAAGATCGTTTTCACATGTATCGGCCAAACACCGACCTCCAAAAATAAGGACATCGGAGCCAATCAATTGGTGCACCCCTAATTTAAACACCTGACTGAAACTAAAAGTAGCTAACTTTGAGCCCTCTTCACTCAGTAACATTGTCCACACCTAAGAGTGTTGTTGTTACTGTGCCTAAGTCGCAGTTTACGCCACATGCTTCATCAGATTGTTTTTACTTTGTGACCTGTCATGGCCGGTCAAGCTTAAAATAAGCCGATTATGGTCAGCAGATGTTTTTTTTTTTGGTGCATCTCTACATTAATCCCCGTTTTTTTTTATGAACACGTATTGGAAAAATCCAGTGCATCCGAGGTTTCTGGTTATATTTAAGCTTTGTGTCTGAACTCGTCTTGGATTCTTACCCATATTTCTAGAGCTGCTGAATTTGACAGGGCCCAGCCACTTGAAGGCCGGCTTCCTGGCTCTCTCCTCTCTCACGTGAACCTTCTTGATGAGTTCCAGGCTGGTCAGCACGTTGGCGATGTCATACAGACGCCGCACCTTAGCTAAAGACATAAAATGGGTAAAAAAAAAAAACATTACTGCACTATATTCGAACTTGGGGCTAAAACAGCATGATGCATCATAGCTCTGCTGGCTTTCTTACTTTTGTACTTGCTGTGGCTCGAGGAGTCCCGGCTCTCCTCGATGAGGACCTTCGCTGCCGCGTCCAGGGTAACGGTTTGAGTTTTGGACACCAGGAAAAGCATGACAAACTTCTGGCTCATGATGCGCAGAGATTTATCCTTTCTGTTGCCCCCAGCTGCAAAACAAGCATGTCGAAGTTTACCAAGGCTACTATTAGACTATTAGAGAAGAAACAAAAAGTTGTAGTTATTGAACTTCCAAATAGGCAGGTCAGACCTTATAGAAAAACAGAAATTGGTATTGGCCAGAACTAGCCTGATCGGTGCACCTCCAGTTATCTAAAATGACCTACTATGGATAAGAGATCATTTTCTGGGATTTTTTACCGTTGCCTGAGTCTCCCTCTCCTCCATCTTCTTCCCGGCCCTGCCCGGTCCTCATGGCCTTGGCGGGCAGATCCATCTGAAGGTGGTAACCCTGCTCCCGGCCCTTCCGCTGCAGCTCCTCCAGCGTGGTCCACAGACGCTGTCGGCCATACCAGATGTAGCTGTTCTTGGCTATCCGGCCCACGACCGTCAGAGACTCCAGCACGTTGACGATGTCGTAGATCCGTCGGCGCTCCACTCCTGGCAGCAATAACAGAATTTGTTAAGTTAACCCAGTGTTGTAAGGGTAAAGCTGCTCCCGTGAAGTCTTTCTTGTATGTACCTAGATTAGTTGCGACCTCATCCAGTGAGATCCATATGGGGCTGTGGGCTGGCGGGTAATCAGGGTAAAGGGCCAGGAACTTCTGGCAAAGGAGACCGAGGCTCTTCTCCTTCCTGCTCGGCTTCTTCTCCGCATCTTCCTCATCAAAAGCCCCTTCAAACTTAGAAAGGGAAGAGAAAAATAAGAACCCACAAATGCTTCGTAGCACATTTGATTAGGCATATTAGTAAGAAAAATAAAATACAATTCATAACGTCTTAACAAAGCACCAAGCTTTACAGGGTTCACATACCTGAGCAGAGTCTTCCACCTCTGCGTCCTCCACCAGAGGGTCTGAGCTCGCCGCCGTGTCTTTGTCATTCTCTATAGGTCTGAACAGCACCTTCTTCATCTCTCTGTCTCTGATGTCTGGGCTGGCAGCGCTGATGAGCACCTTCAGGTTGGTTGTTGGTGACCACGGTTCGGCCAGGACCGTACGCTTGACGGGAGTGATGTGGGGCAGCTCGGAGGTCGAGCTCTTCCTGCTCATGAGGAAAACAGAAGCGCTGGACTCTGTCGTTTTCAGCGGGGTGGTTTTTCTCCGTTCTATGCACACATTTTCCTGTGATGGAGAAAGAATGGTTAGAATGAGTAATACTGATTTGAATTTAGAGTAAGAAGTTCAGGTTATAATGATGCACATTTAAGCTCAAATATAAAAGCACAACAGAATCAACTATTATAATTTATGAAAAGATAAAGCCTCTAAAATCAGCGTTTGGGAAACTTAAAATACACTCTTGTTGCTTCTGTAGTACCTAAAAGGGAAGGTGGTAACCATGCATTGTTAATCAAACACATTTTAGAGGTACATTGACCATCCTCACAGTACCTCTGTAACAACACTCTGAGAACAAAGTAGAGATGGTTGGCCATAGCAGCTGTCAAGCACGGTGGAAGAGGGGTTATGATTGGGCCTTTTCTGGAACCACGGGACCTAGGCACCTTGTACCCATTAGGTTAAATATAAACTCCTCTACACACCAAAGTATTCTAAGGTCAAATGTGAGGCCATCTGTCCAACAGCTAAGGTTTGGCCAAGTGTTTTTTTTACAGCTTTGCTGCTAAAGGTGATTCTACAAGATATTATGGGGTGTATTTACTTTTCTACACAATACTTTTGCATTTTTATTTAACTTTTTGGCGGAATTTTTTGTGTGTTTGTGGAAACTGAAATCTAGACTGATATAATTTTTGGAAAATCGTTTTTGATTTATGAGTCAAACTAACGGACTCGATGCAATTGGCTGGGCTTCCTTAGATAGATGTGCTGCCATACAACATTAAAAAGCATATCTAAGCCCACCTTTTCACCTTGGCTCCCATCTTCCTTAGTCTCCACTGAGAAACTTTTCTCCAGACTTGTGAGGTCTTTCAGTGCCAGGCATTCAACCTCCATTTAGAAAACCTGTAAAAAAGGAAGTGAAAAAGTAAAAAAAAAGAGTTTATTACCTATGCAACATGTCCATGAAAGAGTTTCAATTTGTTTTTGATATTTTGCAGTACAATTACGATTAATCAGAATAACAATAAAATCTTTTTGATGTTTAAAAAAAAAAACGAAATCGAAGGTATGGCTTGGATTGTTACTTTTGGCGAGCTGAACAGTTTTTCAATAGAATGTAACATATTTGAATATGTTAGAATGAAACTATTGTGCAACGTTTAGTGCTAGTTTCCCTACTTCATGTTATTGGTGGACTGAAAGTGACCGATGTTGAGCTAAGAGGTGAGTTAGAAAAAATCTATACCTTTTATGATAATTTTACATCAATATCATCCATCCCTGGTTTATACCAGCAACTTTTTTCTATATTTCATATGGGTAGCAGGACAGAGAACTCAGGTTCAGAAACTTTTGGCTTTCTCAGACTGATTTCTGACTTCAGAGGGTCTGAAGGCAGGCAGCAACACAACAATGAGCAAATCCAACTGTTCCCCAATCGGAAAATCCAACCTCCAAATACAAAGGCAAAAAAACCCATAATTCAAGCTGATTTTGTCGCTCTTGTGATGTCATCAACCCAACTGCAGATAAACCAGAAGTAGCACTTCTCTGCGCTTTGCTAAACTATGTATTTTTGGAAATCCTACAATGAGGATCCATACTTTGTTACCCATATGTTTAATCGTCAGTGTACATTGGTTAGTGAAAAGAAAACGCACCACGGAAGAGTATCTTTAAAGTCGGACCAGACGTTCAGATTTGGCGCAAACATCTGGCAACTAGCAGGCTAACTACAAGCTAGTTCGCGTCTTTATTAACGTTTTTTAAACTTAATCTGCTGGGTAATAACCTATCTTTAAAGATGGAAACTATATGTATTATTACACTGCAATAAATCAAAGTTTCATTCAAACTTAAACGTAGCTTAAACCGCTAACGTTGTCAGCCAGAAAAGGATCAGTTCGAATAAATTTGTCCAAATTACTTAGACTGGATGAGCTCCCAATGAACCATGAATACATTCTTTGAGACTGGCTGATACTTAAAGAAATCAAAATAACTTTAATCGGCTACTTGGCGGAGGGTAGTAGGTCACCAGAGCAGCATACCATGACACAGCAGGAAACAAATGGCAGAGAAGCGAAATGATTCACCTTTTTGTGGCCGTCGAAATGAATGAAATATTCCAGTGTGGTTCACAGTCTTGTCACCGCGCTGGTTGCTTCAGCCAAACATAGCCGCTTCTTTCCCTCTTTAAAATTAGCGGGCAACTCCTAACCGCTGAGGTACGTCCTGTGTGTCATCCAGTGAGCGGACACCGTGTTCTGTCCTGGAGGGACTTCAGCATCACCCGCTCAAGCTTGTTTTCTGGCGCTCTGAGGCAGCTGGATTCCTACAGCCAATCGCAAACCGCGTTGGTTAGTTTCGTCACCGAGATCAGGCCAATCAACAGCACGACGACCACGCCCCTGTATTTGCTGGCGGGGCAGCCGGCGCGCTGATTTCAAGATAGCTTTGGAACAGAGAGAGGTTTCACTCTGTAAGACTTTTCGCACGACCCCACTGCGGGTTACGACAGTAGTATAAATGGGACTTTCGGCGATACCGAACACACCCACTCCCCTACAAAGCCTATTTAAAGTTGTTCCTAGAGTGAACTGGCATTATCATCGAAAACCAAACTTATTTCAGTAATTTAATTCCAAAAGGAAAACTTATACAGTATACACAATTACTTTGGTTGCAGCATTATTACAGTTGTTAGGACTGTTGTCTTGTAGCAAGAAGGTCTTGAGTTCGAACCTCAGCCCGGAGCACCACCTTCTTGAAACACAGTGGCGGCAGCATCATGCTGTGGGAATGCTTTTCTGTAACAGGGGATGACAACATCAAGAAAGAAAGAAAGAAAGAAAGAAAGAAAGAAATCTATACAAATATTTTTGGCAAAGTAGGCTTATAGCAGTAGCCTAATGTTTTTCGTCGAAATAGCAACAAAAAGGCTATTAACCCTACAAATCATGTAGTACTATTGAATACTTTTTAAATAGCTCTGATATTTATTAATCGGAGTCATGGCAGACGCATCTGTCTGGCAAACAAATAGGACTGTATTTTTTTAAACACACCATTAGGAGGGCAAGGTTTTGAGAAGAGTAAGTCGTCGTCTAAATCAGCGATCTTTGATCGTCTGCCTAAAGTTTTGGGTTGTACCGCTGTTTATTTCCAGCTCCCACAGAGACGCATAGCTTACAAAATCCACTGATAACACCTTTAACTAATCAACAAGGCCTTTGTCTCTGCGGGGACATTTAATTGGGCCTGAAACCCAAAGACAGATGGAAGCCAGGTGGGGGTTTACACGATTGGCGCTGCAACTACCTGGAACATAGCGCGAAAAGTTGCAGTGGGAGAAAGAGCAGTGATTCTGGCACACACAAGTCCCGCCCTACATGCAAACTTATTGTCTAGGGGCGAGCCTCTGAAGTATGCATAATAACCCCTTAATACACAAAACGTGGCGGCAAACGCTTTTCAAATTCGAGCCAATGGACTATGGCTACGGATGGAGAAAAACAAAACCCTCTCTAAAAAATGATATAAAAATGATATAATGTTCTAGTAGAACTGTCCTGTATTCTGCTCCATCTATCTTCACAACACATGATCATTTTACCTGTCCCTGCTAAAGAAAATCAGATTAGATAAATGTTAGCTATGTCATCCTTGGGTCCAGTCTGTGTTGTCCGTGTTTATGTCACTGCAGCATTGCCACAACTGGGGGCGCTGTCGTGAATCATGTCTGTGCATGTTTGGAGTTCTGAATCTACCTGAAAAGAGTGCAATGAAGAAGGGGTTCCCGGGAATGTTAGGGGTCCTGCAGGATTTATGTGGCCAGTGTGAGGAGGCAAATTGAGTAAATGTTGCCCACGTCCCTACTGATACACCATGATCTGTTTTTTATTTTTTTATTTTCTGAAGTTCAATATGACGTTTTTAGTTTGTATTGATGTTATATTTAGAGTGATTGGCATGTAGGCCAAAAGGTTCACTTTTAGACTCATCTGACCAGAGCAACTTCTTCCATGTTTGCTGTGATCCCTACTTGGTTTGTGGAAAACTGGAAACTGGACTTCTTATGGGTTGCTTTTAAATAAGACTTTGTTCTTCCAGCTCATTAATTAAGGCCAGATTTTTGGAGCACACAACTAATAGTTGTTTGTGATTGAGACTTATAGCTCTTTGAAGGGATCTGTTCACTTCAAAGATCTGTTCAAAAGAGCCGTTGAAATGATACGCATTATGAAAATTTCGATGACAAGCCATTTATAGACCATTAAATATAAGTGTTAAGGCACCACACTAGTAAACAACGCTTAAAGTTTGCAAACTTTTTGTTGCACCACTCATTGTTTCATACTCAAGCAAGGAGCACCCTGTGACGTTCCTCCTCCTCTCTCCAACTGCATGCACCCTGCATCACCGTTGCACACTGCACCACACACATGCCTGTTGCCATGACATGTGACGAAAACAAACAGTAAGCAATGAGCATGTGCTCAGTATGTTCATATCTACTCCCAAAAAAGAACGGCTCTCACTAATCAAGACTCGAGTCCTATCGTTCAAGGTAAAGACCCATTCAAAAGATTCGATTTGTTCGTGAATGTCACATAATAGCTATCCTGTCCACAGATTGCCCCACCTGAGCTGTTGATCTCTGCAGCTTCTCCAGAGTTACAATGGGCCTCTTGGTTGCTTCTCCGATTATTGCTGTCCTTGCCAGGCGGTCAGTTGTCAGGTTGACAGCCATGTCTTAGTGATTGTCCCATGCTCTTTCCCTTTCTGGAAAATGGATTGACCAGAGCTCTTTGAGACATTCAAGTCTTAGAATATTGTTTCATAATCTAACCCTGCTTTGAACTTCTCCACAACTTTCTCCCTGACCTGTCTGGCATATTTCTAGGTCTTCGTGGGGCTTCTTATTTACTCTATTTAATCCTTAGGTGAATTCTGAAGGCAATTTGCTTGCACTGGATTGTATTTAGGGCGGTCAGAGTAAAAGGTGTTGATTTAGATATGTGGTTACTTCTGCTTCACAATTATGCATCTCATAAAATTGTAATAAAATATATTGCTTAAGTGTTTCCTTATAATACTGGTTTACATCTTAGTAAGTGTCAGTCCACCTGGTAGGAAGTTCTGTTGGAGACATAAACATTGATAATCTTTGTTTCATCCATCCTGGAGTTATGAAGTGGGGAGAGTAGTTGCCTTGCAATTTGAAAGTTGTGGCTACAATGCAGCTTACCACTGTCAGTGTGTGAATGTGTGTATCAATGGGTGGATGACTGATTGTAGTGTAAAGCCCTTTGGAGTCCTCAGACTTGCTAAAGTGCTATACAAGTGCAGGCTGTTTACCATTTACTATTGAGAGAAAATAGCTTTCCAAACCAAACTGGTCCTATGTGAAAAAGTTATTTTACCCTAAACCTAGTAACTAGTTGTGGCACCCGTATTAATGACAAATGACATCATCCCTCAAGCAGAGGCCCAACAGAACCAGGAGGCCCAGGCCCCAGCAAGCAGCCACCGGGAGTGAGCCGTCACACACCAAAGCACCCAGCCCCAGACACCAGCCACTGGCAAGGAGTGTGGCGGGGAGAAAATAGCCCCCACATTTGATGGGGGCCTAAGCTGATCAAGGAGAGGGAGCAGCCCAAGGCCCAACCTGACACAAAAACAGGTGCAGATAGTCACAATCACACATTCCCACCCTCATGTCTGCAGATGAAAACACTCACACCCACACACCAGACGTAAAGACACACAACATTAGATGTCGTACACTCATTCACACTTCATACATACTCTATACGCTCAGGTCCAGGTACTGATATCCCAGTGGGGCAACTAGTCCCCGGACCCAGGAGGTGGTCCCCTTCCTTCTGGGGTCGAGACAAGCAGGCTGCACCAGCCCAGACTAGTGCCAACACCGCCCGAACCTGAACAACCCCGGCCCAGACCCTGACCCCCCGCTCTGATCCCAGCCCCTAACGACCCCCCTTCCCACCCGGAGAGGGGGCCATGAACAAAAGAGGGGTCTACCTGGTCCAAACGACCCCGACAACCTGAGCTGTCCCAGGAAGAAAAAGTCCAAAACCCCCCACTGCATTCCAATCTGAGCCCCCTACCCCCTATGAACTCACCCCTTAGAGGTGGGCGAAGGCATCAGAGGTGAGGTCAATAAAATACACTCCCCTCTGGATGCCATTAAGCGTGCCCACCCACAAGGCCCTACACGTGCGTGTCATGTTGCGTTAAAATTGGGGCCCAGGCAGCCATGGGAGCGCAGAGATGGAAAACCCTTGAGGCACTGTAATAACACACCTGCACCCCAAGGGCCTACATGAGTGGTAGTGTGATGTCTGAGGATGGAGAGGGAAGGACTGTTTTTGGCTAAAGCCCAGGAGTTATAGAGGTACATTTGGAGTTGTTCAACAACATAAAGCAGGAAACAGCAATGCTGCTGCCGTGTTCTTGCTTGTGCTGAGTTACCTGTGTATCTGCTGTGGCAGTTGGTCCCTTCTAATATTCAGCTAAACTTTTTTACCTAGTAAATGTACATTTTTTCTAGAATTTAATTTTGATTTATTTCATGGAGGGTTTCCTCTCCACAGGTTTGATGTCCAATGAAACCCCCCAGCAATTTGGTCCTGAACAGCTTGATGCTGGCCAAGGAAGAGCATGTGAAACCTTTTCACATCTCACCACCACCTCAAGCTTCAACGTATTTTACTGGGATGTTATGAGTTAAAGGAATATAAAATCTTTAATAATTGTTAAGTGAAATAAAATATTATCGGTTTTAAAAATGTTTTACAAATAACATTTAGAGTGTGGCATGTATTTGTATTCAGTCCCTTACAGTCAATACTTTGTGGAAGCTGATTAGAGCTGCAGGTGTTTCAGGGTCTGTCTCTACCAGCTTTGAACATCTACAGACTGCAGTTTATGTCTATTCTTTTTTGTAAAACAGGTCAAGCTCAGTTAGATTGGTCAATACGTGAATATTTTTTGGTCAAAACAATTCTATTAAAGCTCTTAATTATTGCTGTTTTTTTATTGGAACAATATGGCCTTCTGACCAGGATGGTACAACACGGTAGCCAATAGTCAGTAGCCAAAAAAGGTTATCTGTCAGTTGTGCACTTAATGGAGTTTCTAAAGCTTATTTGCATGTCAAGTCTTTGGAAATGAACAAGCACTATAAGAAACTGTTACTAAATATAGTAACAGTTTACAGGTGAAGATAAAAGCTTTGAATTTTTCTAAATGTATTATTTACCAGGAAAACCCTGTTGAAATTAAGAATGTGGGTTTTGTTTGGGTTTAATTTTCTTTTTTGTATGTACTTTGTCAATTTCTTTGCTGTTTATTATGTTCCTTAGGTATTCAGTTCATGTCCCTGTGCTTATCATTGTTGATATTTCATTCTTTTGTGTTTGCTTCCTTTTACTGTTTCTTTGTACAAATAGTGTTATTTCTTGTAAGATTTCTGTTAGATTCTTCCTTTGGTTTACTTGTTTTTCTGTTAAGCTCTTTTCTGGTAATTTTTTCTCCCTCCTAGAGCAGTTCTGCCTTCACTCTGCTTCAGCTGCTCCTCTTTCAGCCTATTCGCTCTTGTCATTCATGCCTGGGTATGGACATGGAGCACCATTTGCTGTGCTCCATGTTGGAAGACTCTGATTCCTGTTGTCCCCTCTCTGGCAGGGAGAAAGGAAGCCACTTCGTTTGACGTGATTAGGGAGAACGTCTCTTCTGGGACATCTCTGGCTTAAGGTGCTTTTTTGCAGAAGTTGAAGACAGGTTGTCTTAATTTCCCTTTTGCAGGATCACTGAGTACTCTAATAGCAGATCATAATTAACTTTGTGATTGTTCTCAATCAGATCGTAGTCAACTCTGAATTCAAGTATGAAAAATTTGTCCAGCTTGCCAGCATCATGACATTATGGGGATTCCAGCTGTGACTCCTCCTCCCTTGGCTGTAGGTTAAAAACTGTATTTAAAGGTGGTTTCTTACCAACATGTTTGACTGTGTACAGTTCAGAGTCCATTTTTTTTTTATCCATGTTGTTATTCATGAATAGGACACAACAATACCTCTGGAACCTTTTTTAACATTTTTTTCATCACTACCTCAAACTTCAATGTGTTTTAATGAGATTTTAAAAGGCATAGTTTCACATTTTTTTCTACCTTTAAAACTCCTAAGAAAATGATTAAAGTTGGATGCAAATTTAAAAAAAAATCACCTCCTCATCATTACTAATTAGTCTGGACCACAACAGTCATGCAGCTGAACAAATTGTTAGCTAAAGGCCAGGATTCAAATAACAAAGACCTCTGGTATGAAGCATATTTTCCTTTTCAAATTAATGATCCTATACTTGGTCCCTGTTCAAGAAACTAAATAAACAAGCCAACAGACCCCAAGATACATTTGGAAGGCAGACCGCAGTTTTTAGATATTTGTTTGCAACAAAACAAAGTTTAAAGCATGCTTCATTTGCATTCTACTTTATAAGTATAAACTAATCGATACAACTTTGGCTGTTTGCAAAGTACAAACAGGCAAGTTTATAGCGTGGGAAGAGTCATCTCATGGTTATTGATCTGTATAATCAGCACCAGTAGGGGCTTTTATTTGGGTCAATAATCTGCCTGTGAGTTTATGGACAGCGCACTGGATCTACTGGTGAGATTTTTTGGGTCGACCACTTGCCTTTCTTGTCCCATAAGCCTGAGGTTTGTTTAGGAACTGTAAAGCGACTGCCTTTCTGTGTCCTGCCTCGGCAGCGATGGGTGACAAAAAAGGCTAATGAGCATATGGCTTTGATCAGCTGATGAACAGCCTGTGTTGAGTTAAAATTTATATTTATAATTTCTTCCACTAATTTAAAATGTTTATCAAATATGATCCTAAAATCTGTGGGAACAAGTTAGTCTCTTTGTTGTAACACAGATATTATAATAATGGGTTACAAGGAAACCAAGGCAACCAATAAAGAAAAAATACGCTGCAAAATTGTTAGAAACAGAACAAACATCTTCCTCTTTTTATTTCCCTGGCATGCTTACAAAACCAGTTAAGTCACATCGTACGTTAAGTATAAAAGTCCAACTATCACAGGTGTTTCAGGACAAAGAAGCAGAGTTACATCTGGAGCTGCACAGCAACATACTGAAGACAACATGAAAGCTGTCTCAACCTTCTTGGTTCGCTGAATTTCTTAACCAGCTGTTATGGTGAGGTCCCTTAATAACTTAGGATAAAAGTGTTTTTTATGTTTCTTAAATTGTTATATATTTTATTATTTGTTTCTTTTTTACAGGTTGGACCTGCACTGCTGCTCCTCAGCAGCTGGATGCAGCACAGTTTGATGCTGGCGAAGGGATGGTTGTGATGACTGACAAACTTTCTAATGTCTTCTTTTTGAGTGGATCAAGTTGGTCCAAACTGGGCTCTGTTCCTCTCAAGCATGTCTCAGTGGGACCTGCAGGGATCTGGGGAGTCAACCACAATGAGAGAGTCTTTAAATTTGCAGCCAATGATTTCTTTCCTGTTTTTGGTGAGTGAAATATTTCAGAACCAGGTTTTAGAGGTTTCACATGGATCACATTTCAGTTGTTTAGTGATGTACTTCTTTGTGTCTTCAGGTCTGGAGTTAAAACAGGTGGATGCTGGAGGAGCTATGTCAACTTCTGCTTGCCCATCAAGCACACAAGCTATGACCTGTGGCTTGTGACTGAGGGTGGTGCCATCCTGAAGTGCACCAACTAACCATTGGGAAGCCTTTACCTAAATCTATTATTCTTCAGCTGGGGATTTAGAACATCCTTGGTCTCCAGTTTAATCACATTAGAGGTTAAAAATCAAGGTGAGGACATAAATGATTGTATAATGATGCTTAAAATGATCCATCAAGTCAGATATCAAAAGCAAAACTTCAAATGTGTACTGTGAAATGACGTACAACAGCTGGGTTGGGTTTTTTGTCCTTTTGTTGTTCAGATTTTAAACTTTAAATATCAAAAACTAATTTGAAGGAAACAATAAACTCTTAATTCATCAACAGAATGTGTTTGGTCAAAGTTATTTGTGGTTAATATTGGTTGCTCTGTCAGACTGATTTCTTGAAGTGAATGAAAAACAACATTTTAATATGATTTACACATATAATGCAAAAGTGGACATTTCTTAATAGACCCTAGACTTTAGATTCTTTAGAGTTGAGCTGCTTCCTCCATACAATCAGACAGGATGGATTTTATCCAGCTCCTCCCAGTAAAGAGGTATTTAAATGGTTTTTGTCATCACTATTAATGACAAAAACAGTTTGTCAATGAACATCTGGGTGCCAAGAAGAAGTCCAACAGATTAACTTTCACAGGTGGAGCATTACGGCTATTGCTATAATGCGCCTCTTCATATATAAAAAACCTTATTAGAAATTGCTTTGGCATTATTTCAAATGTAATTGACACAGAGATGGAAACAAAAGGGAACAAAGATGCAAGAAAGGGACAGAGGTGGGGCAAAAAGGTAAAAGCAAGAGGAGATAAGAACAGTGGAGAGAAACAAGGATAAAGAGAATACAAGAAACTCACCCTAGAAGACTGTTATTACACCTGCAGAAATATATAACAACAAGAATGTTACTGTGCCTAACCTCACTCACTCATTGGAACAACTCCCAGAGCACATAAGACATTGGACACCCAGGATTACTTTGCACCACCCCTGCCCACAGACCCTACGCGCAACCAACAGAATTTGCTGCGTGAGCAACTACAATGAGATGGTATCTCCCTGCCAGCACATGCACTGGCCAAAAACCCCGGCGACATACCTACTAGGACCCAAGTCCCCCAGGCCCAGCCCAGGGACACACCCCAGTAACCCTGAGCCCCCAAGCCCACCCCAGACCCACCGAGGAGCAGCATGGCCACCAGGCCAGTGACCTATGTCTGCCGGCACAGACTCACCAAAAGCATGGCATGCAGCCACCAGATATCACCCAACAAAGCCCCAACCCAGTGAGGGCCACAGCCCCCACCGCAGAACCCCCCAGTGACCCCAGCCCAGGGACACCCCAGATCCCCCAAACCCAGACACTAACCCTTATCAACAACAACGTCCCGCAGGAAAAGTCCGCCGTCCCCACTAGGTGATGGAGCCAATCAAAGAAGCCCGGAGAGACTGATCTGATGGGGAGGCAGAGGCGGACTAACAAGACCAACATTATCCAACTGGTCTCTATACTGGTTATTACTAAAACATTTAAATTTTTCCAATTTGTGAGGATATTTTTCTTAGCAATACATAAGGCAGTGAAAAACCATGTGAACTGAATTTGTCGCCATGGTGACATCATCTAAGATGCCCAACAGGTAAACTGAGGGGGAAGGTGAAATATTACATCTCAGAAACGTTGTTGAATCTCTGAACAAGTGTATATAACCATAGTGCGTGGATGTAAATGTCAAGTATATTGTCTATATGCAAGTATTAGATGGTGCAAAACCCATCCTGAAGATCCGCTGACCTGTATAGTGTACTCTATGAAGGATTTTATACTGTATTAATTATAAACTCGGATTACTAGTTATTTTAAAAGTTCTTAAACATATCTGAGACCAGACGTTTTGGTCAAAGTCGACTGATAAATCCACCTTTTATAATAAAAGGTATTAAACAGTGTCCGGTGTCCAGTAATTTGGAAGGGCTAAGGTAAAGGAATTCTAATAGACTTGATGGTGGTTATAACCCAACGTTATTGAACCTAAATTTATTTTTTATTATAGATTTAATTTGTTGATTTTCTAAAATGTGTTTTTGTCAATCCTATATTGTATAATTAATATATTAAATAGGATGTAGTGAATTCCTTTAAATATATCTTTATCATGGAGTCTTGATTGGAAGGGCAACACTGCCACCTCCTGTTCTTCATTATATCTGCACCCATTATGTTTTTTGTGCTAGTTTTTATGTATTTATTGTTTTTTTTTAAGTACAAGGACAGATATCCTTTTTTATTGCAGCCTTGTTTCCCCATCTAAGAAAAAATTATCCCATGGGAGACAAATAAATAATAAATTATCTTATCTTAAAACACATTTTCTCTTGCTTTTCTCTTGCTTTTTTGTAAGTTGATACAGTCCATTAAACAGAACCTTTGGTGAGGAAACTTGTGTTCGTGTATAGTGAAGGGAACCGTGTCTCCTCATGAAGCCCGAGACACAGCACCCAGGATGTACATAAATACCCGACAGCCCTGGATAGGTTTTGTGATGATGGATTAAACATAAGTTACTCTTTTGCATAAGTAAAACAAGGAGAGTAATTTACAAGCTTATTCTGATTGGTTCCTGTTAGTTATCCATCATCTTTGAGAAGCTTTGCTGATGGTGAAATGTCATTGGACATAATGCATTGGACACATGGAAACTTTGCAGGACACACGATTTTCGAGGACTGGTTTAAAAATGTGTAATGTTATAGAAAAAAAAAAGATGTCACACCTGAACAGAAGAAGTTCAGTCCCAGTTCAGTGAAAATCTTGGACTTTCTGAGGAACTTCGTAGCAGCCATGGCGAGAACAAGGACAAGGACTTTAAATTGCAAAACCGCGTGTTAAATTTTGCCCATTACCAAATCAGAAAAAACAGTAATGGAAATGATCACAAAACGGGCTGAGTTCAGTGGTGCCTGCAATAGGAGAGCCAGTAGAAAAGGGGCATCAGATCTTTCTTAGAGATCTCAAGTCCAGGCAGGTGGTCTGCAGGGGTATGCAACTAAATTAACAATAAGAATATCTTAACTGCTTATAAATAAGTGAAAAAGTCTGTGCCCTCATACAGAGTTCTGTTTTTGCTTTTTTTGTCAAACTTAAATGTTTCTGATCATCAAGCAAATGTTAATACTGGATGAAGACAACCTGAAGAAAACCAAAAAGCAGTTTTCAAATAATATATATTTTGTTGAGCTATTTTAGAGATGGCTTTGCTACTCTCATGGATCATTCTCATTATTTTGGACCACTTATTTTGAGTGAACATTTTTTTCTTTTCACCTTTTCATGTGTCTCATCACCACCTCAAACTTCAATACATTTTAATGAGATGTTATGATGGGTAGCAATATAAACCCATGGATAACTGTGAAGTGTAATAAAAAATGAACAGATCCAAGTCAGCAGACTGTAGTTTTGTCCATTCGTTTTTGGAAAACAGCCAAAAAACCTTTCTCATCTTCTTGAAATGTCACATTCCCCGAAATACCTGTGACACCAGTCAAGTACAATGACTTATTCCTATTAGTCTGGATCACAAAAGTCATGTAGATATGTTGTTGGCTAAAGGCCTAGACGCAAAGTCCCAGAGGTACATTAAGAGTTGTTCAACAGCATAAAACAGGAAACGACAACAATGCTGCCATGTTCTTGTTTGTGCAGAGTTACCAGTCTACTAGCTATGTTGGTAGGTCCTTGTTAAATCTAAAGCTATTTTGTTTTACCTATTAAGATTTTAAAAATGCATTTTTGTAGTAATGGTATTTTATCAATTTATTTCTTTGAGGGTTTCCTCTCCACAGGGTTGACATGCAAAGTAACACCACAACAGCTTCCTCCTGAACAGCTTGATGTTGGCCAATGAACAGTTGATGACTGACAGAATATCACGTTTTCTTTCTGAGTGGGTCAACTCAGCAACAGCATCAGCCATTGGTGAATCAGACCTAACAAGGTTTTTACTGAAACAGTGGTTGTAATAATTATATAATTTTATACTTTAACTCAAAAAGTTATATTTACAAAAAGTGAAAACTGAACTTAAATTAAAAAGAACACAATTTTAACTCTGACAAAACATGTGAACTTAACAAACCAGCTGACTTTCAAAAAAACATAACTGACCTAACAAAGAAATGACACACAAGAGGATATATAGTACCTGATCAGACCATTACAACACAATAGTGGCAACTACGCAGTACATTTAAGTTTGTTAATAAAATAAAAACTAAAGAAGGAAATCCAAAATCAAAAAATTTCATTCAAATCTTTAGCTGAATACTATAGGGGAATAATAACATAGTATCTCCCTTTCTGGTAATAATCAACTCTGCTAAATAGGCATATGTTCTCCTTCCTGAACTCCATTACACTGTTCCCTGGATTCTCCTTATGCTCCATTGCTCTGCCTCATATTCTGTTGCCTCCGTTGACTGCTCCATGTTCTTTGTTCAGTTTTCTTCGCCTGGTTCCTTGCCCAAGCTCCATCACTGTGGAGGAACAATCCTGCCATAATTAAGAAGAAATACAGAAATAAATAAAGTACTCAATAAAATAATTACTGAACCAAAATTTAGCTAGAATTATAAATTAGACTGCCGTTAAATGCAACAAAATTATAAAACCAAGTGATTTATTGAACAACTGATCAGTTTATCAGATTTAAATATATACAGTATATTTCAATTTTAATCTAGCATTTAAGGTTGACCCCCTCTCTGCACAAGTTCCTCCATACAATAGATATTTCCAGGTCCTTCTTACAATTAACCCTTGATCTATCCATATCTGGTATTGATAAAGTCGACATAAGAGCTGTAAACACCATTGAGATGGTTCTAAGTAATGGCTGGCTAGCATGACACAGGTGATCAACTAGAAACATGGGAGATAAGTTCCAACCTTTTTGAGTGGCTCTAATAAAGGCATGTAATTTGACATAACCAAGGAAATCTTTGTCAAACTGTACTTCCCTTGTAACTGTTCTAGGGACAGACAACCCTGTCGTTATTACAGTGTTTTAGGTAAATACCTTTCTCCTGCCAGGATCTGAAGTTGCCAATCTGAAGGATCATTGGTATTAGCCTATTTCCTCTTAATGGAGTTTTATGAGAAAGAAGTCCTTCTACCTTAAAATGTTCACAGACCTTAAAATGTTCACAGAGTTTATACCACATATGGATTAACCTCTTAAGCCCAAGAAGGTTTTGTGAAGTTTGAGCTCAAAATAATATACGGAAATCTAATTGAATTTTTCTGAGAACTGACATACTCTTTCTAAACCATCATGTTAATAAATATGTTTATTTTTAACTATTGGAACTGGCAGTGAAAGTAGAAGAAAACAAAAGTTAAATTCTGTCCCCAGTACTGGTTGGGCGTTAAATGGATGATTGACCCTCCTATCACTTTCAAATTTACCAACATCTTTGTCTTTGAGGTCAACTTGACCCTAGCAATTTACAGCTCCAAAAATGATAAAAATTAAAACTGTTCCCCAAATTCATGTGTTAGGTACTAATGTTTGTTTGTTGGCTACTTAAATAGGCCTTTAAACAAAACACAAATACATACCCACAACCCGTGCGCCCTCCCCCAACACTGCCCTATCCATGTAGAATAGCCGTTATGGAACCATGAAGAAATATGCAGATTACTATTAAATCTCAATGATTTAATTAAAATAGGTGAGAAATATCTTTTCGTTATTCTTATCAATTTATTTTATTACATATTTTTTATGACAATTTATGGAATAAAAAGCAATTTCATTTATCAAGAATAATAATATCTGGAGTCAATTTGACCCCAGGAAAAACAAACTCAATTGCTGCTAGCTTCTCACGCTCTTGTCAGCCTAGCATTGTTTCTCTGTCATCAAAGCGTATGACAAGGAAGAAAACATGGAATATATTTAAAGTCACGGTTTATGGAAATGTTGCCCTTCCAGTGTTAGCATTCAAAACACTTCCCGCTGCTTTGCCTTTTGATTTGTACAATCTTGACAAAACGAGTATCCCAATGTAGACTTGTAGGTTCTATCCCCTTCTTTCCAACTATCAAGATAGACTTGAGATGAGAAATTTAGACTGTAGACCCGTGCCCTCTAAATTTGTCATCTCAAGTATATCTTTTTCAACTGATGGTGTTATGAACAGCTCAGATGCTGATCTTATGTCTTGGACACGGCTGACAGCATACCCCCCCCCCACACCAGAGAAGAGAAGGGGCGAGTACCAGGGAACCACCCAGCAGCGACAGTGTAGAAGCCCCAGGGAGCTGCAGCAATGAGCCCACAAGCCCCGCTGGCAGACGTCTACGCCCGACCAGATCCAGCCATGGACTCACAGACCCCGGGACATATCAGCCCCCCAAGCAAAGGCCCGACAGAGCCCAGGGGTCCAGGCCCCACAAGCATCCACTGGGAGTGACCCGGCACAGACCAAAGCACCCAGCCCCGGACATCGAGAACCACAAGTACACCGGTGGGCAGAGACACCAACCACCGGCAGGTAATGTGGTGGGGAGGGAATAGGCCTTACATTTGATGGTGTGGTAGAATTTTCTTATCAAAGTGAGAGAGAAGTTAACTCATTTAATAGACAAAGGCCAGACTTTATCTTTAAAAGGTTTATTCAAAGGCATACAGCCTTTGAAGACTCTGTTACCAAGCAGGTCAGGTTGAACAGAGCCCCGAACACAAAGTACAGATCATATTTATAGCAGAATGAGGGTGTTGTCTCAACATCAAAGAGTTTAACTTTATGGCCCCTAAACCTCCCCAGGATAGAGATAAGACAACTATGAAAGATGACCTCATCTGCCCTCCCTTAGGGAGTGTTAACCATCATTCTTCAGCAAATGGCTAGAGGCCATCTGCTCTAAGAAGACAGATCACTAATCAAACACATAGGTCAAAGGAGAAAGGTGAATGAAGTCCACAGCACTTAAGAAAGAATGTTCACAGCACTTAAGAATTCCCATTACACTTCCCCCTTGTGATTACAAGATAATCATACACAAAAAGAACATTCTACAAAACCATCACCCAGGATAATAAGCAAAGTAAAACCAAAAAGAAAACAAAGAAGATATAACAAATACAGGTGTCATGTCCATGGTTTTTCTCCAAGAACAAAATACCTCAAAGTACTAGCAAAACAAACACAAAATAATAAGAATAACCACATATAAAAAGAATAAATCTCCAAAGCTCTATTTATACCACTAGAATGTTGAACATCAGTATGAACTCCCCAAACAGTTTAGAGTTATTACATCATTATAACATCTCAAGCAGTATAAAAGCCGTCATTATCCATACCAACTGTTATCTCAAATGCAGAATCATCATAGTCATTACAAACAGAAATTATATCTACATCCATATCAACCTTTACCATGGAAACATTTATCAGTTTCATCACCATTCCTTTAACCATTGGAAAAATGCAACATGAAAGAAACATCAAAATCAAAAATAAAAATAAAATAATTACTCCAATCTTCATTAACCAGGATGTCCAACCACCAGTAATAATCCAGGTCCATGGATTCCAAGAGGAACCCATATTTTCTTTCTGTTGGGTTGTCAGCAATTCTCCAAACTTATCATGGATACTTGTCATGTTGCTAGACACATCAGGAATAAAAGTGCAACATTGTTCTCCAATTAAATGACAAACACCACCCTTCTCAGCTAACAAGTAATCCAAAGCCATTCTATTTTGCAAACTCATCGTTCTAAGAGCTTGTTGCTCCTTGGTCAGAACAGTGAAACCTTCTTCAGTTAAAGCAGTAAGACTTTCTAACTCAACTGACAACTCATTAATCCTATGAGCTGCATTAGCAGCACCATAACTAGGAATGAGTGTACCCAAAATCCCTTTCCAATATGGAATCCTATCTCTCTTTTGTCTTTTGAACACTGTCTTCCTTTCTAATAATGGGCTGATTGAATCATAAGTAGTGACTGTAGGTAGTAAATGAGCTAAATAACATATTCCAGACCAATTAGCAGGCAGATACAGATAAGATCTATTCCCACACATCCAAACCATATTCTTAGGACATGAATACCCATCTCTACTAGGAAAAGTAACAAGAACCCTGGTTAATTTACCTGCCTGGCCATACAATTTACTTCCATTCGGTAAGGCTGTCAGATTAAGAGTTAACACAAAAGGCACTGGGGGCCGATCCTGAAATGGTATAAATCAATCAATAAGTTGATGAGCATTATTAGCATAATTACTCAGATTAGTCACACATTGTCTTTTCCCAAATGAACACAGAAGTAATAAAAATACTCCCAATACCAATCATCAGCATCAAAACAGACCATCTTCCATACAGCTGCTTCGTGACCTTGAAGTGTAATGTCCTTTCTTCTGGTACTGAAAACAAACAGTTTTTTCAAAGAAAACAAATCATAAACAAAACTTAAGAAAACAAAATCCTGCTGACTCTCCAGAGTGGCTTCTGCGCTTCAAGCTGCCCTGTCACCAATATAGTACAGGTGGGCGGTCGTTGGAAACTCCTCTAGGCAGGAGGTTCAGAACCAGGATGCTGCTAATGTGGTGTTCCCATGAACACCTTGCAGTGCGTAAAATGGACCCAGGTGTCCCGTCCCTGGACCTTCACGGCAGTGTGAGTCACCAGCAGAATTTGAAACGGACCTCTCTACCGTTTGTCTCTCCAGTGACGTCTCCTGGTATCTCTAATCAGCACCCACTCTCCTGGCTGGAACTGGTGCAGGGGTCTGTCAGCTACTGGGGGTAAGGCAGCTTTCATCATCTGATGGGAGAGAGAAAGAGAACGTGACAGAACCTTACAATATTCCAACATGGAATGTTCAAAATGAGCAGTTGTTAGTGTACTTGGGTTAGTACTTCGGTCTTCCCCCTGTATTTGCAGGTCTCCAAAAAGGATTTCAAAAGGACTCAAATTAGCTCTGGATCTATTTCTCATCCTCATATACATAAGAACCAGAGGGAGAGTTTTTGGCCAGGACAACCCTGTTTCTTCACAGCATTTAGCCAATTTATTCTTTATTGTTCCATTTTCTCGTTCTACTGCTCCACCTGATTGTGGGTGGTAAGCACAATGTGTCTTCAACTGGAAACCTAGAAGCTTACTAATTTCCTGCAAAGCTTTGTTAACAGAATGTGTTCCGTTATCACTGGAAATCACCTCTGGGACCCCCCCAACGGGGAAGAATCTCGGTCAACAAAGACTTCGCAACAGCACTGCTATCTGCATGTTTTGTTGGAAACGCTTCAATATATTTAGAAAACATGTCCACAACCACCAAACAATATTTCTTCCCTTCAGCAGGTGTCAACTCAATGAAATCCATCGTCAAATGCTGAAATGGGAACTGGGGAGGCGGATGTGCTGCTTGTGATTGTGCAGAAACCCTGGAGGGGTTGTGAGAAGCACAGATCAAACATCTTTTACAATAATTTTCAGCTACCACTGAAAACCCATTTGTATACCAATATTTTTTAACCATATCCAGCATTCCCCCTTTGGACACATGATCCAATCCGTGCGTCCATTCAGCAAACCAGGGAAAAAATGTTTAGGCAGGCATGGTCTACCATCAGAGAAATGTCAGCCAGAACCGCTGTGAAAGATACAGCCAGCTTTTCGCCATTTCTCTTTATCCTGTGGAGTAGCAAAAGATTGCATTTCAGGAACAGTGACAGCCTGTGGATCAGTCAGAGAAAGAAAAGTTTCATCTGAGGGGAAAGGCCTCAAAGCCACGCTCTTAGCTGCCGAGTCCGCTGATGCTTTACCTTTAGAAACAGAATCAGACTGTCCTGTGTGCGCAGCACACTTAACCACAGCCAAACATGCGTGTAACAAAATAGCATCCAGAAGATCAGACACTTGTCTAGCATTCAACATAGGTTTTCCATCTGATTTCAAAAAGGAGCTATGTTTCCACAATGCCCCGAAATCATGAACCACTCCGAAACAATATATTGAGTCTGTGTAAATAGTCACAGTCTTTCCTTCTACCAACTTGCAAGCTTCAGTTAGAGCAATTAATTCAGCTGTTTGAGCAGAGTAGTGCGCTGGCAAAGGACCTGAGCGCAAAACAGCTGAGTCAGAGCACACTGCAAACCCTACTTGATTCAGACCCACAGCAGAACGGGAGGAAGACCCATCTACATACAAAACAAGATCAGGGTTAGTCAAAGGGGTGTCTTGCAAGTCAGGACGAGGGGTACAAACAACATTTAAGACAGCTGCGCAGTCATGACTCTCACCATCCTCCTCAGTAGGCAGAAGTGTGGCTGGGTTTAAAGTGTTACAACGTTTAATTGTAATGTTAGGCATGTCCAATAATATTGAGGAATACCTAAGCCACCTTGCTGCTGATAAATGAGACGTCTTTTGTTCCAGGAGGATGATGGAAACAGAGTGTGGAACAAAAACTGTCAATGGATTATATCCAACAATGTCACGTGACGCTAACACTACTTTCTCAGCTGCTGCATTGGCTCGCAAACAATTAGGCAGCCCAGCTCCCACTGGATAAAGCTTACTGGAATAATAAGCCACAGGTCGCAATTTATCACCATGGGATTGCAACAACACAGATGACATGAAACCAGATTTTTCATACACCAATTGAATAAATGGCTTGTCAGAGTTCGGTAAAGACAATGCAGGCGCAGAAGACAGGGCTGTTTTTAAATCAATGAAAGCCAGTTCTGCCTCATCTGTCCATTTAATTTTGTCTGCAGCTGCCAAGCTCCGCCCATATATTAAACTGGCCAAAGGCGCTTCCAGCTCAGAGTAATTCAGAATGTGAGCTCTGCAATAGCCTGTCATACCCAAAAATGACATCATTTGTTTCTTTGTGACAGGTGAGAGAACATGACCAAGAAATGTTACTTCTTCCTGCACAAACTGCATTTTAGATTTCGAAACTTTATGTCCCTTTTTCATAAAGATGTTGAAGCAGCTTCAAGGTGTCTTTCCTACATTGATCCACTGATCCTGCTGATAATAATAAATCATCCACATACTGTGTAAGAACAGTTCCAGGAGACAGAGTCAAATCAGCCAAAGAGTCTTTCAGAGCTGTGTTAAAAATAGTCGGACTCTCAGTGTAGCCCTGACAAAGACGAGTAAAACAATATGGCTTCCCATCAAATTCAAAAGCAAACCAATACTGACTGTCCTTGTGGACAGGGACAGAAAAAACTGCATTTGCCAGGTCTATCACTGAAAAATATTTAGCTTCTGGTAGAATTTGTGACAAAATCGTAGAAGGGTTCGGAACTGATGGTGCACGGGCCACAACAGACTGGTTAACAGCCTGCAGGTCCATGACAAATCTCCATTCATCAGGTAACCCAGGGGGCCTAATTTTTTTTACAGGGAGCAACGGTGTTCTCACAGGTGAATTTGGACAGGGTACAATTACCCCAGGTTTAAGGAGGGAATCAAAACAGGACGAATCCCCTCCAAAGCTTCCTTTTTCAATAAGTATTGTTTCTGACATGGCCTGTAGTTTGATTTAGGAATAATAACAACTGGCTCACAATCAGTAATAAGACCAACATCATATTGATGAGCAGCCCACAATGAATCAGCCAGCTTCGCAAGATCCGCATCCGCAGAAGAAGCAGTAGCTAAAAACAGATGTGAATGTGAAATCAGTTGCACTGTACGATTACAGGCAACAACAGTGGGACAATGTCTTTTGAAAGCATTTTGAGAAGGAGACACAAACACATATGGGACGTCTGTGTCCCTCCAATCTGTGGCAAGGAGGCAACGCCTAACAAAAAACCCCACATCCTTCCATTCCATATTTTCAGACTTGGCCAACAACACATGCGGTACCGAACCAGAAACTTGAAAGAAATGCAGCTGTTCAGAGGTCAAAGTCACAGATAAAGCTGCTGTGTGATCATTCCAGTACATGTCAGAGAGGTGCACTCTCTCATTTGTAATTTTGTACCAACTGTCCTCATAGTCAAAATCAGGTCCTTCAGATACATGTGAAGTACAATGCAGATCATCTGCATCCATTATCTCACTGTCAGGTGTCACAGCATTTACTTCCAATGTGACAAAATGTTGAGGTACAGGACCAACTGGAAGCTTCCACTGATATGAAAATAAGGGTTGATCTGGGGCCCAATGTACTGCAGTGTAGTCATAGTCAAAGTCGTTCTGCGTGTGAACTGTCAGTCCATCAGGGTTTGAAATAATAGCAATATTCAATCTGCACATCAAATCTCTACCCATCAAGTTTAAAGGACACAAAGGAGACACCAAAAAAGAATGTTTTAACTGCACTCCTTGTGGAGTAGAACACTTTAGAGGAACAGAAAAACTTTCCCTAACTGTTTCACCCGAAGCAGAGACAGAATGAACATAACGACCACTCAGTTTTGGCTGCTCTCTGATACATTTAGCTGATAAAACAGAATGTGTCGCTCCTGAATCTACAACAAAAGAAATTTCTTCACCCATCACCATCATAGAAAACATAGGCATTCTTTTAAAAGCAGGGTTCTATGTATGGAGATACGTGCCTGGTAAAACTACGGAGGCACCTTCTAAGTGTAATATGGCCTTTGTAAGCAACCTATGTGAATCAGTATCATCATGCAACTGTGTGTGTGTGTGTGAAACCTCACGCTCCTTAAGAGACCCCTCCTCAATGCGAGTGGCAGCCAGATCCAGGGTCCCATCCTCCCTTTGTCAATTATCGTTGTTAGGCCGCTGCAATTTCTCCGGACATTCATTCTTCCAGTGACCCATCTGTCCACAGTTATGGCAAGCATCGGAGCGGGACCACTGTCCCCTTCCCCGACCTCTGCCCGGGCGTCCCCGGCCTCTTCCTCGAGGAAAAGAACCACGTTGATTTGTACTGTAGTACAGGGTCAAAGCAACGTTATGCAACTGAGTCTCTCTTTTGTCCACTTTTTTCTTCTTTCGGTCGTCTTCCTCTATAGGCATTTTTATCTTAGAGAGGGATGGAGTTAGAGGAGAAGGAGGGTGTATGATCACACTCTCTGCCCCGCTGGGGCCGCTGTGGTCGGTGAGATCAGCCTGCAGCGCAGGTGGATGTGTGGGTTGACTCACGGGTTGATGTTGAAGCGGACTGGCAAGTTGACTTGGCTGACTTGTGGGCTGCTTTACCGCTTGACCTGCTGCTGGAGGAGGACGGGAGTCTAGATCGAGGTCTGCCATCTGGAGGGCCTGCAACTCCGTCTGTAAAGATGGATATGGACAGGAGGTTGAAGCATCACAAATTCTATATGGAGGTGGAAACGTGGGATTTTCAACGGCATAACCAGCATTGTCATGCCTGTTTCCCACGTCCCCAGACAAATCTTTTCCCTCTGCCATTTGTTTTAATCCGGACTTTCTTTCCCTACGGATAGCCTCCGTAATCCATTCATTCCAACACTGTACCCATATTTCTCTCTGATCTAAAACTGATGCAAAACATTTAATAGTACCAGCCTAAATCGAGCATTTAGGGTAGACTTAGCCCCTTCTCTGCACAATTTTTTCCATAACTGCTTCTAGATAGATATTCCCAGGTCCTTCTCCCCTTTAATTCTCGAACTATCCATATCTGTTATTGTTAAAGACGACATGAGAATATGAATCAGAATCAGCTTTATTGCCAAGTTCGTACATACAAACAAGTAATTTGACTCCGGTACACTTTGCTCTCTGGGTTTTTAAATATATTTTAAATATATTTATAAATATATCTTTATGTCCTTAAATATACATATATACAAAGGTGCATTTGCAACTTCAGTATGCAGTTGTTTGGTACTCTATTGAATGTTCATCAGAGAAACAGCCTGGGGGAAGAAACTGTCTCTGTGGCGGCTGGTTTTAGTAAACAGCGCTCTGTAGCGACGGTAAAGGTAAAACTCTAAACAGTTTATGTGCAGGGTGTGTGGGGTCTGCAGAGATTTTAGCAGCTCTTTTCCTGATCCTAGACCTGTATAAGTCCTGGATGGAAGGAACGTCAGCGCTGATGATTCTCTCTGCAGACCTGAGTATTCGTTGCAGTCTGGACCTGTCCTGTTTTGTGGATGAGCCAAACCACACTGAGATGGATGAAGACAGGACAGACTGAATGATGCCAGTGTAGAAGATTTCTCAGACCAGTACATACTGCTGAAGCATCACCAGAAGAAAGGTTGTTCTTTAGCTTCTCACTGTAGCTTCTCTTGTTAGTTTGTTCCTGACCTGCCAGTACCGCGCCCAATTTCCACTGCTGTGTGCTTCTTCCTTATTCCTGAGATGTGGAGTAAACCATAGCTTGTTATTCCCAAAGGTGCAGAATGTCTTGGTCTGCACACACATGTCCTCACAGAAACTGATGTATGATGTCACCACATCAGTTAGTTGGCTTAAGTCAGTGGCCGAAGTTTCAAAAACAGTCCAGTCTGAGCATTCAAAGCAGGCCTGTAGCGTCTGCTTTGATTCCTCAGTCCACTTTTTAACAGTGTGAACCGCGGGTTTGGAAACTCTTAATTTCTGCCTGTAGGTTGGGATGAGGTGGATAAAAGAATGATCCGAAAAACCCAGAGCAGCCCTGGTAACAGCATGATATGAGTCCTTTAAAGTTGTGTAACAATGGTCCAGTGTGTTTTTGTCTCTGGTGGGACATTTAATATGCTGTCTGTATTTGGGGAGTTCATCGGAGAGGTTTGCACTGTTAAAATCTCACAGTATTATGATGAAAGAGTCCGTGTATTTTTTCCTCCATGTCTGTAATCAGTTCAGCGAGATGTTTTTCAGCGGTAGAAGTGCCGACATGCGGTGGAAGATATGAGCCAACTATTTTAAATGAGGAAAACTCTCTTGGTGAATAAAACGGTTTACAGTTTATGGAACATGACTGCAAATCAGGACTACATGTTTTCCCCAGCACTTTTATGTCTCTGCACCAACCTTCATTTATATAAAAGCAGATTCTGCCTTCTCGCTTCTTCTTGATAGCTCCGCGCTGTGATCCGCTCTGAACAGCTGGAAGCCCGGCATTGGCAGTGCGTGGTCCGCGATGTTTTCACTCAGCCTTGTCTTGGTAAAGCAGAGAACCGTCGATCTGCGGAGGTCCTTTTTTTTACAGGTGAGAAAAAGCAGTTCGTCCATCTTGTTACTTAGAGAGCGGACATTTGCCAGATGGATTGAAGGCAGTGGTGTGCGAAGTCCTCTTTGGCTGAGCTTTACCAGCGCGCCAGCACGCTTTCCCCTTCGACGCTTTCGGCGCAGTATCCCATAGAGTGCCGGGGCTCCTCTCGGCAGAAGCTCAGTGAAGCTCGGATCGATGAATGATGGTGAAAAAATCCCAAGAGAGGACTCTCGGATGTTAAGGAGTTCCTCTCTGCTGAATGAGACCACAGAATTGTGGCCCGAGAGACGAGTAGGCTCACCTGGCCAGGGCTCCTGTGTGCTTGTTTAGTTTCACCATTCAGCTACGGAGCTGCTGTGTTTGTGCCTTCTGCTCCCAGAACCTCCAATAAACTTAACTGAGTTTATCCTCCTTCTCCCCAGCCTGGACCTCTCTAGTGACTGTTCCAGTGTTTCCCTACTCCTGTCTTGCTCAGTAGATTCCTCTGAAACTGCTCCTTGCGAACTCTGCTGTGAGTCTCCCATCCTCTCCTGGGACCAGCCTTCTGAAACCAGAAACCATCACCTAAAAAATACCAAGCCCTTGCTCACCTGTCTTTCCACCCTCCAACCCCGATTGCTTCTGTTTGGAATAACCTTTATTAATAGGCTCATAGCTGTTTTTTCCCTTTTATGCAGTAGTGAAGTAAAGTATAAGTTCTCATGTTTCCCTTCTGTTACAATAGGATAGCGCAGTCTGTGCCATCTCATTTCCTTCATTCATCCAGACAATAATGACTTATGTCTTTTCCTAAGTGCGCAGTGAGACCTCCCCAGGAAATCCAGATGGCCAACCATTTCACTTTTCTAACTTTAAGTAAACTAGTTAAACTGCTGTTTGGCCTCTGTGTTTGATGCTAGAAGGGATTGTTTAACATTATGACAGAACAATCTGATCAATCCAAGACTGGGGGACAACTACAGAGTGCTATTTCCCATCAAGCCATACTGCTTGGCCAGCATGATTCTCCGCTGCAGTCCTTAAACCAACAACAACCACCAGAAAAAAAATGCCCCTAAATACATTGCCTGACACACAACCCCCACATTAATTAGGCAGACTCACTCATTGAGGTTTGGAGCCCTAGTTGCCATGCATCCTGCTGCTCAACTGTTCCTCCCACTTCACCTTCCCATGTTGACCCTCAGTCACCCCCTGATCTCTCTAATGTTCGTCTTGAGTACCATGATCTCCAGGGAGTATTCAGTAAGGTTCTGGCTCTGGCTCTAGCCCCTCATCATCCTTACATCTGCTCTGTTGATCTGCTCCAAGGTGCCACCTTACCTTCAGGGGGCCATCTTTAGGTTGTCCAACCCCCGAGTATGAGGCCACGGAGCAGTTCGTAAATGACACCGTAAAAACAGTTATCATCCGCCCGTCTTTGTTCCCTGTAGGTGCAGGTGTTTTTCTTTGTAGAAAAAAAAATAGGACCCTAAGACTCTGTATAGGTTATCAAGGCTTCAACCGAATTACAGTTAAGAACAAGTACTCTCTTCACTTCTTATCATCTGCATTTGAATCTGTTCATGGAGCCACTATCTTCACAAAACTCGACCTCCGCAATGCATATCACGTGGTCCGAATCAGAGTGAGAGACATGCCTTTTAGCTTATCAGAGTGAGAGTCATGCCTTTTGGCTTAACCAATGCTCCAACAGCCTTTCAGGATCTAGAGAATAATGTCTTGAGAGAGTTTATTAACGTGTTTGTATTCATCTTCATTTGTCTTCACTCCAAGAATTCTAAAGAACACAGACAACGTGTAGGACTGTTTTAAAATTTTTGAAAAGTGTAAATTCCATTTAAGCTCAATAACCTTTCTTTGATTTATTTTTGATGGTGGACAGGTGAAGCCAGACCCCAGTAAGATCACAGCAGTTCAGGAATGGCCCACACCAACCACCAGAAAACAGTTCCAACATTTTTTAAGGATTTGTACATTTCTACCATAGTTTCATTCGTGATTTCAGACTGTTAGCTTCTCCTCTCACTTCACTTACCTCCATAAAGAAACCTTTCACCTGGTCTACTGAAACTAAAGAAGCTTCCATGATTCTCAAAGAGAGATTTTCCACTGCTTATATCCTGACTCATCCAGACCCCAAGATCCAGTTCGTATTTGAAATGGATGCCTCGGACACAGGGCTCGGGGCTGTACTCAATTATCTGCATCTGCTGCACCCCTGTGCCTTCTTCTCCAAAATGTTAGGAATACCCTTTGATAGTGGAAAAAAATCAAATAGGTCATGTTTAGTATCTGTTTTACTATGTGCTTCCTAGATCGGCTTGTTGTCAATGAGATGTCCGGTTCAGACTTGATCTACTCTACGTCAGGACGGGCAGACTGAGTCACTGGTTTGGTTGTATCCTCTGTCCGTTCTCAATTCTTACAAGAATTAAATAAAAGTGCCACTTTGATTCTCACTGTTCTCCTTGTTAAGTGAGTTTATTAAGGTGCATTTTGTTTTTTTCCATTAACACCTTGCTTACTATTACTTTACACGAGATTTTACACACACACACCATAATAATAAAGTATATATGCTAATGTTTTCACTTTTCTTAGGATAGGATAGAGACCTACAGTTTGCCATGTAGTTTGGTGCATTGGGTTTGATTGTGGAACGTACTGCAACAGGAGCAATTAGATTGCTGCAGCCACGCTTAGATTCAGGGTTGGACACCTACTATTGCACACACTATCAGATAGACACCGGAATGGTAACATATAGTCTACTGATAAACACTGAGGGAGTGTGCATCCCATGGAGGGATCCCTTACTGTCCAGGCCCCAAGAACGTGAAACCAGATGCTCTCTCCAGACAGTTCTCCATCAAAGAGGAAATACCGCAGTCTTGTGTCGTCTGTGCCCTCTCCTTTGTTTAATGGCATCTTTCTCATGGTAGTCATGAGCTTGCCTTCGGTGATTCACAGTCCCATTGGTCAGTGTTTTTTCGCCGCTTTAACTGGGAACCAGGTTTAAGGACATTAAGGCTGATGCTTTGTCCATTCAGTTTTCTCATTTCAATGAAAACCCACCTGAACCCATCCTTCCCTCACATTGTATCATCACCCGGGAGATTGAAGAGGTGGTTAATGAGGCTCTTAAGACCAAGTCCGATCTAGGCACCGGCCCAAAAAAATCACACCCATGTTCCTTCATTCTTCAGATCCAAACTATTCTATTAGTACCATACTGTCAGGTTTGCTATCATCAACCATAAGTTCTGGTGGCTTTTCATTCACAGTGTTGTCAGATGTTATGTTTGTGCTTGTCCCATTTGTTCCAGAAACAAGGCTGGGAACCATCTTCATTAGGTGTCCTCTAACCATTACCCAAACCCAAATGACCCTGGTCCCATATAGCTCTGGATTTTGTCACAGGACTTCTCACTTCTGAAGGTATGACCACCATTTTAACTATTATCAACCGTTTTTCCAATGCCTGTCAGCTCATTTACCTTAGAAAGATACCCACATCCTTCCAGACTGCTCAACTTCTCATTAAACATGTCTTTCAACTCCATGGAATCCCTCAGAACATTGTTTCAGACCGAGGTCCACAATTCACCTCCCAAGTTTAAAACGGTTTTGTTCTGTCCTCAATGCTCAAGTCAGCCTCTCCTCAGGTTTTCCTCCACAATAAAATGGTCAGTCAGAACAGATGAACCAAGAGCTAGATGCTGCCCTCAAATGTCTTTCTTCCTCCAACCCTTAAGAATGGAGTAGTCACCTCTCTTGGATTGAGTATGCTCACAATCTACACGTCTCATCTGCTATTGGTCTTTCCCCTTTTGAAGTTTTATTGGGCTATCAACCTCTGTTATTTCCTTCAGAGGAGACAGACATCTCAGTCATCTGTTTGCAGCCTCCAACGCACCGCTGAACGGAACTGCTGGCTTGCGCAGAATAACCAGCTCTCCAGCATTCACCAGGACAGAAGGTATGTCTGTCTTAATGCAACATTGCACTGAAACTTATCTCTACAAAACTTCCCCCCATATTCATTGGTCCCTATGAAGTTGAGTCAATCATCGGTCCCACTGCCGTCTGTCTCCACCTTCCCCCTTGTCTACGCCTTTCATCCCACCTTTCATGTGTCCCAGATAGAAATTGTACATACCAGGACAGTGTACCGTCCTTTGGAGCCCCCTCCACCACCCTCAAAACCAGTGGACATTTCCCAGACCGTATGTTCCTGTTTTTCAATAAACCATTTGAACCTTTTCAACCATTTCCTGAAGTTTTGCATGTGGGTCAAAAAGCTTCCTCCCACTATGACATCATCATCTGTTAGTTTCCCAAAGCTTCCTCCCACTATGACATCCTCATCTGTTAGTTTCCCAAAGCTTCCTCCCACTATGACATCCTCATCTGTTAGTTTCCCAAATTAAATGTAAAACTAGTTTATTCTCATGAATCATACCTATTAGCCGGGACCATAACAGTCATGCAACTAAACACATTGTTAACTAAAGGCCAGGAATCAAATAAGAAAGACCTCTGGTATGAACCATATTTTTCTATGTGATTAATGATTCTATACAAAAATTGTATAAACAAACCAACAGACCCAAAGGTACATTTTGGAAGGCACACAGCAATTTTTACATATTTGTTTGCAAACATAAAAATGTTAAAAGCACGCTTCATTTACATTCTACTTTACAAGTATAAACTACTCAATACAACTTTTGGCTGTTTGAAAAGCCCATCAGGCAAAGTGTGGGAGGAGACATGGCCTTTCAAGCCATTTTTGTTCTTTAGTCCTTGCCATTTCATGATTATTGTTCTGCAATCAGCACCAGGAAGGGGTTTTAATTTGTGTCAATCATCTGCTTGTTCTTCATGGACAGCCCACTGGCTCAGTGGAGGTAAGATATTTTGGGTCAACCACTGGCCTTTCTTGTCCCAAGAGCCTGAGTTTGGTTTGGGAACTGTAAAGCCACTGCCTTGCTCTGTCCTGCCTCGGCAACGATGGGTGACAAAAACGGCTACTGAGAATATTTTTACTTTTAAGCCTGTTGTCTTTAATTTGATTAGGTGATGAACATGTGTTGACTTCAAATTAATATTTATAATTTCATCCACTAATTTAAAATGTTAGTCCTTTATATTATATTATAATGGGTTACAAGGAAAGGGAAGTAACACTGTGCCAAGTGTACCATGTCAACCCAGAGGACAGGTTTTTGATTATTGTCAAACCAGTAAAGGGATAGGTAAGAGCAACTGCTAAAGCAACAAGACCCTATAGAATTCTCAGAAATGGAGGAAACATCCTCCTCTCGTAATTGTCTCAACATTGTTGCCAACTTGGCTCATAGTTGGCAAAAAAGGAGACTCCTTTTATACTCCTGCTCTATTTTTCTTTGTTTAACAAGGTCAATTCACTATGAAAGAAAGAATGATTATGTCAATGGTAAAGGATATCCTGCCTGAATAATGGTAACTGGATAAAATGAGATGCAAACGTTGTCTGTAACAAAAACATTACCCAAGCAGCCTCCCAAGGAGAGAGAGAGAGACAAGCAGTTTGCAGGACCTGGCTTTGTAGACTGTCACTCCCACTTCTCAGGTGCAACTAGATCTTTAACGTCCTAACCCAAGGCTGTAGGAAAGTAAAGACAAACATAAAAAAGAACAGGGCTACCAGGGCACCACAACATGCTTACAAAACCAGTTAAGTCACATTGTACCTTAAGTATAAAAGTCTCACTATCGCAGGTGTTTCAGGACAAAGAAGCAGAGTTACATCTGGAGCTGCACAGCAACATACTGAAGACAACATGAAAGCTGTCTCAACCTTCTTGGTTTTGCTGAATTTCTTAACCAGCTGTTATGGTGAGGTCCCTTAATAACTTAGGATAAAAGTGTTTTTTATGTTTCTTAAATAGTTATATATTTTATCATTTGTTTCTTTTTTACAGGTTGGACCTGCACTGCTGCTCCTCAGCAGCTGGATGCAGCACAGCTTGATGCTGGCGAAGGGATGGTTGTGATGACTGACAAACTTTCTAATGTCTTCTTTTTGAGCGGATCAAGTTGGTCCAAACTGGGCTCTGTTCCTCTCAAGCATGTCTCAGTGGGACCTGCAGGGATCTGGGGAGTCAACCACAATGAGAGAGTCTTTAAATTTGCAGCTGGCGATTTCATTCCTGTTTTAGGTGAGTGTTATGTTTCAGAACCAGGTTTTAGAGGTTTCACATGGATCACATTTCAGTTGTTTAGTGATGTACTTCTTTGTGTCTTCAGGTCTGGAGTTAAAACAGGTGGATGCTGGAGGAGAAAGTCAGGTAGTGGGAGTTAATGTCAGCAACACCATCCACTGCCTGGATGCCAGCAAAGCCTTATCCATTAAGCAGCAGGGCCTCGTGACGTGGAATACCCTGGAAGGGCAGCTGATGTATTTCAGCTGTGGTCCAAATGGATGCTGGGGTGTGAACTCATTCCAACAAATCTACTTCACGGTAAGATTGTGACATTTAACACGTTCCTATCCTGTTATCCTTTTACACTGACCGATCAACTTGTCACCATCTTTGTTTTCTTTGATAGAAAGTCTCACCAAACAGCTGCGGCATAAGTGGCTGGACAAAAACGGATGGAGCTGCAGTAAAAGTTGAAGTTGGCACCGATGGACGTGTCTTTGTTGTAAATTCATCTGGAAATCTCTACGAAAGGTGAACTCTCAATACATTTGTGTGGTAAATGTCGACAGTACAAAAGTTATTACTGACTCAGAGATTTGTCAAAGTCACAATAATCACCTTTCCCTTTACAGAATGGGCATCTCTGACTCAGTTCCACAGGGCACAGGATGGAGCAATGTCGACTTCTGCTTGCCCATCAAGCACGCAAGCTATGACCTAGGACGTCTGTGGCTTGTGACTGAGGGGGGTGTCATCCTAGCGTGCACCAACTAACCATCTGGAAGACTTTACTTGAATCCCTTTTTCTTCTCATTACTTCGTTGGGAAAATCCTATGTGTGCTTTATCAGCTGTGGATTTAGAACATCCTAGGTCTCCAGTTTAATCAAGAGTTTAAAAATCAAGGTGGGAATATAAATGATTGGATAATGATTATGCTTTAAATGATTCCATCAAGTCAGATAAAAGCAAAACTTCAAATGTATACTGTGTGAAATGAGGTACACAAGTGGGGTTGATTTTTTTGTCCTTTGGGTGATCACATTTTCAACTTTAACAAGTAAAATATCAAAACCTGATCAGAAGTAAACAATAAACTCTTAATTCATCAACAGAATGCGTTTGGTCATAGTTATTTGTGGTAAATATTGGTTGTTCTGTCAGACTGGTTTCTTGAAGCTAATGAAAAACATAATATGATTTACACATATAATGCAAAAGTAGATATTTTTAATAGACTCCAGACTTTTTAGAGCTGAGCTGCTTCTTACAACCAGACAAGAAGGATTTTATCCAGCTCCTCCCTTTAAAGCTGGACGTAAACTGTTTTTGTCATCACGGTTGACAAGAAACCATGAACTTTTCTTGTGGAGAAGAGGATTTACAAAAGGGTAGATTAAATAAAAAACAACATAAAAAGGAGAAAAAAATTAAAAGCAGTACAAAAAGATGGCTAAATTTGGAATATCTGAAGTTACCTTTTTCTCTTTTCCTCTTCTGATGTTTTTAAATGAAGACTTTGCAAAGTTCACTTGAATAAGGAAAAAATGCTAATGTGTAGCATTTTGCATGTGTACAGTCAGATGACTGTATGAATAGTAAACTGGGGTTACAATGCATTTTAAAAAGTTCTTAACCATATCTGAGACCAGAGGTTTTGGTCAAAGTTGGCTGATTTTCAGCTTACATTTCATAATAGAAAGGGATATTGACTCATCTATTTAAATAGTGTCCTGTGTGTTTTAGAAAGTAACTTGGAAGGGTAAGGGGAAAGGAATTTCTAAAAGATTTTATGTGGTTATAAAACCCCAAGTATTGGAACCAAATTTTTTATTATAGATTTAATTTGTTTATTTTTTTAAAAAGTGTTTTTTGTCAATCCTATATTGTATAATTTAAAATTTAAAAAAGGTGTAGGAAACCTTTTAAAAATTATCTTTATCATGGAGTCTTGATTGGAAGGGCAACACTGCCACCTCCTGTTCTTCATTATATCTGCACCCATTATGTTTTTTTTTGCAGTTTTTTATGTATTTATTTTTTTTTTTTAAATACAAAGGCGACATGTTTTTTGGCTTGTTCCCCATCTAAGAAAAAATTATCCCATGGGAGACAAATAAATAATAAATTATCTTATCTTAAAACACATTTTCTCTTGCTTTTCTCTTGCTTTTTTGTAAGTTGATACAGAAAAAAAAACCCAAAACCCTTTTTGGTGAGGAAACTTGTTTTCGTGTTATTTAAAGGGGAACCGTGCCCTTCCTCAAAAAGGCCCGAGAACAGCCCCCGGGTTTGGACATAAATACCCGAAAAGGCCCTGGAAAAGGTTTTGTAAATGGGGTTTTAAAAACAAAAGTTTCCTCTTTTGCAAAAAAGTAAAACAAGGGGAGTAATTTACAAGTTTATTTGGTTTTGGGTTCCTGTTAGTTATCCTTTCATTTTTGGGAAAAGCTTTTCTGATGGTGGAAATGCTTGGACACATGGAAACTTTGCAGGACACACGTTTTTTGGGATGGTTTAAAAAAGTGTAATGTTTTTAGAAAAAAAAAAGATGTCACACTTTAAAAGAAGAAGTTCAGTCCCAGTTCAGTGGAAAAAACGGGACTTTTTGAGGAAAATTTTTGTAGCAGCCATTTGGGGAGAAAAAAAGGACAAGGACTTTAAATTGCCCAAAACCCCGGGGTTAAATTTTGGGCCCCTTTCCAAATCAAAAAAAAAGTAATGGAAATGATACAAAACGGGGTGAGTTTCAGTGGGGGCCTGCAATGGGGAGCCCATAGAAAAAAGGGGATCAGATCTTTCTTAGAGATCTCAAGGCCGGCAGTTTGGGCGGGGTATGCCAAATAAAATTTAAAAATAAAAATCCTTTCCCGCTTTTAAATAAGTGAAAAAAGGGCTTTTGCCCCCATACAGAGTTCTGTTTTTGCTTTTTTTTGTCAAAATTAACCCTGGTGTGGTGTTTTATATTGTTTTACTCACCAATTTTTTGGGGTCGGGTGGAACCTGGTTTTTTGTGATTTTTTAATGCCTCACAATAAAACACTTTTATGTAAAATACTCAACAGATGTTTACTTCATCCAATTTCAATAGTATAAAAAAAAATGTGGTTAATTTTTGCCTTTTTCCCTTTTTTAGACATTTATAACCTTTATTTAAAACTAAAAAAATTAATTAAAATCATGATATAGGGGAAACAAATTTAAAATTTAAATTTACATTAATTGTATCATTTTTCCCTTTCAGAAATAAAATGGGTCCCACAGACCCAAAACCAAAAAAAGGTTAAATTTTTTCTGATACAGGCAAATGTAAAACGTTAAAAGATAACCTGAAAAAAAATCAAAAAGCATTTTTTCAATTATATATTTTTTTGTTGAGCTATTTTAGAGAGGGTTTTTGTACTCTCAGGAATTCTCTTATTTTGGACCCCTTATTTTAGTGAATATTTTTTTTTTTTTCACCTTTTCATGTGTCTCATCACCCCCTCAAACTTAAATACTTTAATGAGATGTTATGATGGGTAGAAATAAAACCCCATGGATAATTTGTGAAAGGTTTAAAAAATGAACAGTCAAAGTCACAGATTAGTTTTTTTCCTTTCCCTTTTTGGAAAAACGCCAAAAAAAACTTTTCATCTTCTTTGAAATTACTTCCCAATACCGTGACCCGCAAAAATGATTTTCCTTTAGCTGGATACAAAATTTGTTGTTGGTTGCTAAAAGGCCTAGGACCAAAGCCAGATACAAAAGAGTTTCACAGCCCAAAACAAAAACGCAAAAATGCGCCATGTTCTTGTTTGTGGAGTTCCCAGCTACTAGCTATGTTGGAGGTTTTTTTTTTAAACAAAGATTTTTTTACCTTTTTAGTTTTAAAAAAAGCATTTTGTAAAGGGGTTTTTTTAAAATATATTTTCCCAGCTTTGGTGAATCAGATCTAACAAGGTTTTTACTGAAACAGTGGTTGTAATAATTATATAACTTTATACTTTAACTCAGAAAAAATTATATTTGCAAAAAATTGAACACTGAACTCAGTTTTAACAAAATTTTAACAAAATTTGAACTATAGTGAATGATCAGACCATTACAACACAATTGTGATAACTACACAGTACATTTAATTTTTTTAATAAAATAAACACCAGAGAAGGAAATCCAAAATCTAAAAATTTAATTCAAATGTTTACCTGAATACTATAGGAGACTGATAATATAATATCTCCTTTGCTGGTAATAATAAACTCTGCTAAATAGGCAGAGTGACTGAGGATGGTGTCACTCTGAAGTGCAACAACTAACCATCTTGAAGTCTGAATTTGGTTTTCTTCTGATTACTTCTTTGGGAAAATCCTGTGTGCTTTATCAGCTGGGGATTTAGAACATCCTAGGCCACCAGTTAAATCACATTACAGTTTAAAAATCAAGGTAGGGATATAAATGATTGTTTATTGATGCTTTAAATGATTCCACCAAGTCAGATAACAAAAGCAAAACTTCAAATGTATACTGTGTAAAATGACGTACAGCAGTTAGGTTGGGGATTTTTTTGGTGTTCATATTTTAAACTTTAACAAGTAAAATATCAAAACCTAATTTGAAGGAAACAATAAACTCTTAATTTATCAACAGAATGTGTTTGGTCATTGTTATTTGTGGTTAATAGTGGTTGTTCTGTCAGACTGGGTTCTTGAAGTGAATGAAAAACAACACTGTAATATGATTTATACATATATTGCCAAAGTAGACATTTTTAATAGACTCTAGGCCAGGGGTGTCAAACGTTCAGCCCGCGTGCCAGATTAGGCCCGTGAACGGGTTTAATCCAGACTGAGAGATGATTTTGCAAAGTTTAAAATAAGCTGTAATTTTTCCATGAAACAAACTGCTTCTCTAAATGTGTTCACCAGATGTCACAATAGCAGTTTTGTTAAACAAGCAAACAGTTTATACCACAGCTGAGCAAGCATGCTAAGCAAGTACAGCTAAACTGGAGCTACCTTGTGCTGTGGCTGCCCTTTTACGTCTTCTACTTTGGACATATCTCACCTGCCAAGCAGTCCCCGGCTGGCAGCATGCACCCGGCACTGCAACGACAGCCCAGGAGAACCACTATCCAGGTCAGCTTCACTGTCACCGCTAGGCCAATCCAAATGCCGGTGACTAAATATCCAAAAAGGGATGCAAGCCACCCTGCACACACTCTGCTACCTCTCTGCGGCATCCCTTTAGGGGTGCAATAACTCCTCCCAACAAATGTTATAAGAGTGTCTAAGTTGAAAAGAAAATTGGGCCCAGGCCATCATGGGACCGTATAGATAGAAAACCCTCCCCGCACCCAAATGATGCACCCGCACCCAAAGGCCCTACACGAGAGTGATCGAGTGGGGAGAGAGGTGTCCGGGGATGAGGATAGAAGGGCTGGGGGGAATAACGCTCTCACAAGGAAACTATTGGAGCCCACCCCAATAGGCACCCCCGTTTGCCGAGATCCATCAAGGGAGGGAGGCACCGGCACACCCACCCCAGGGCTAATGTCAGCAGCAATACTAGAACCCCTAGAACCATAACCGGGACGAACATCCCCATCCCCCCCGGACCCACCCACCCTTGAAACCTTGATCCCCAGCCCCGACACCTAGTCTGCCAACGGAAGAAGCGGCTGAGCCTCAAGAAAAAGGGAAGCAGCCAGAAGTGTGCAGTGGTGACCAAAAGCGTGAGAAGACCCCGTGATGTGCCGACCTGCCCACCAACTCCCCCTGGGGAAAGACGCCGGCTCAGCAACCCGCCACAGGAAGGCCACAACCCGCACCGTGAAAAGGCCACACACCCTCCAACACGCAGAACCACCAACATCCAACATGCTGGTTAATACTAAGAATATTTTTATTTTTCCAATTCATAAGGAAAGTTTTCTTAGCAATACATAAGGCAGTGAAAAACCATGTACCAATTGTCTCCCTGGTGCTATGGGTGTTGCCCCAAAAAAGCAACGGGGGGGGAAGGGGAAATTTCAATTTTTAGACACTTTTTATAAGTTTCACATATGTGGCACCAGAAAACCCCTAAACCCGGAGGAAATAACCCTTTTTGTGATTATTTAAACTGACATTATTTAATTTAATATTAATAAAATTTTATCAAAAAATATTTCGGTCTGTTAAGGGTGTCCTTGAATACCACCCCGTAAGGCGATGGGATTAACAAAGTTAAAAGGTGGACCCAAGCTCTGACATTTTTGAACAGCATAAACTCTGAAACCACAGGGAATGAATTAAATAAAATTTTTAAAATACAAAAATTTATTAACAAAAATAAGTCAACTCAAAGCAAAATATTTAAAACAACAAATCTTTCTATGTAAAACAATCCAACTAAATAAAAAGCAGAATTAAAGAAAACAAAGACTAATTTTTTTTTTTTTTTTTTTTTTTTTTTTTTTTTTTTTTTTTTTTTTTTTTTTCTTTTCCTTGGGGTGAATAATTTTTCAATGGTGTCTAATTAGTTGCCCTTTTTTTATTTAAAAAAATATTTTTAAAAATATTATTAAGGGAATATTGAAAAAGAGCCAAATCTTTTGGGGAAATGGGGCTTAATGGTGTTTTCTTAGTATCAGATTTGTAAAAAAATGTTTAGAGATTATTATTCACTAACTTGAAAACTAAACCTTCCCTTTAAATATTCTGTAGCGAACACGTGTTCTAAAGCTGTTAGCAGTTAAGCTAACAAAAGGGGGTGATAGCTTAGCTTAGCACCAGAAACCCAAAAACATACTTTAAAATAGCAGGGTCAATAAAAAAAAAGGGTTAAATGCATAAGCGCGGACGGGGGCCCTTTTGGCAACCTTCTGCGTTTAAAATCACCCCTTTAATAAAGTTTTTCTTAACTTTAAAAAAAACCCTAAAAACCCCAGAACACAAGTGATCAGTTTTCAGATAGATAGCCTGCTAGCACTAAGGGAGGGAGTTCACACAGCAAAAACAAACTTCATAAAAAAAGAAAAAAAATTTAGATCATTTTTCCCCTTTAAATTTTTTTGCCAACCTAACCTCTGCCATGCTGAGGACAAGATGCCCGGGGCGGGGGACGTTGAAGAGGTGTCCACAGTCAACAAGCGGTTGCTTTCCCGGCAACCTCAGTAGCTTCGGGGGCTGCAGCTCGAGACGGCTCGTTCTGTCCCCCAACCGTGTTCATTACCGTAACACGGTGAGGGTCTCCCGCTGTCTTCCTTCCAGACTGGGAGACCCCGGTTTTGCCCAGGCTTTTCTCGAACACCCCTGGCATCTCCCGGGCTCGGGAGAGAGTAAACATGCTGGTACCCCTTTAAATTTCCCGTTCGTGAAAGAAATTTCCAATACACAAAAAGCAATTATTCCCTACTCAACTTTTTTTATATGATCGGTGAATGTGAATTTTTGGGTCCAGTTTGTGAGTTTTTAAAATTTTTTTCCAGCAAAAAGACTTCAGGTGTGTCCCTCCTTCCCTTCCCCTTGGGGCTGCTTGGAAGAGGCGGTTGTGGGAGAGGGGGTGCTCTTATTCAGACAGTGGCCATCATAGGGAAGTCTGCTGCCCACCCCCCCCCCCCCCCCCCCCCCCCCCCCCCCCCCCCCCCCATGTTTGAAATCCATGGCTGGGTCCCAACACCATGGTGCATGGATGTATTTGTCAGGTATATTGTCTGAAAGCAAGTTAGACGGTACAAAACGAATCCTGAAGATCCATTGACGTGTATAGTGTACTCTATGAAGGATTTTATATTGTATTAATTGTAAACTGGGATCACTAGTCATTTTAAAAAGTTCTTCAACATATCTAAGACCAGAGGTTTGGGTCAAAGTTGACTGATAAATTTGCCTCCCATTTCATAATAGGAAGGTATATTTATTCATCTATTTTAAACAGTAATTTCGTGGGAGGTGGCACAAAACTCTTGTGCCAATCCCATGTTATATAATTGATCTTTTAAATGGGATGAAGTGAATTCCTTTAAATACACTCACCGGCCACTTGATTAGGTACACCTTGCTAGTACCGGGTTAGACCCCCTTTTGCCTTCTGAACTGCCTTAATCAGAATCAGAATCAGAATCAGAATCAGCTTTATTGCCAAGTTTGTACATACAAACAAGGAATTTGACTCCGGTACACTTTGCTCTTTGGTTTTTGTTTTTGCACTACAGAATATACATATTTACAATGTACAATATACACATTTAAAAAAAAAAGGTGCATTTGCAACAACTGTATGCTGTTGTTTTTATTTTATTGAATGTTCAACAGAGAAACAGCCTGAGGAAAAAACTTTCTGTGGCGGCTGGTTTTTTGTGAACAGCGCTCTGTAGCGTCGGCCTGAAGGCAGAACCAAAACAGTTTATGTGCAGGGTGGGGGGGGTCTGCAGAGATTTTAGCAGCTTTTTTTCCTGACCCTAGTTGTAAAAAAGTCCTGGATGGGGAAGGTCAGCCCTGATGATTCTCTCTGCAGTCCTGATTGTTCGTTGCAGTCTGGACCTGTCCTGTTTTGTGGTAAACCGAACCACACTGAAGGATGAAGACAGGACAGACTGAATGATGGCAGTGTAGAAGATGCCCAGCAGCTCCTGGGGAAGGTTGTATTTCTTAAGTTGCCTCAGGAAGTACAGTCTCTGCTGGGCCTTCTTTCGAACAGTGTCTATGTGTGAAGACCATCTCAGGTCCTCAGAGATGGGGGTTTCCTAAGAACCTGAAGTGATCCACAGCCGACACGGTGTTTTTGAGGATGGTGGGGGGGGTTATGGAGGGTGTATTCCGAAAGTCCACCACCATCTCCACAGTCTTGAGTGGGTTTTAGCTCCAGGCAGTTCTGACTACACCAGTGTACAAGCCGATCCACCTCCGTCTGTATGCAGACTCATCACCGTCCTGGATCAGTCCCCAATGACAGTGGTGTCATCTGCAAACTTCAGAAGTTTCAAAGGGGCAGTCCGCTGAGGTGCAGTCATTTGTGTACAGGGAGAAGAGAGTGGGGATAGAACCCCCCTGGGGGGGCCCCCAGTACTTATTGATTGGTGGGGGAGGATGTCCCCAGTCTCACCTGCTGCTGTCGGTCCGTCAGGAAGCTGTTGATCCACTGACAGGTGGAGGTGGGACGTTGAGCTGAGTGAGCTTCTGGTGGAGGATGTCTGGTATGATGGTGTTTAAAGGGCCCGGGTGAAGTCTACAAACAGGATCCTGGCGTAGGTCCCTGGGCGGTCGAGGTGTTGCAGGATGAAGTGTAGACCTAAGTTAACAGCATCATCTGCCGACCTGTTTGCTCGGTAAGCAAACTGCAGGGCGGCATAAATTCGTGGCATAAATTCATCAAGGTACTGGAAACATTCCTCAGAGAGTTTGGTCCATACTGGCATGGTAACATCACACAGATGCCACAGATTTGTCAGCTGCACATCCATGATGCGAATCTCCCGTTCCACCACATCCCAAAGGTGCTCTATTGGATTGAGATCTGGTGATTGTGTAGGCCATTCTGTGGAGATCATTTGAGTACAGTGAACTCATTGTCATGTTCAAGAAACCAGTCTGAGATGATTCGTGCTTTATGACATGGCGCGTTATCCTGCTGGAAGTAACCATGAGAAGATGGGTACACTGTGGTCATAAAGAGATGGACATGGTCAGCAACAATACTCAGGTAGGCTGTGGCGTTGACACTATGCTCAATTGGTACTAAGGGGCCCAAAGTGTGCCAAGAAAATATCCCCCACACCATTACCCCACCACCACCACCAAGGCAGGATGGATCCATGCTTTTATGTTGTTGACACGAAATTCTGACCCTACCATCTGAATGTCGCAGCAGAAATAGAGACTCATCAGACCAGGCAACGTTTTTCCAATCTTCTCTTGTCCAATTTAGGTGAGCCTGTGCAAATTGTAGCTTCAGTTTCCTGTTCTTAGCTGACAGGAGAGGCACCCGGTGTGGTCTTCTGCTGCTGTAGCCCATCCGCCTCAAGGTTCGTCAGGTTGTGCGTTCAGAGATGCTCTTCTGCATGCCTTGGTTGTAACGAGTGGTTATTTGAGTTACTGTTTCCTTTCTATCAGCTCGAACCAGTCTGGCCATTCTCCTCTGACCTCTGGCATCAACAAGGCATTTGCGCCCACAGAACTGCCGCTCAATGGATATTTTCTCTTTTTCAGACCATCCTCTGTAAACCCTAGAGATGGTAGGGCATGAAAATCCCAGTAGATCAGCAGTTTCTCAGACCAGCCCGCCTGCCACCAACAACCATGCCACATTCAAAGTCTCTTAAATCACCTTTCTTCCTCATTTTGATGCTCGGTTTGAACTGTAGCAGATTGTCTTGACCATGTCTACATGCCTAAATGGATTGAGTTGCTGCCATGTGTTTGGCTGATTAGAAATTTGCCTTAATGAGCAGTTGGACAGGTGTACCTAATAAAGTGGCCAGTGAGTGTATATCTTCATCATGGAGTCTTGATTAAAAGGGCAACACTGCCACACACTGCCTGCTCTTCATTATATCTACACCCATGTCAGTTTTCAAGTTGAAAACACATTTTTCTCACATTTGGAAGTTGTTGCAGTTCGTTAAATGCTGGTGAGTAAACTTATGTTTGTGTATTGTGAAGGGTACTGTGTCGCCTCATGAAGCCCAAGACACAGCAACCTTCCTGGACAGGTTTTTTGATGATGGATTAAGCATAAGTTACTCTTTTAAAAAAGTAAAACGAGGAAATTATGAATAGTCATTTACAAGCTTATTTTGATTGGTTCCTGTTAGTTATCCTTCATCTTTGAGAAGCTTTACTGATGGTGGAAATGCTAGTGGACATAATGCTGATTATATTTTGCAGCATAGATACAGGGAGTCAAACTACCAATTAATAAGCATAACATTATTGCTATACTATTGCTTCACCAGGTGCACCATGGTGGGATGTATTTAAGTAATTGAACATTTTGCCCTCAAACATGATCTGCTTGAAGCAGGATAGTGGGCAAACATAAGGATTTGAGCAAGTTTTGACAAAGACCGAGTTGTAATCTGGGTGAAAACATCTCTCCTGGTGCTCCTGATCTGCACTGGTCAGTATCTATCAAAGGTGCTCTAAGGAAGGAAGAGTGGTGAACAATCTTAAAACACTTTTAGGCAGGTGGTCATAATGCCTGATGACTATTTACCACAGACAACTCTGAGGACAGTTGCACTTCATCCTGGAGTTGCACTTCAACCTGAGTGGGGTATATTCCACCTGTTTGCTAGTGGTATTGTACTAGTTTGCTGTGACAGTTTTGAGCACACTGAGAAACAATGGCTTTCACTTCCTCTTACTATCATTCAGGATCATACATTTTGGATTCTTTGCTGTCTACCTTTATGTCTATATATGGATGATTAGCCATAAGTTGTCAGTCTGGATCAGGGAGTTTCACTAGATCATTGCCTGGTTATTCACCACCAATCTTGATACTTTGATAGGAAAACTTTCACACCACTTTTGGCACAGATGCCACTTTTAGAGTAACCTGGTAATAGTATTCTATGTATGCATTTTATATGTTGCCATATACAGGGGTTGGACAATGAAACTGAAACACCTGATTTTAGACCACAATAATTTATAAGTATGGTGTAGGGCCTCCTTTTGCGGCCAATACAGCGTCAATTCGTCTTGGGAATGACATATACAAGTCCTGCACAGTGATCAGAGGGATTTTAAGCCATTCTTCTTGCAGGATAGTGGCCACGTCACTATGTGATACTTGTGGAGGAAAACGTTTCCTGACTCGCTCCTCCAAAACACCCCGAAATGGCTCAATAATATTCAGATCTGGTGACTGTGCAGGCCATGGGAGATGTTCAACTTCACTTTCATGTTCATCAAATCAATCTTCACCAGTCTTGCTGTGTGTATTGGTGCATTGTCATCCTGATACATGGCACCGCCTTCAGGATACAATGTTTGAACCACTGGATGCACATGGTCCTCAAGAATGGTTCGGTAGTCCTTGGCAGTGACGCGCCCATCTAGCACAAGTATTGGGCCAAGGGAATGCCATGATATGGCAGCCCAAACCTTCACTGATCCACCCCCATGCTTCACTCTGGGGATGCAACAGTCTGGGTGGTACGCTTCTTTGGGGCTTCTCCACACCGTAACTCTCCCGGATGTGGGGAAAAACAGTAAAGGTGGACTCATCAGAGAACAATACATGTTTCACATTGTCCACAGCCCAAGATTTGCGCTCCTTGCACCATTGAAACCGACGTTTGACATTGGCACGAGTGGACCAAAGGTTTGGCTATAGCGCCCGG
>JAHHUM010000874.1:0-177500 GCA_036173005.1 Crenichthys baileyi
CCTATTGTCATAATGAGTTTTGTGGTGGACGAGAGGCAGACAAGTACGGGGAAGGCAGCATGGGATCAGTGGGAAACTCCTTTAATGACAGAGATCACTCACATACAGGCAAGGAGCAGGGTTTCAGAAAATCCAGATAATAAATGTAATCATCAAAAACAGAACCTGACGGGATCCCGAGCAGAACACGTATCCAAGGAGACATCAAACAAGACATGGAAAGACATGACGACACCGCGTGGAACAAATGACGAAGGCAAACTTAAATACAGACAAAGATGGACATGAAACAATAGGGCAGGTAATCAGAGAAACAGGGAACAGGTGAGACCAGGAGGCAGGGAAGCAGAGGGAACAGGTGAAAACAATACATAGATTAAAACATGACTGAAACGAAGCTATAAACAAATAACCAAATGAAGCATGAGAGTAAAGAATAAACATGAACTGAGAAACTAGAGGGAACATAAGAAACACCATAACCTAAGAACGAACAAGGAACCCATACAACAAACCTAACACCACACAGACTGAACTGACAGGAAGGGAAGCAGAGAACATGAGAACTAGGATGTAAACAAACAAAAAGTAAACACAACCTAACTAAAACGTAAACAAGACTCCACATCGTGACACCTATAACCTTATACATTTTTTAAAATTTTGCCATGTTACAATCACAAAAAAAAATGTTTTTTACTGTGAGTTTGTCTGACAGACCGACATGAAGTAGAGCATCACTGTGAATTCAGTGGAAAACAAATACTTCTTTACAAATTTAAGTCTGAACATTGCGATGTGCAGGTGCATCTCAACACATCAGAATGTAATCAAATATGTAATTTATTTCAGTTATTTAATTTAAAAAGTTTTATTTATTTTATAGATTCATTACACACAAAATGGTACATTTTATGCTTTTATTTCTGTTAATTTCTGAATTATATCCAAAACATGATCTGCAACTGCCACTTTCCTTGTGTTTCAGCCCCTACTGAAGTAGAGACATCAGTAGTGGTTTCCTTACCTGAGCTAAGGAAAAAAAGGATTTGAATGTTGCTCAGTGGTCCCTTTTTAGATAAAAGTAAAGTTTGCATTTCATTTTGAAATCAAGGTCACAGAGTCTGGAGGAAGAGTGGAGGAGCACAAAACCTATGTTGTTCAAGGGGCCACTGTGAAGTTTCTACTGGTGATGATTTAGGCCGCCATGTCATCTGCTGCTGTTGGGCTGCGTTGTTTTATCAAGTCCAAAGTCAGTGCAGGTGTATACCAGGACATTTTAGAGCACTTTATGCTTCCCTCTGCTGGCAAGCTTCATGTCAATGTCAATGTCAGTGTCAACTTTATTTATATAGCTCTTTACAACAAATACATTGCACTCAAGTGCTGCACAGCAAGAATAAAATACTTGATAGAAATAGAAAGAAAAAAAAACACAAAAGACATGAAAAAATCATTCATTACTTTAAAAAGAAATAGAATAATTCAAAAGCCAAAGAGTAGAAGTGGGTCTTTAACAGCAAATTAAAAGTCTAGAGATTATGAGTAGCTCTTATATGGATCAAAAAGTCATTCAACAGTTTTTGAGTCTGCAACAGAGAAGAAACAATCACCTCTGGATTTCAGGTTTGACATTGAAACAACTAAGAGCAACTTGTTGTTTGACCGTAGTTGTTCTTGTGGCTGTATCGCTTTTAGAAGATTCATTCAATATGATGTGACAAAACCACTAAGATCCTAAAACGCATAAAAAATTTAAAATTAATCCTGTGAGAAAAAGGAAACCAGTGCAATGAAGCCAGAACTTGAGTTGTATATTCCTGTTTATTAGCTCCTCTTAACAGACAAGCAGCATCATTTTATATAATCTCCAAGAGGTAAAGCCGTGGCTAATCTAAGCCTAAATAAGGGGAAATACAATATTCTAGGGGAGTTGATATAAATTTCATGGAGATGCTTTTATTTTCCAGCAGGGCATAGTATCTGTCCACACTACCAAATGTACAAATACCTGCTGTAATGGCTCTGGTGTTGCTGTGCTTGATTGTCCAGAATAATTCACATGAACAGAACCCCATGGCGAATCTATAGGGTATTGTAAAGAGGAAGATGAGAGACATCAGACCCAACAATGCAGATATTTACATAGCACTTTTAAAGTAACCTGGGCTTCCATTACACCTCAGTATAGCCACAGGCTAATCCCCTCCATACTAAACTGCACTGATGAAGTACTTTATACACAAGAAGGCCTGGCCAAGTATTAGGTCCATAAACTGTAAAGCATTAGACACAAATTCAGTAAGCTGACATTTCTGTAACAATATCCTTTTTTTATCAGAGTTATGTCTCTCTGAGAAATTGAACTTTGGGTTTTCACTAGCTCTACACCATTATCATAAAAAAAATTACAGAAATTAACTCCTGAAGAAAACCACTGTTTTTATAATGAATCTATAGAATATGTGACTTTCGCCCATTGACATGGCTGATTAAATTAACTTGATGATTTTTCAATTCATTGAGATGTGCCTGTTTTCAGACCCCTTTACTATAATATCCCTAAATTAAATCCAGTGCAATGAACTGCCTCCATTTTTTCTGTACTTGCTCCAAATTTTCTATTATATGCTATAATATAGTATGGAAAATGTGTACTATGTTCTGCATTTCTGTCCCACATGTTGAAGGCCCTGGAAATGAAGTTAAAATCTAAAGTCATAATTATTTAGTTGTAACGGAGGGCCCATATATTCACTTTAAACCTCAAATTAAATTAGACTTTGAGATAACTGGCACTTGGAACACATAGTGTACTCCCCACTGAACTGTTACTAAACCAGAACTCTTAGAAAAAGAGAATTTTGTGCTGTGAACAGCAGAGGGCGCCAGTAATACATGAGTTACCACAAAAAAAAAAAAAAAAACTTTTCAGTTTCAGGACCAGATCACAAATTAACATTGTGAAGACACTTTCCAATATAGTCTTACAAAAAATTATATTCAATATTTAATTTTTTTGAATGATTTGACTTCAATATCCATTAGCTGTTAGTGTTAACCAGATATATATAAATATATATATTTTTACAAATCAATGCGATGACTGTACTCTGGGACCACACACTGCGCAAAATGACAGCCTGGTTGGCTTCCTCGGCGCATGAGAAAATTCTTGCTTCATCACTAGGTCAAATGGGCTTTTTTGTTGTCTGTTAACACTCAGAGTAACACAATGGAATAACACACAGCCTGTGGGAGCTCAGCCAATATCAATACATCACCTCGAGAGGCAATTATAGTCATTAAAGGGATAAAACGTGATGAAACTGCTGGCTAACAGCTTGAAAGTCATTATCACATTCACCACACAACAATGCCAGTTCACTGTGAGTATGCCGTATTTTACCAAAGCAGTCCAGCTAGTAAAATGCAAAATTTGAAGTGGTCAAATACAATAAATTTCTAAATTACTTCTACCCAAGCAGTTTCTCACTGATTCATAGCAGCTTTGTCAAACGTATGACCTTTTTATAATCAGACACAAATTAAATTCTCAACTTTGCATAAGAAAAGTATGTTTTTTGTTTTTTTTTTTCTCCTTGGTGAAATTTAGGTCTATGCTTGGATGTGTTTTCCTCCCAGTCATTGTCATTGAGTCAGACAAATGATGTGAAAAAACAAACAAACTGCACATACACAGCATAACTGACCAAACAAAGAAATGACACACAAGGGTATATATAAGGGCTGGTAAGCCCAATAAGGTCAGTTATAAGGGTAACTAAACAATGCAATCACTAACTACAAGGACAACACAGTACAGTTAAGTTTGTTGATAACCTAAACACCAAAAATGGAAATAAAAAATATTAAACTTATACAACTAAATACAATTTTTTCGTTAAATACAAACAAAAAAACCCTGGCTGCTATCTGTTATCTGGGCAAACTCCCGGGGATCTTGGAAGCTAAGAAACCCGTAAAAGAAACAAGAATAAGTAATAATCACAAACCAAAGGTGAGAGTTCATAAACATACATAAGTGAACTAAATGTATTTACATCAATCAATAATCTTTAATTGCAAACTAAAGCAGGTCATTGGGTCTAGATGAACACAAAGGTGCATGAGATTTACCGATTTTATTGGAGTGTGGCCATGGCTCTAGCATCACAGTTCTGAAAGGTGGGATTTCTTTTAAAGCTGTTCCCACCTGTTGGGTGTTATTTGTATTTAAAGCTACTTTTAAATTACTCTTAAATACTCTTAAATATTCAATTCAGTTTCTTTATACAGCACCAAATTGCAAAATATGTCATCAAAAGGTCACTTTATAACCACATACAACGCATAGGCAGTTGTAGAGTAATCAAATTAATTCAACTGATTCCTAATCCAATTCAGTTATATAGTAACATTTAAATGCAATTCCATGCAGTTCTACAAGATCATTATAATAATACAGTAGTATTAAAATTAATTGACTATATAATGGCAGTTATTTAGAAAAATAATCAATAAGGTTTTTTCAATTAGTGTTATATACAAATATAAAAACAATATTAAGATTTTTTTTTTTTGCTGTGGTGCAAAAAAAGTGCAACAAAAAATGTTCTTGCGGTAGACTTTCAAGAAAACCGTCACCATTTCAATCAGTGAGAAATGCAGCTCATATACCTGCACAAGTAGGAATCTGAATTAATTTTATAAATACTGCAATAATACACTGATGGTAGAAAGTGATGCATGCATCTCTTTGCTATACATCCCTGCAGTCATTTTAAATTTCTGAATGGAATGTGGTCCTGTGGGCTGTAAACAGCATCATCGTCCAAGCGCAAACATTAAATGCATCACAGTGACAACGATTATCCAAATCTCTGCATTCTTAGCTTGAGCCATGGATGTTGTCATAGAAACACGAGTATGTCTTATCAAGTACAGCCCTTGTGATTTTTTTTTCATTTTTTTTTCACTGCAACTTATTTAGGCTGTTCACTGTAGGTATGACAACAGGCTATTAGGAGGTGTTGCATTCATTTCCATGCTAATAGACTTAACGGCCATTGTGTGTTAGCTTAACCTTTGATCCTGCCTTGTCAAATTGTTGTCAGCTTATATTAAATTAGACCTTTTTATGTAAATGATGTAAAATGCTTTAAAGACTATAAATAGGCATAATTCAGTTGAGAGCTGATGCAATGGTCGCTGTGATATCAAAACATTGTTGGTGCACTTTAATGGTCAGATTGTGCAAATCTATTTACGATGCATGGTGTGCAGAGGTGCCAGGGTTAGATGTTAATCTTGCACAGCATATTCACACATGCATTTTTGATTTCTCAAATGCTTATAGTGCTCAATTGAAAAAACATAGGTCTAGATTTTATTGTATTTAATAATGTCTCACCAGACAGGATACACAGCACTTTCATCTCTGCAGCCTTTTGCTTGGATAGTATAAGCCAAAGTGAAGATTTTTTTTTATTCTTATTTGAACTTGGAAGTTACTTTGGAGCTCCAACTGGTCACACACTTGCACTCCCTACCCTTTGTTGAAAATAATGAGGCCGTTTGATGTGTGACCACTATAGGCCGTAATGAGAGTAGACTGTTCAGGACACATGAAAGCCCTTCAGTCCATTTGGGCTGTGAGCGGCTATTACGGAACGGGTGCCGAGACGCGACGGAGGTGTGCTGACTTCATGAAGGGGTGCAGTTTTTAATGATGGAGGCAACAGGTGAGTCTTTTACCCTTTTAACATCTTGTGGAAGGACGGAGAAAATATTTTGGAGGTGTGAAAACAGACAGACTTACAGTGGTTATAAATACTGTAAATTACAGTGTCGTGCAAAAGGATTTATGCCCCTTGAACTTTTTCACATTTTGTCACATTATTACCACAAGCATCCATTTATTCTATTGGAATTTTATGTGATGGTCCAGCACAAAGTAGTGCTTACTTGTGAAGAGGAAGGAAAATTCTGCAGTACAAAATATTGCCCTATATGTAGCTCCATCCATCTTCACGTCAACTCTGATCAACTTCACACTCCCTGCTGAGGTTTGGTATCTCAAAATGATGATGCTACCACCACCATGTTTCACAGTGGGAATGGTTTGGTCAGTAGGATGTATTGTGTATTAGTTTCCTGAACACATGAAGCTTTGGTCTCATCTGACCAGAGCACCTTCCACACATTTGCGATGTCCCTTACATGCTCTTGATAAACAGCAAATGGAATTTTCCAGCATTTCTTCCAGTAATGGTTTTCTTCTTGCCACACTTCCATAAAGGCCAGATTTGAGAAGTGCACAACTAACAGTTGTCCTACCAATAGATTTTGAGATGAGATGTGCAGCTCTTCCAGAGTTACCATGGGCCTCTGGTACACTCTTTTGATTAATGCTCGAATTGCCCAGCCTGATAATTTAGGTTGACAAGCGTGTCTTAGATGGTTTGCAGTCACCATGTTTGTCTCTTTCCATTTTCTTATGGTGGATTAGAAACTGCCTTGCCGAGAGGCGAGTGGCCTAAAAGTAGAGGGCGCGACCTATATATGGAGGCCTCAGCCATGGATGCAGACGTCTTGAGTTTAAGTCCCAGCCCAGATACCTCTGCTGCATGTCTTTCCCTCTCTTCACCCCCCTTGCTGTGTGTCTACTTTGAAAAAACACGAAAAACATGCAAAAAAAAGATCTACAACTTTGTACTTGACCTTTCTGCTGTTTTCTTTGTTTTTCTTGATGCTGTTTGTTCACTGATGTCTCTAACAAACCTCTGAGGCTGATACAAGCTATGTTCTTACAGAGAATAGGTTACACAATGGTGAACTCTGTTTAGTAATTTAATGACTGCTTAAGATAATTGGAGGCACTGGAAAATATTAATGGGTATCAGAATGGGGGTGAATTTATATGCATGCCATAGGTTTCATATTTAGCTCCATTCATCTTCACAACAACTCTGACCAGCTTTCCATTTCCTGTTGAAGAAAAGCATCACCACCATGTTTCACCAAGAAGACTGTGTGTCCTGGGTAATGTACAGTGTTGGTATTTGGCCACACACAGCAATTTGCATGTATACTTGAAAGTTTAATTTTCTATTTATCCAGAGCATCTTCTTTATCGTGTTTGCTGGATCCACTCCATTGCTTGTGGCAAACAGAATTTATTATAGTTGTCTCTCAACAATGGCTTTCTTCTTGCCACTCTACCATAAAGGCCCAGTTTTCCTGAGCTGTACTGTCAGCAGATGTCACCCTACTGTGTTGCAAAGGGGGCTGAATACAAATGCATGCCAAGCTTTCAAAATTGTAATATGTTAAATATTTTGAAAACTTTGTACATTTTTCCTTCTACTAACAACACTGTGTTGATGTGTCACATAAAATTACACTTAAATTTGTGATGATAGTGTAATAAAATGTTTAAAAGTTTAGGCGGCATAAATACTTTTCCAAGGTATGAATAAAATATGAAAGATTGTGTGCACCACATTTACATTGGAAGAAGGGAAAACAAATGTAGAGAATCCACTCCATGAATTAAAACCCTTGATTGTGCTGGCTCTATTTAAGTGATTGTTCAACTTCAATCACACTTCTGCATTCGCTCATAATGATTATTTCTTTGAGGGCTTTTCTGTTAAAAAATGCCGTTTTTATGACCTGCAACGTGATGAGTCCATAAATTATCATTCTCTCATCCGTAGCCAGGAAGAAGCACATGAACCTCTCTTCATATCAATCTCTTCCTCCTTTGCAAGACACCACACTGTCAGAAGTGCCTGAAGAGACACAAACGCTGTGAGTGAATGAGTGGGAGGAAGGAGAAGTTGATGGTGATGGAACGATCAGCATCTCTTCATTTATCTGGAGGCCGATATAGGAAGAACCCCAGCTGAGGTGGGGTTAATATTTCTCCATCCTAAAAGTTCTGCAGGGACTTGTGATTTGTCACCACAGTAGTAAGGTCTGGTGTCAGGAATACAGTTAATGGTTAGATGTATGTATCCCTCCAGATGCCAACAAAGGAAGGTCCGCCTTAGCCAGGGAGCGTTGCGGAGGAACAGGAACCCTGTCATTATCCGTCTCCTCACAAAGATGGCAGTTCCTGACCAGTTAATGGTTAACAGACATGTGGACGCGTCAATCTTCAGGAGTGACAAGGAGCATAAACGCACAAACCCGCAGACGGTAGGAGCCCAGTGCTGATGCTGTAAACATACCTTGTTAACAGGAAGCAGACCCTATGCCACAGCAGCACTGAGTGACAGGATCGCCGATGACTAACAACAGCAGCGCTCACTCCTTTTCTTTCCGCCTCTGCTGTTTTTACCTGAGAGTTTCTGCTGCTAAGTCTTTAAAACATGATTTATAGTCATTTAAATCAGAGGAAAAGTGACTTAAGAAGAAAATTTATTTGGAAATTTACAAACTGAAAAGTCTTGTGCAGCGATGCTCAACAAATGGAACACTAAAAACCACTGAATGACATTACATATTCACACGGTGATTGCTGGTAACACAAGACAAGGGGATTTGGGGGCCCACCGTGAGAGAAACTGTTTTGATTTTTAAATGTGCGCTGCTGATCTGACTCATCCATATGAAAGCCTGCATTTAAAGCACTAAGAATCACAGGAGAGGAGAGAAAAAAAGAAAAAAAAATCAGAAAGAAAGAAAGCCACATCTCTTTAGATTTCCAACACTCTGCAGGTTTGAGATCAGAGGCAGCTCTTGTCTGATACCACCAGCTCTTCAAGGCTCGGGAACACATACTGTATCTGATACACCCCTGTGTAACCTCAGCATTGCTCCTATACACTCAGACAGGGAGGGGCGTTGTTCTCCCCTAGCCCCCACTGCTCGGGAGAGTGACAGTCAATCACAGGCTAAAAGCCACCTTGTCGAAGAAGTGGTGAAGTGGTGAGCTGGCTATTATGAACCGGGGTGGGGGGTGGAGCAGGGAGAACTGAGGAGGGGAGGAGGTTGTGAGATGCAACAGCTCTGCTATGCTGTTAAAAGAGGGATGTATAGAGACCTGCACAGGAAATTAACTGCTTTTCCAAGAAAGTATTTCCATCTGCTCTTTCATCTTCCAATTGACATATTTTACTTATTTAATGGATCGCTGCTATAATAGATACAGGAAAAACAAACACAGCAATGCAAGCTTTCCTTAGTACAAAATTATAAAGACTCACAAAGGGTGGACCATTCTACTTGTATGTTTAAAAATGTAATGAATAATACTGTTTATACATTTTTTTAAATCTGTCTGAATGAGTGAATTATTACTTTAATCAGTGAGCCCTAACTGTGTATCATACAAAAAGGTATGACTTTTGAGAAAATATCCTGAGAATAACTTAAAATGAAAGGATTACATTGTTACTTTAAAACTAATATATTTGAGGTGATTAACTAAGTAAAGAGACAAGAAAAACTAGCAATTACTTGAAGAAATATTCTGAAGGTAACAGTTGAAAGTTCAGTGAATTATTAGCTGATTAAAGATTTAACTTAATTACTTAACTTTCTCTATATATCTGTGCATAGTTTTGGATGTAAACACCTGCCTTGTCTTTAAAGAGAAGTATGGCAGAAAAAGCATGGATCAACAAGTGAGTCACCTTTGGGCACTTAGCTCTGGTCACCTTGAACCACCACGATAAACTGCTAAGAGGTTGACTCGAATGAGATGGAATATTTCAACACACAGAGGTTCCTCTCCTGGCAGTGGACACTGAATGTTTTGGTGGAGTCCTCACTTGTATTTCTGAACCAAACTGTAAACAGAGCAATGAGAAATCTTGCTGGGTATGCTGAGTTTTGCTTATACCACACGTGTTTGAAGCCAAAACGAGGGAAGCTTGCTTGAACTTTAAAGATTAGACAGTGTGCTGTGCACTGGTTCGGTTTCCCCTTTATTCTGTATCGGTTCATCATTCTCTGCTTCTCCTCTTCTCAGTCATTATTAGCAAGCACACAGAAGGTTGCAACCACAGAAATTAGGAAAGGGTACATCATCATTATTCAAAATTTTTGTTTACATTCTTTGTGATGTCCATAACAAAACTTGACAATATCTTTGGCACAAGCTAGTTCATATTTAAGGTCTACTGACAAGCAGGAACAGACAAGGATGCAATCATTTTAAAATCATACCAAACTAAGAAAAAGATGATTATATAAGAGCATAATCTGTCATGTGTTGACATACATCTGAATAAACAGTGGAAATAACAACTTCAGTCATACACATTGCATTTGAACATTGTTTAACAATCAAAGAATCATTACCTGCCAGAAAAACAAAAATCCGTTTAGCTCACTCTAATGTCATCATGTATGCTTTTCTCCACAAGACTGAATTGTATGTATATATGGTCATCTGTGTGTGAATATGTGAAAAGTCCAGATTTGTGTGGTTTAATGTTGTTACACACAACTTCAAACCCTCCCCACATATAATACCTTGCAAAAGTAGTGCGCTTGAACCCCTTGAACATTTCACACATTTGATGAAATTAAAACAACAAACCCATATGTATTTACTTAATACTTGACATGATTTTCTAACACCAAGTACTAAATAATTGTTAAGTGGAAGGGAAGTAGCATATATATTTATAAAGTTTATTTTTACCAATGAAATTCTGAATGGGGTCATGCATTTGTGTTTAGCTCCATTTGTAAGACTGGTGGGAGAATCTGTTAATAGACAACTGTGTACTTCACAAATCTGGTCTTTATGGAAGGATGGCAAGACAAAAGCCTTTGTTAAAAAGAAAGCCAAATGTTGATTGTAGTTTGACACAAGCCATGAATGGGGACAATGCAAACATGTGGTAGAGGGAGCTCTACTGAGATGAGACCAAAATTTTACTTTCTAGTCTCATGCAAAATGAAACAAGGTGATGGCCGCATTGTGCTGTGTTCTTCAACAGGGGGCAGGAAGCTGGTCTGAGTTAATGGAAAAATGGATTTAGCTAAATATAGGGCAATCCTGGGAGAAAACCTGTTAGGGGCAGCAAGAGACTATGAGACTGGGGCAGAGGATCACCTTTTATAGAACCAGGACCCTAAACATACAGCCGAAATGTAATCGTTTAGAAGGCAAATGTATTAATTAAAATGAACAATTTAAAGTTCATTCCTAAATCCAGCAGAGAATAAACTTATGTTTACAGATGCTTTTCATCCAGTCTGGCTGAGCTTGAACTGGTTTGCAAAGAAGATGGAGTAAACATTTCAGTCTCCAAATGTCTAAAGCGATTAGAAACTATAATCACAGTTGTAATTGCAGCAAAAGATGGCTGTACAATGTATTGACTCAGAGGGGCTGAACACAAATGCTCGACACATTTTTTAGATTTTTATTTGTTAAAAAAATGTTGAAAACCATATATCTCTTTTCATCCACTTTTCAATTGTGCATTACTTTGTGTTGTTCTAACACAAAATACCTACAAAATACACTAAAGTTTGTCGTCGTAATGTGTCAAAATGTAGGAAAGGTTCAAGGTGTACAAATCCTTTTATAAGGCACTGTAAAATGTGTGATTCTCCTCCTAATGAGCCTGTTCTGACTTAATCTTCAATAACGCTTCCACTTCACCGTTGTGGTAATTCGACTGGGACTGAAACAACAGTTGTGGCGGAGGAAACAAGCTGCTGCTGAAGTGGCTACATTTTGCATACATTTCACAAAGCTCCAAAGAGCCAGCGCTTGATTTTCCTGGTTAATTTAGATGCAGAATAGACGCTGGTGCTGCTGTTGCGGCTGGTGTGCACATGCAAATCGTCGCCCTGCTTGACTTGACAGGAGGGTGGACTGTATGAGCGAGTTCGGCCCACTCATTTTTATACTCCTAGTCTTTATGTCCCAAGCCAGCCTCTTCTCCCGGTCTCTGATTCCATCTTGGCAATGACAGGCATGAGTACACACACACACGCACGCACACACACACACACACACACACACACACACACACACACACAAAAAACTTCACATAGGCTCTCGATGGGCCTAGCTCACTCACTTCCTTTTTAAAACACACATGCGCACAGTTGTCTCAGACCTCAACACGTTCCCTCTGCTTCTCCACTGGGTGAGCCATCATTATCTAGAAAGAATGCCAGTGTTTGGCCACACTGTGCCTCCCTACTCAGTGTTGAACTGAGCAGCTGAGACATAAGCTGCTGGTGGTGACATGACTGTCAGAGACATGCCTCATTACAGCTGTTGCAAATGTCAAAGCACTAAAGTAATCACTCACAGCCCTACAGGATGCATGGTCACATACAGTAGTAATTTATTCTATGGTAAGAGGGGTTAACAGTCGCAAGCATATAAAATCATAATAATAATAGGTAGGTGGACGCTAGACATATATTTTTTGTTTGTTTGAGATGCATGCTAATTTGACAGCAAATTTCTAGATATTTACAAGTAATAGCACTGCGGACATTTTCATGCAAGCACAAACTTCCGTCAAAGTTATTTCTGTCAACAATCCAAAAATCCAACAACAGTGATGTGCTAAAGTTTTAAAGCACCTCTCATTTTTGTGCATTTTACTTCAGAATGAGCCAGATTTTCTCGTGGTCCATTTAGGTCGGCTTGGTCAAAAATTTTTAAAGATTGCCAAAGGTCTTTTTCTATTGACTTTAGCCTCTTTTTAAACCATTTTCAGAGGTTTTTGTTTGTTAAAGCAATTAAATCTGACCTTTAAGATCATTCAGGCATCAAAAGGCTTTGTCTGCTCAATTGATGAACCAATAGTAGTTTGACCTACAACAGGCAACTCAGAGAAACTACTTAAAATTTGATCTTTAGTCACTTTACTTTTAGAAGCCTGTCAAAACGCTGAAACTTCTTGCTATTACACTGCTTTACATTGTAAAACAGAATTTCAGCATCAAGGAGGTGATTCCTAAAGCTCTATTTGCTGAAAATATGGCATGTGTTGGATGATTGACTGACAGGTGACATATCACCGAGGTTCTCCGACAGGTATGTGCTGGATTTTGCCTGTTTCTTGAAGACATAACTTGCTGTCATTGTTCATGTAGACAGATTTTGGTCTGACAGTTTTTCTTCTACCCTCCACTTTCCTCATCATCAAGACAGGAAGATCCACTCAAGATGAGGCTGAACAATATTGAAGAAGCATATAGAAGAGACTGGCCTCAGGGAACACTAATGCTCCATCTGATCTAAAAGCTTCGCACAACAGTCTCTCAGAAAATGAAGCTGCATATATCACAGCGGCAGATATCCAAGACAGTCTCAGGAATTATGTGTTGGACTTCACCAGACCCCGATATGATTCACATCTACTGGCTAAAGAAACTGAATGTGTTCCATGAACACCCAGAAGCACAGATGACTTGGGACCCAAATAGCATGCCTCTTCACAGTATCTAAACTTCTGTTAGGTCTCCTAAAAGCCAGGCTGAATACAAGCATGGGTACATTGAACTGCACATCAACAGTACTCTGAAAGCCTTAATCAGGAAACACAATGGAAATGTGGAAGACAACCCTGGAGGCATTGTAAGCTGCAAACATTAAAACCAAGTGCTGTACAACCTAAGGTCAATTTGGTTGCTGCTCCCCAAAGACCAGAACCCCGTTAGCAAAGCCATTACAACGAGGAGCTACAGATACCAGTTTCAGAATGGAGCAATTATTACCCATCACCTCTACCTGGATGACATCAAGTCGCAGTAATGAGTACAGCACAGGTTCGCTGATCCATCTAACCAGGATATACAGTACATCAAGGAAATCAGAATGTTTTTTGTATTGAATGGGTGGGGCCGAATTGTTTCCAAGAGAGGTCCAAGCCATCAATGCGTATGTCCTGCAAGTCAAATATACTAGTGTGGTGGTATGAAAGCCAGAGTTGTATTGCCAGAAAACTACTAATATCAAGAAACTCATGAGTCCAGTATGCTAAGATTGCACTCTGTACATAAGTAGGAAGACCGAAGTCTAGGGACTGTAAGAGCATCCAAGACAAACAGCAAGGATTCTGATTACATCAGCAATTTGGCACTGTAGCAACAAACATCTCGTGCAGCAAAAGCTCAACATAGATAAGACGGGGCTATCATGAAAGGTTATGGTCCCTGAATGGCATGTACCACCGGTAGACTGAGAAATCCTAACACTGGCTAGAGAGGGCCTAACTATAGAAGAGCACAGATGTACTCATCATGAAAGCACATGAACAGCCTATCAGCACAAGACATAGTAATAGACATAGTGATCCCAAGTCACAGCATCCATGAGAATGAACATGTGAAATTTGAGAAATACCAAGGGCTCAAATAGGAAACCGAGAAGTTGTGGAAAGTCGAGGCCTCACAGGTACCAGTGGTCATCGGACATTCAGAACCATGACTATCATTTTCTTTAACTGGCAACAGTTGCTTTCTGGAGTTGTTAGAGGCAACAGAAACAAGTTTTCACCATCATTTACAGTTGCAATCAAAATATTGAGTCATCTCAACATAGAAAACATTTTAGCAAGGTGAACAAATTGCAATCAAAGCACATCAGCCGCTGCAAAATCTGGTGATCAGTCAAACAACAAATAGAGAGAAAACAAATATACAGCAAATTTTATTGGTTCTATTGACTTGTAAAAACTCTCTTTGTTTTCCACAGGATTTTAGAATAGAATAGAATAGAATAGAATAGAATAGAATAGAATAGAAAATGTACCAAAAGACTGATTTTCATCTACACTGTTTTAGAGAACTTTCCATGGGTTTTACTTCCAGAGGCTGAGATGGTTTTCAAACTCATTTAATCGACAACTGCTGATCACATTTTCAGTTTTATTCTGTTATCCAAAAGTCTAAACATTTTTTACACACCCATTGCCCATGCTGTGTCAAAACTAGTGCTGCTGTATGTGTACATTATTTAAATTCTGCATTATCCCTAAAAATAATTTTTTTCTGACATTTTAACCTAAGAATTTCATTAAAGAAGCTTCACATTGGACTTCAAGCAACTTTTTTCACTTTTCCTCCAGACTCTGGGACCTTGATTTCAAAATGAAATGCAAACTTTACTTTTATCTGAAAAGAGGCCCTTGGAACACTGACCAACAGTCCAGTTACCATTCCCTTTAGCCCATTTAGGGACTTCTAATGTAGCCTATGTGTAGGATTAATCTGTGCATAGTGGCTTTTGATGCGCTGACTCCAGCCTCAGTCCATTCCTTGTTAAGCTCCTCCAAATGAATGGATGGATGATTTTGTTTGACAATCCTCTCAAGGCTGAGGTTATTCCTGTTGTTGGGGCAACGTTTTTCTACCACACTTTTTCTTTCCACTCAGCTTTTTATGAATATGCTTGGATACAGCATTCTATGAACATCTATATTGTGTAGGCCACAATAACATTTATACATTCAAATTGCTTTTCTAGAATTAATGCTACGCAACATTCTAATTTTCTGTGACACTGTATTTTGGGTTTTTGTTTTGAGTAAGCTATAATCATTAAAGTAACAAGATATAAAGCCTTGACATATTTTACTCTATCTGTAAATAATGTATATAAAATGAGTTTCACTTTTACTGAAATTATTGACAAACAATTTTCCACAATATTTTTTAGACATACCTGTACATGTTTTGGTACGGAAATGTTGACAGAATAAGAGGGAGAAACTGTCTAATGTTAGAGTGTTGGTCTCAAATGGAGAGGTGGGGAGGGCATCCCCACTGGGCCCAGGAGAAGCCCTTCAGAGTCTGTTTCAGAGAGAACCAGCAGCTGCATAGGCGGTTCCCAGGACAGAGTGTCAACAATGGCCGGACATAGGCCAAAATCCGTGGCAGTAAATCCCACAGGTCCTCAGAGTGCAACATCCCTTTACTGACTGTAGTGGAACAAAGGATCCTACCCCTACCTGGCAGCCTTCAAATCCCAGCAAAGCTAGGGGACACAACCCCACGTGAGGACCACAATTGCCACCAGACAACAACACCAGTAAAGGCAACAACGATTCCAGCAAATAAGTGGCACTTGCACAATCCTTGCCCAAGGGTAGCCCACAAAACCAGAACAACCCCTGCTCCACCAATGCTGTGGTTGGGCAAGGGTGGGCCACTTCTCTCACCAGATTGTCATTTCACCCAGGGCGTTCCCCTGGATGTGGTGGCTCTACAAAGATGACCATACAGCTGGACTGTGAAACAGCAGCCAGGGTACCTAGCTGCTCTACTACTTTGATCAGAAATCCACAGAGAGTTGGTGTAGGGGACAGAGATGCACAGAGCGCAGCCGAAACACTAGTCAATTAATTTTACAATGTTCAGAGGAAAGTGCTGAATTTATGAAGCAGAAGAAGAACTTCTTTTTAGAACCTGTCCACAGACAGCTAACTTAAACCATAATTAAAAATATTCAAGTAAATGCAGTTTTACTGATTTTCACACTGCAGTACTTTTCAGTCACACAGTTTATTCTTCTGGGTTGTGGTTATATTGGTCACAATATTTGTTCTACATAAAAGAAATATTGCGACAGACTGCAGACCAACTTTTTTATTCAGTCTAGGTGATCATAGACTTCCATATACTTCAATCAGACATAACATTATGTCCACGGACAGAAGTGGAAACCACTGATTATCTCTTCATCATGACACCTGTTAGTAGGTGCTGAGCTATTTTTGGGACTGGAGTTTCTTTTAAGACTGCAGAAATCTGCTTTTCTCTGGGCACCATTCTGGCAAGCTGTTAGCTCGACTCTCTGGTGAGAACTTCTGGCTGAACTTCTATTAAAACTTTTCAGACAGCTAACTATCGCAATTGGGACAATACCAACACATAGCAACCCCACAGACACCAACTTTTCAAGCAAACTAACTAACATATTTATTACCTAATTTTGGTTGTGGTTGTTGACAAGCTAACAGTTGCTTTAAGTTAGTAGTCCTGAAACAAAGCAGCCCCAGACCATTACACTACCACCATGTTTTTTATAAATGTACTAGTGGCCTTTATTTTTGTTGTTTTTCCAAAGTAGGCAGACAGGAAATGGGGTTGAGAGAGGGGGAAGACGTGCAGCATATTACTCTGAGGTCGGGACTCCTGGACAGCTGCGTCAAGGACTGAGGCCTCTGTATATGGGTTGCATGCTCTAATGTGACGCGCCATCCAGTGCCCCACCCCTATGTTTGACTGTAGCTGTGATGTTTTTAAAACAGTTTGCCTCAAAAAAGTTATTTATCTTTTCTTGGCAGCCCACAGATTATTTCTCCAGAAGTCTAGGGGATCATCAAGATTTTTTTCGCAATTAGGAGAAGTTTTGTATTTGGTTGAAACCCATGGATGACATTTTTGCCCAGTCTGTATTAGTCTTAAATCTTGAACAATGACCTTAACCAGGGCAAGTGAGTCCTGCAGTGCTTTAGATGTTGTTTTGGGTTCTTTTGTGACCTCCTGGATGACCTCCTTAATTCAAAATTAATAAATGAAATAAACATTGAAAACAGTTTCTTGTATTCACTAATGTGTCTGATTTTAAATTAGTTTAACGATCTAAAATGTTTACATGTGTCAGAAATGCAACTACAACAGAAATATATAAGTTGGCCAATACTTTTTCATGGCTCTGCACAAACACAATATTTGCAAGCACTGAAATGATTGTTTACACTGACCATCCAGGTTCCTGTAGGTTCTCACACAGTATGCATTTAGAAGTACAACTGCTGTGGCAATATTGCAAGAAATCAAATCCACAATGTTCCAAGGGCAGCTATGAGTTTTCCTAAATGCATGGCAATGAAGGTGTTTATTATGCAAGGGTATATTCACAGTTTAGTATTCACTTTAGCTGCATCATGTGCACTTCCTTTCATAGACATATCTGGCTCACAAAGAAAAAAAAGGATGGCTGCAGGGACTCCTTGACCTCAGAGTTGATGTCTAATTTTTGAAGGAGAAAGGAGAAAGTTACCACCTCAGGCTCGGGCTTTGCCTGATCAGTTATACAAAAAAAGAATTTTGGAGCGAGAGCAAAAGGAAAGAATTAGGCACTTTAAAATGTTTGCATAACGAGCACCTTCTCGACGTGCCGGTTCTCTTCTTTATTAATCACCTGCGCTCTCCAGACCACCTACACCCTTCTTCATGATCAGATACTGGACCGACTGGGTGATGCATGATCCGAGAAATTAATCTGCTAAAGCCTGATTGCCATTACTGCCATGCGATTATGCACCTTGATTACCGAGTCCACCCCAAGGACCATGACGTGCCCTGGTGCACATTTCAAAGGTGCGCATAAAATTATGCGGTGATTACCCCTACAATGGATCAATCCAGCACGAGAATGAGACTGTAAAGCCATATAGACTGTCTCAAGTAGGACTGTGATTATTAATAGGTACTTGAGGTGACCTGATATCTGAAGCTCAAGCCGTTAAGACTGCCTGTGATCTTTCGTATAAGCAAATAAATTCATTTTCAAACATTCTGAAAAAAGTAATTATTGGATTATTATTGTAGAGGTAGAATTGTTTGGAGTTCAAGCATGCATAAAAGAGATGCTTCACCGACAACTGAAGATGCACTTACTGCTCTCAAAGTAGACTCTGGAGATTTTAAGGCAGCACGGTTATGGATGGACTTTACAGGTGCATCTCAATAAGTCAGAATATTGGAAATGTGATTTATTTACATAAGTCAATTTAATAGTATATGGATTCATTACTTACACAGTGTTTATTCTTGTTCATTTTGATGCTTTGGGCTAACATTTCATAAAAACCCAAAATTTTGTAGAATTCAGATACTTTTATTAGTCCAAAATAACCAATATAAAAAAAATAAAAGAATATTTTACACAGAGATGTCAGCTGGCTTAAAAGTAACTCCATGTATAATATAGTTTATTCACTCCATATGTGATCTGGATTCCATTTTCACAAAACAATGCATCAGTTCAGCGTGGCATGAAGGAGACCAGTCTGTGTGCTTGAGCAACTCCAGGTTGCTTTAATAGCATTTTTTGGCTCATCTATATTGTTAAGTGTGGTGTCTCACATCTTCCTCTAGACAATAATCCAGAGATTCTCTGTGTGGTTCAGGTCAGGACAGTTTGCTGGCCAATTAATTTAGCACAGGGATATCATGGTCTTTAAAGCAGATATTTGCACTTCTGGCACTGTGGGCAGGTGCCAAGTTCTGCTGGAAAATTAATTCAGTATCTTCATGCAGGTTCTCAGCAGAGGAAAGCATGAAGTACTCTAAAATTTCCTGGTAGATCGCCGTACTGACTTTGGACTTTGGACAATGGACCAACACCAGCAGCTGTTATGGTTCCCCAAATCATCAAAACTTCCCACTGGAGCTCCAGTAGTTAGAAGTACGCTGCTTTCCAAGCTTTTGAAACTTTCTGGGGCCTTGAATTCCAAATGAAATGCAAAATTTACTTTCATTTGACAAACATGACTTAGGACCACTAAGACACAGTCCAGTCTTTTTTCTTCTTAGCCCAAGTAAGACACGTCTGTGTGTGATGGCTCTTCAGGCTTTGACTTTATTTGAAGTTCACACCTTGTGAATCACCTCCAAACTCTTCATAATCCTCTCAAAGCCGAGGTTATCCCTGTTTCTTGTGGGTCTTTTTTACCACACTTTTTTCTTCCACTCAACTTTCACTCAACGTTTCTTTAGCAATGACCTTTTGTGGTTTTCCCTCCTTGTGGAGGATGTCACTGACTGACTGCTGGACAACTGCCAAGCCAGCAGTCTTACCCATGATTCTGTAGGCAATAACATGACCGTAACATAACTAGAAATACATTTTTATTGGTCTTATGTAATATTGTAATTTTGTAAGAAGCTATACTTTGGAGTATCATTAGATGTAAGCCACAATGATCAAAATTAACAGAGAGGAATGCTTAAAATGTATCATTCTGTGTGTAATGAATCTATTTAATACATGAGTTTCACAATTTAGAATTGAATTTGGAAAAATAAATGCAAACTTTTTGGATTTTCTAATTTGCTGAGATGCACCTGTATATTTCAAACTGTGTTATCATTGGTATTTGTTTTATGTATTCAGCAAAATAAATTGGAACAAACTTTTTGGACAGCCTGCTATTTACAAACTACCTGAAGATCCACTCTCTAGTGTCTTTTCCTGCGCTGGCATCTTTTACCAACCTTATAGATGCAAATATTGTTATTAGCCTTTATCATCTATGGGTTCGTTTTTCAATCGTGTATGGTGCAGAAGATGAAGATGTGGCTGTTTTGCCATTGAAAAGAAAATACAACATGTCAGTGCACATCATTCTGCAGTGACACTTATTCTCAGCTATCAAAACCATGTTTATGAAATTAAAAATAATTAATCCTGAAGGAAAGCAGAGCACCAGATAAAATGGCCAGTTGACTAATTCAAAAGCAATTCAATATCAAGTGATTTCTGTGGATTACATGTTAGAGAAGTTAAATAACATCTGTTCTCCCTGGTTGCTTGTGCATCATATGATTCAGACAGACAGACTATCTTTAATAAACACCCTGTTGCAACAGCTCTAATGTTAACATCTTAGCATTAGTAATGCCTTGGCAAAGGATTTAATGGACTTGATATGCCACCATTCGCAGCTATCCACTTTCTTAGAGAGCCTGGTTCTCAGCGCTCCTGCAAAATTACTTAATGGCCTCAGGTATTTTGCATATCTACAGGAGCAAAAGCCATAAATGTCACTCAGCTGAAAGGAAATGATTTATGTCTTTTGTCTCTATCAGGGGCTTTTGTTAAAACAGGGTAAACATATACTGCCGTGCGGCAGATACATCAAGGACCATTTACTGTATGCAAATGTGAATTTGAGCTCACCAAATGTACAATTGCAGAAATTCCATCAGTAGCCAGAGTTCAATGCCTCTTCAGTCTTCAAGTGTGCGGATAATGGTCACTGTGACTGCACATCGCTGCAATTCAAAATCTCATCTGCTCCATCACTGGGAAATGTTTGCCACTAAAATAACACAGATAAAGGCAGCGCCTGTTTATGCCGGTTGGGCTCTGTGCTATTGTAGGAGATGATGAATGATAGACAGCAGAAGATGGGTACATACTATTCACAGTGCTCCATGTGGCAGCTTGCATTTTCACACTGGTACAGTATGTTTGTCAGCTACGGACAGCTCAGGCACTTACGCACTGACGTGGGCAAGCAGTGTAGTGTTCTGCCAGCCGACTGCGTCACGGACACATGCATGTCCTACGTACCACCGTGAAGACCCTCTTATACATGCCTGTATGAGCGGCGAGAACAGATTGGAAGGTCTTGGCATTGTAAAAAAAGATGCACACAACAGAAAGTCCCTTTGTATCGTCACCCTCCTGCAGGGACACTTTGTAATAGAACTGTCCCATATTTGGATGCCTAAACATTATCTGTAACATGTTAAAAATTAGGTTTCTGTTATTCAGCCACAAACTTCAATGTGTTTAATCTTAAACACAATGTAGTGCATAATTGTAAAGTGGAAGGAAAACAAAACATGGTTTTAAGAAATGTTTCTAACAGACAAATTTGGTGTGCATTTGTATTCAGCTTGCCTACTTTATACATCTATGTTTTGGTAAAATTACTGTTGCAGTTTTTTGAAGTATGTCTCTAACAGCTTTGCACATCTAAATATTACAATTTTTGTCCATTACTCTTTGCAAATTAGCTTGAGCTCAATCAGATTAGATGTAGTGTCTGTGAGCATAAATATTCAAGTATTCTAATTTGATTTAGATTTGGACTTTAACTAGGCCATGGTAAGTCATACATGCAGTGGCACCGTAGAGGGGGAAAAGTTAAGACAATTCCAAGGGCCCCTGACTCACAAGGCCCCCAAACAATATGTCAAGATTAATAAACATCGTCAAGCATATATATACATACACATATAATAAAGTTAATGATGTCTTTGCTTTTGCTTGGTTTTGGTAGAAAAAATTCAACTTCCCCACTGGCAGACCAAAAAGTAAATATTCATATTGACCGAAAACGCCCCTGTATTTACATGAAATGGTTTGTTCCTTCCTTAGCGCACTGGTGACACTGTTTAGAGCAACAGACAGTAAATGTGGCAGAAGTTAAGAACGACAGTGATGACCATGCTGCCTAGAAAAATAACAAATTGAGTTTTCAAGAAAAGGAAGGAGAAGAAACAGAAAGTTAGACTTCAAAGACTTGATCAATGAATCTGCTAGGAAGAAGGCTCGGCACTGCTCCTGGTGTCGTGGGTCTGAAGAAAAACAGGGGGACATCTGTAGTTATTACGCATCTGTGATCAACTCAAAGCGGTCAACTTCTCCTCCGTCCAAAACGGGAAAGAAAAAATGAGGAACTGTTGCAGTCGACTGGAAAAACAAGGAGGAAACTTGTCTCCTTGGAAACAAAACTTCTATGGGTTTTCACCTGTGCCTGGGTCGCGTCTGATGGTTATCGATCAGGATATGGATCTTCTGATCAGATTTTGAGTTTTCAGGCTCTTCTGGGAATGGCCAGTGTGGAGGAAAAGTATACCCGCCCGTGAGTTTTTATTTCTCCAGAAAATGTGCCTACGAAAGTAGTCTCGTGACTACTGAAATGGCGGTTAGACGTTTGCATGCTGAGCTGAGTAGTACAGTCATTTACCTGACCAAAATGGGGGGTGGCCCAACAACCAAACGTTTGAATTTCGGTTTAATCTGAACAGAACACCTTCCTCCAGATGTTTGCTCCCCACCGAGCACTTTATTTTGTTGAATATACATAAAAAAAACACTGGTGCATTCTGTCTAAAGAACATAAACTTGCACCTAGAAAGTGATAATGTGACTATATCTATTGGTGTCTGAATTAGCCAAAGGGTGTCTGGGGTTGGTGAAATTGGCCAAACAAGCATGATATGCAACAGTTCTCGTTCATTTAAGTTTAGAGAAAAGGATATATGTGCGAAGTGGAGGGAGGATCTATGTGCTAAAAATTCACATTTTCACAATATTTTCTGGGCTGAATAAAGACAAGGATGGGCCAGCCTTAAGTAGCCTTTAAATGTGAACTGACATTCAGTATTTGGAGAGTTGGCATCTTCTCTAATTAATACTCCTCTTGGCCAGGCTGTCGATTTGGGTTGGCGGCCCTGTCTATGGAGGTTTGTAGTCAAATGGTTAAATTTGATTTTATTGAGGGTATCACAGTAAAGGTAGTTGTAAATATATGCGCACCACACTTTTCAGATTTTAATTTACCATTTTCCATTTTACCATTTTGGTCTATTACATGGAGCCTGGAGAAAATACAGTCTGGTTTGTGGTTTTAACATGGCAACATTTTTAAAAAGTGCAAAGGGTACAAAAACTTATGAAAGGCCCTGTAGCTTGCTTAGATTTCTCCACCACAAAAATATATAAATAAATAAAAGCCTGATGTGCTTTTTTAATTTTCAGTCAGCTTTTAAGCTTCTGGAGAGACCTAAACACAGATATTATTACCTGCATTTACAGGAATCCAAGTGCATTTTGACAAGAGGAGACACATTTTCTAATGTGTATTTTAAGAGGTGACACACTCGTCCATGGCGTTCGGAAAGAGGGGTCTCAGAGCTGTAAGAACTGGGTGAAGTGAAAACAGGAAAAATAGGCAGGGTTTTGTTACGATTGTTCAAGACACACACAAGAAACTTAGAGCTTCCAGAAAATGTTTATTTTATTCATAAACTTTTAATAAAAATAACAACATCAATATTAATGTAATATATTGTAGAAATCATCTATGTACAAAATCTTCACTTGAACAGTTAATATAACTTAAGGCGAGTTCAATTACTTGTTTTTGCAATACCCTGTTGGTGACAATTTCACCAAATGCTTCAACATTTTCTATTGTATTTGTTTTTTCTTTTTTATTTATTTATTGTTAAAATGAACATTTCAGCAAAACAGTACCTTCAGCAAAAGATATCAGGAGTCAAAAACCCTTTAATCTACAGTCTACAGAGACTCGCAGCAATGTGTGCTACCGGATTACTCAAAAGCAATGTTTATGTGGTTTGCTAGGAACTTCTAGCTTGGCTGAACGTAAATCTGTACAAACTGTAAAAGGGTCTAATTTACTGAAGGACATATTCCCATTTAAAATCAAGATCAACATTGAGACAACTCTCTCTATCTTACCAATAAAGGAATGACGTGCGAAAAGAGTTTTCTCATATCAAATTGTAACATTTAAAATAGTGTTACTAAATAATAGCCCTCAAAAAAATCCAGACATTATTTATGATTAAGAATACATTTCACTTTAGGATTAACTGTCAAATATACACTTAATCTATAAAAATACAAAGAGGTACAGTTATACAAATATATTTATTTCCCATTTATGATATATCTTCCACAACTGTAATAATCCAAACAATTGTAACACAACACAAAGACCAGTGACGAAAAACATTGACAGTAAAATGATAAGAATAAGATAAAAACACTAAACTGATCAAAGATGAACAGCTTCATGGTCAAAACCATACATTCATGTCAAAAAAAACCTTCACTTCGATAAGTGAAGGGCGTAGAGTGGCTGATTTTCCAGTCAAGGGAAATAAAACATTGACACAAACATGCATTTTGTTTTTGAAGAAAACATAGGTTAAAATCATTGCTCTACGAATGCTAAAAGCAGAAAATAAGGAATCTATAAATGGAAATAGTCATCATTTATAATCTGTAAATGCAATCCACCCATGGCTCTGAGGCAAATGGAGGCTGGAGCTGTCCAGATTGAAGAGGTGCTGAAACAGGCCAGTCATGCAGTGCAGAGCACAGAGGCTTTGGCACCTCTGAAAGTTAAAGCAACAAGTCTCTGTTGATCTGCTAGCCGAAACTTGTGCCAGCTTGGGCGTATCACCTGTGGACTTAAGACAGTCAACAAGCCAACCTGGTAAGCTCGTCTACAGTTCCTCTTGACTCGTATAACAAAAGACTCTTGAGGTAATTGACTCTGGTTGCAAAGCCCACCGATCAGTCTGGTTAATCTTCTTTTTTTTCAACCGATCTCTTTATTCCTGATGAAACAAATTAAAAAGGGGCCTCATTAATTCTCTCTACCACCTCCTGCCATCGTTCTACACGCAACTAAACAAGGACTCCATTGCCCGTTCGTCACTGGTCTCTGCGCTTTATTCCATTGTTAATCTTCGACCAAGGTGAAAGCAGACACACAGCGTGTAACTCACACGATATCGTCGCTGCGGGCGAACTACTCTGTGTCGCTACATGCTCTCCTCTCCACCACGTCGCAGTGTCACTAATAGGGGCTTTCTAACTCCCTGAGCTTCTTACGACGTAGTTTGGTGTTGGTGTGAGATGTGTCGGCTGAAGTGCGCAGGCAGCTGCGGCCACGGGAAGGGCTTGTGGCCGTTGTAGAGCGCACTTGCGATGTGGGTGAGCCCTCGCACGGAGCGGCGCAAAAGTGTCTCATCCGGTACGCAAGCTACTCCATGGGGGCCCAGGTGTAAATGGGCTTCTCCTTGGCCGGGCCGTGGGAGGAGGCGGCGGGGCTCTTTCTTGCCCTGCTGCCAGGGGTCTTCGCCGCGCGGTTGGTGTATGTTTGCGGGAAGGAGTCCGGCAGCAGGGAGGAGTACAGGATGGAGTCTATGGTGCTGGGTAAGGCTGGTGATGTGTAGAGAGAGTCACACTGGTTTGATGGCGGCGGAGGTTCTGGGAAGGGTTTCAGGCCCATTGGTGGTGGTGGTGGAAGGTAATTATAAAGGGGGCTGGAGTAACTCTGGGAACGGTGCCCTGAACAGAGGTTGTCTTAATCCGGCTCACTTAAATCTCATTTATGGGTTGGATCACAATTGGGGGGAAAGGTCTCAGAGTCCTACGTCCATTTGGTTATCAGGGTGCGGGAAATCTATTTGACATTGGGTAAACATTGTGATCTTGCTCGCTGAAACTTGCGTTTAACCCTCACACGATCTCACTCGATTTGATTGTCTCTGCATTCACTCACCAGTACCATAGTCTCTCGCTCTACGCTTCCCACTCATCCTTAACCAACACCAACGGCGAGCGACAACTCGGCCCCCGCGTATTGGTATTTCTCGGCTCTCCCTTCCTCTGAAACACACACTCGCCGAATCCGACATCATCTGGGACACGCTGCCGAACGGCGTCTTGTACGGGCCTTGACGTCCTCGCGGCATTAGCGTTCTCGGCACATAATCGCTTACTCCGAACGCCGGATGTCCTCATAGCGGCACCCTGACATCTCTTTGCAGTGCTTGCTGCATCCACCAACATCGTCACTACCACACACCGAGCCTACCTTTGTCAGCTCTATTCGGATGGCACCGCGTGCGCGGGCGTTTATTGTACCAATCTCGCGGATTGCAGCGATTTAGACGAACTCGTGTCAGGTGCACGCCAATTAGAGGCTTTTTTTGGCAGGGTGTGATGTACGACGTCCTCTCTCATTGGGATCAACACATGTTTGAGCGAGCGCTGCATCGTCAACGGTGCTTGATTCATAGGGCGCTGTCCTATGCCAGCATTGCCCCTCCTCCCCTCATACAACATATTAGAAGCTGCCCTAAGGGTAGTAGGCTACACACTTCGAAGACGCCCGAGGAGGACGGAGGAGGAGGGGGTGTATGCTACTTTTTGGGCACACTCGCAGTAGGTAGCACGCGTCTATCTCCGAGTCTGGAAGCATCAAGTTTTTAGGGGTTGCAGGGTGTTCCTTTCGTTAAATCAGAAAGGGGGAACCTCTTTTAACCATAAATCTCGCGCCCTCCTCCTCTCCTCTCATGAATTCACCAATGTCTCCGCCTTCTTTCATCTTCCGCACCTATACGGACTTCGCTCTTACACACAACCCAACCTAAGGGCCCACGACCACGCCGTAGATCTAAGATCTCATATCTAGATCCCCATAGACCACACTGCAAATCGACATCGCCATGCTTCTCTAACGCCAGCCATGCTCAGTGGATTTATAGAGACACAGTAAACTCACCGCTGGGCAAACTGTGGCACAGGCTCATGCTTTTACATCCACTTCCCACGCCATCTCTTTTGCTTCCATACGAGTCCACCCACACGTACAACACCCTGGCCATACTTCTCACTCGCACCCCCTTTCCGCACGCCGTTTTCCATTCCCAGGGAAGAAGTGTTGCAATTTTCAAATTGAGGATAAAAAGAATCTTTCGCGTTCAAGTCCATATTGTTCAACATAATGATGGCACTGTGGAAGTCCACTCTCCTACTCTTACTCCACAACTAGTTCTGCAGGTCGAGCCACAGTACACCACAAGGCCTATAGGAGACACAAACTAACAATACCCACACTAAGCATGGCACGTGGGCGCCACAACCAAATAATGCCATACCTAATCCCCTTCCTCTCCCTATCACCGTTCTATATCCACCCACCTGTTAAATGGCTTTTAAATAAATGATCCAAAGTAGTGAGAATAAAAAAAGAAATTCAATTTAATGTATTCCGTTTCGTCTCTGGTCCTCGGTAGGTATTTGCTTGCTGTGGGTTTCACATCACCGACTTCCCCTTTCTCTCCTTATATACACTTTGGCAGCTCCATCGGACCCTCCTCCCCATTCATCGGCTCCAGTGAGAGGATTCCCCGCTGCGTGTAAACTTCATGCCCATATGTGGACAGAGGATGTGACGGAGTCCCCCACTTCTCCCTCCCTCCCCCTGCTGTACGGGGAGAAGGGAGAGAGATGGAGTCTGACGTTGCAACAAGTGGCGGCCACTGTTGGTATTTCTCTCCACAGAAAAGACGAGTCTTCTCTCAGAAATAATCACTATTTCCATCGTTATATCACCTGGAGTCTTAAAGTAACATACTAAAAAGCAAATTATTTAAAACGAATTAACCCACTTTACTCCTCTACCCTTAAATAAAATCAAGTGCAGCCAGATTATCTGATTGGTAAATAGAGTTCACTTGTTTGTAATTTAATCTTTATATTAATAGAGCTGTTCTGTGAAGGCCTTAGAGGTTTGCTAGATAACATTAAAGAAAGAGAACAACGTCATGAAGACCAAGGAACACAGCAGATAGGCCAGAGCTGAAGTTGTGGAGAAATTTAAAGCAGAGTTAAGTCATAAAACAATATTCCAAGCTTTGAGCATATCGTGGCAAAACGTGGCACAATCCTACCAAGACATGAACATCCACATAAACTAACTGACCTTCAAAGGAGAAAATTAATCAGAGAAGCAGACAAGTAGCCAATGGTAAAGCTGCAGGTGGGAAAATCTGCAAAAACAACAAAAATTGCAGGTTGTGGTCAAGTCACTTATTAATGTAATCTGTATGCCAAATTTGTGTGGCCTTCTTTAAGATTACGAAGTTTCACTCACTGGATGACACCAATTTAAAAGTCTTTTCTTGGGTAGGTCCCATTTTTTATGGTCTTTGCTACAAAAAAAAAAAAAAAAAAAAAAAAACAGCCAGCATGCATTACATTCCAGTGGCACCTAACACTGGATTATTTGCAGGGTTCGGACTGATCTGGGAAGACGAGCATTGTTTTGCTCCCCGGAATACTTCAAAAACTGAACTTTAAATCATTTTATTGTAGCTCTGGCAGTATGTTTAAAGTTGTTCTCCTGGTGGAAGGGAAACCTCTGCCCCAGCTTAAAGTCTTTTGCAGCCACTTAAAGGTTTTCTGTTAGGCTTGCTCTTTATGTAGCTCATTTCACTCAAAGCCTTATGTTCCTTCTTAAATGTTAGCCAACAGGAATCTGTTAAACAGAACCTGTGTTTTTAAATGTCACTGGGATGTAAATTAATTAACTGACTGAGTATTCAAAAATTATGAACGATTTAATTTTGTTTTCTTGTAATCTGTCTTTTGTACTTGAAATTACTTGGCCAGGTCACCTTTAAAAATCTCAATGGAAATTTACCACGTTAAAATATAGTTTTATAAAAAATACAAACACTAAAAACATGTTGTGCACTTGGAAGAAATGCAGGGGGAATTGTTAAAAGAAATCAATCACACAGCAAACATGTGCAAGAAGGTGTTCTGGTCAGATGAGACAAAAATGTAACTTTTTGGTCTGCATACAGAAACCTATATGTGGTGGAAAACTAAAGTAAGCATCTCCCTGAACACACATTCTCCAGAGTGAAATACTGTGGTGGCAGCATCATGCTGTGGGTATATGTCTCTTCTGCAGGAACAGGGAACCTGGTCAGAGTTGATGGGAAGTTGAAGGGAAGATAAATGGAGCTAAATACAGGGCGATATCTTAGTTGCTGGAAAAAACATGAGGGTTCACCTTTGAGCAGGACAACAAACAGTGGTTCTACACAGTATTGACTGGATACAGGTGCCTGCCACACTTTCAGATTTGTATTTGTAAACCAAAATAAAAATCATGCATCTCTTTTGTTTCACCTCGCAAGTATGGACTACTTTGTGTGGGTCTGTCATGTAAAATCCCAATAAAAACATTAAAGTTTCCAAGGGGTATAATTAGTTTTTCAAGGTCCAGTATAAGCCTTAAATAGATATAGGCCCAAGGACCATTATAATATTTGAATATTGATTGCTCAAAAGCATCTAATTATTGCTGAGGAGGTGTTTAGAGATTGTAAAGATTAGCATCTAAGTAGCTTTTTATAGAAATGACTCAGCATCCAGCCTTCAGTTCACAAAAACAGTTGCTAGGTTGAAAAAGGATGGCCATAGAAAAGCATGCTTAAAAGTCTCACTACAGATGCACCATGATGCTATGGAGCTGGCTATTATTTAACATGTTATACAAATAGAGAATATAGGCAAACCTAAGCCATTGGGTCCTTTCTGTTAATCATCTGAGGTTACACTTTCTAATAAAAAAGTCGATTCTCTTTCATAGGATGTGTCTGTCTGCAGCAAGCCTCTTGCGCTGGCTGGAGGTTCAGGACCACGGATAGCGCTGGTGCTGCATTCAGCTGTTTGGCGACTGGAGCTCAGTGGGTAGGTCGAAATCCAAAAGTTGTGTGTCAGATTCCAGCTTCATCCTGCCACATGTTTATGTGATCCTGGGCAAAGCATTCAACCCCAGGATGCCTACCGATCAGTGTATCAATGTATGAACGTTCCAGCGTGTTTTGGGAGTGCGACTGGGTGAGTATGGCTGTAGTGTAAAGCTCTTTGAGTTATCAGTATTACTGGAAAGGTGCTATATAAATTCAGTCCATTTACCATTTAAATCACACATGAACCAGCAGGACACAGACTCCGTCTTCTTTTTATTTTAAACTGAAAGACTCATGTCATTCTGACTGCATCATTCTGCATTAAATGAATTCAATGAAAAAGTACAAAACAAACATAATTCTGCTTTCAACCTGTGGAGTATTGACTTGTAGAAAAAAAGAGCAAAGGGATCCTGATAATACAGCACAACATAGGCTTAGAGGTTTGAGCTGGGTTTCATTCTGTTGTTGCAAAAAAGGCCCCTAACAAAACTAATGGATTGGTTCCATCTGGTCTGTCATACAAATATCTTAGTAAACATTATGGTGAGATGCACTACAATTGCATTTGTCTGTTGTTGCCTTTAGTGTCTTAAACATGTATACATTACAATAAATAAATAAAATGCATGATGTTATTGAGGAATCAGGGGTGAACAAGCACAAAGCCTAAACTCACGTCTTTTAACGTATTAAAATAAACAAGCTCAGGCTAAATTGATAATCTCAAAACATTTTGTAAATCTGTTGCAGAAGTATTCATACCCCTTGGACCTTTGCATATGTTGTGTAGTACTGTACTTTATTGTTTTATGTGATAGAAAAACACAGTAGCATGCCATTGTAAAATGGATGAAAATGGTGCACAGTATTAATAATCTGAAGGGTGTGGTGTGTATTTATTTTTAGTGCCCCTGATTCACTACTTATAGAATCATATTTTGCTGCATTTACAACTGCAAGTCCTTTTGGAGTATGAGACACATCAAGTCATTTTTTTGCCGATTTGTTTTTTACTCCACCTCAGTCAGATCAGCCTAAAATTATCTTAAATGTTGGTTTGGACTTTGACTGGGCAGTTCTAACACATAAATATTATTTGATCTAAAGCATTTTTTACAAACTCTGGCTGTATGGTTAAGGTTGTTGTCCTGCTTGAAGTTGAACCTCTGCCCTAGCCTAGATTCTTTTGTACCCTCCAAAAAATTTTCCTCAAAGATTGTCCTGTATTTAGCTCCACCCATCACTATCATGGGTTTTGGTAAGTTTCTGAACCACATATAGAGACACTAAGACAAAGTTTAAATTTTTGAGAATTGTATTTACAATAATAAATCAGAATCCATTCCACTTTGCTCTCATTGAAGACATGCATTCATTCATTCCTTCATTCAATTCAATTCAATTCAATTCAATTCAATTCAATTCAGTTTTATTTATATAGCGCCAATTCACAACACGTCGTCTCAAGGCACTTCACAAAAGTCAGGTACATACATTCCAATTAATCCTAATCATTGAACAGTGCAGTCAGATTCAGTTATTTATTCAAATTGGATAAAAAGTTTTTCTGTCTAAGGAAACCCAGCAGATTGGATCCAGTCAGTGACTTGCAGCATTCCCTCCTCCCGGATGAGCATGTAGCGACAGTGGACAGTCACTGGCGTTGACTTTGCAGCAATCCCTCATACTGAGCATGCATGTAGCAACAGTGGAGAGGAAAAACTACCTTTTAACAGGAAGAAACCTCCAGCAGAACCAGGCTTAGTGTGAGCGGCCATCTGCCACGACCGACTGGGGGTTTGAGAGAACAGAGCAGAGACACAAAGAGAACAAAGAAGCACTGATCCAGGAGTACTTTCTATGGGAAGGAGAAGTAAATGTTAATGGATGTAGCTCCTTTAGTCGTTTCACCTAGAAAGAAGGAACAGATAAACTCTAAGCCAGTTTTCAAGGTTAGAGTCTGAAAGAGAGCACATATAATTAGTTACAGTAAAAGCTAAGTCAATCGCCATGTCTAGGAGAGAGAAAGGGTTAAACACTGAAAGACAGGGCCATGTGGATCATCGGTAGAGGGTGAGCATTAAGTTGTTGCCAGCAGAAGCTTGGAGGATTCCCCTCTCCAGAAAGGTGTCACAGGTAGACACAGAGTCAGGCCAGGTGTAGCTTCTAGGAAGAGAAAAGAGAGAGAACAAAGTTAAAAGCTGAAATCACAGCAAATATTGCAAAATTGGAGAGTAGTGTGAGAATGTAGCAAAGAGGGTGAAAGTGGTCATTATGTCCTCCAGCAGCCTAAGCCTATAGCAGCATAACTACACAGAAAGTTTCAGTTCAGATTATTTAGATAAACGGCGCTTATTTTCAACAAGGTCGTTTCAAGGCACCCCACAAAGGGTCCCACTGATGGTCATTGTTATACTAAAAACCACAAGGATTGGGATACCTCTCTCTGTCAGACTGATTACAACCACTGGAAAAGAGAAGGGGTCATACAGGTAGCAGAAATGGAGGGTGTGTTTGCACCTCAACCATAACTGAGCCGGTTTAGGCTAAACCTGACTCCCCCTTACTCCATCCAACAGGGAGGGAGGAAGGCTCCCTCCCTGATAAACTAAGCCACTCTAACTATAAGCTTTATGAAAAAGGAAAGTTTTAAGCCTAGCCTTAAAAGTACACAGGCTGTCCGCCTCACGGACCAAAACCGGAAACTGGTTCCACAGGAGAGCAGCCTGATAACTAAATGATCTGCCTCCTATTCTACTTCTAGAGACTCTAGGAACCACCAGTAAACCTTCAGTCTGAGAACGAAGTGCCCTGTTAGGAACATATAGACCAATCAGATCTCTGATGTATGATGGAGCTAGATCATTAAGGGCTTTATATGTGAGGAGGAAAATTTTAAATTCTATTCTAGATTTAACAGGGAGCCAATGAAGGGAAGCTAAAATAGGAGAAATATAATCTCTCTTTTTAATTTTCATCAGAACTCTTGCTGCACCATTTTGAATCAGCTGAAGGCTTTTTACTGCATTTTGTGGACATCCTGATAGTAAAGAATTACAATAGTCCAGCCTTGAAGTAACAAATGCGTGGACTAGTTTTTCAGCGTCACTCCTGGACAGGATATTTCTAATTTTGGCAATATTCCGGAGGTGAAAGAAGGAAATCCTAGAAACCTGTTTAATATGTCCTGGTCAAAAGTAACACCAAGGTTTTTTACTTTATTATCAGAGTTCAATTTAATGCCATCCAGGTTAAGTGATTGACTTAGTAGTTTCTTTTTTAAAGACTCCGGTCCAAAGATGACAACTTCTGTCTTGTCTGAATTTAGAAGCAAAAAAATTAAAGTCATCCAAGTTTTTATGTCTTCAAGACATGCTTGTAGTCTATCTAACTGGTTGGGTTCATCAGGATTTTTGGATAAGTAAAGCTGAGTATCATTAGCGTAACAGTGAAAATTTATCCTATCCTGCCTGATAATTTTACCATCTTCAGTACCGCTTATTCCATAGTGGGTCACGGGGGAGCTGGTGGCTATCTCCAGCAGTCTACGGGCAACAGGCAGGGTACACCCTGGACAGGTAGGTCGCCAATCCATCGCAGAGCAACACAGAGACATATAGGACAAACAACCATGCACACACTCATTCACACCTAAGGGCAATTTAGAGAGACCAATTTACCTAACAGTAATGTTTTTGGACTGTGGGAGGAAGCCAGAGACATTAAAGGCATTTAAATATAAATATTAAAAACAGAAAATAATTTTAAAAAAAGTTTCTGTGTTTTCCTGCAGATTTACTGGATCTATTTGGTTTCTCAGAAAGCAAATCTGAAAGGAAGAAAATTGGACAAAGGTTAGTATGGTTTAGGATGGTTTGGTTTGTAAGTACGTATTCAACCCTTACGTGATACAACTCAAGAGCCGAGCTTCTAAAAAGACCAAATTTGGAGTGGTGCAGGCTCTGTGGTGCAGATGGAAGTAACCATGGCATGGGTGGATGGGCAGAAGAGGTAGCAACTTCTAGGTGGCAAGGTAAGACAGAGATGTTCATGTGGACTGGTTTTTCCAGGTAAGTATTACAGCTTGGCGGGTCGGATTCCTGGAGCTTGAACCGGTGTTCACCAAGTGAGTCTTGGTTAGTACACAAAGTACACAAAGGTACTAACTAGTTATGAAGGGTTACATAAAACCAGGCTGTTTTTAACTACCTCTCTTGTTAGCCAGTGGTGCAGAGAATGAGTGTCTCCCTCTTAGTTTTAGGCAGGTAGGTAATACGACTGATGGTTCACAGGCGCGGCAGGACCCAGCAGGAGCAGCCACGCCCATGCAGCTGGTAAACACCACAGGGCTGGGGAGGAAAGAGAGCACCTCAACAACACAGCAAGCCCAAAAACGTGACAACCAACTCTGACCAGCTTCCCTGTCTCGGCTGAAAATAAGCATCCCAATATCATGAGGCTGCCACCACCATGTTTCACTGTGAGTATGCAGCATTTAGCTTGTAGGCCAGAAGGTTTTATTTTGGGAATATCTGACCAAAGCACCTTTTTTCCCATATTTGCAGTGTCTCCAAAATGGCTTGTGTATAGGACTTCTCATGACTTTATTTCAGCAATTTTATTTTTTTGTTACCATTCCATAAAGGCCAGATTTGTACAGTGGACGGCCAATGGTTCTCCTGCTGACAGATTCTTCCACCTGAGCTGTGGTGCTCTGCAGCTCCTCTAGAGTTACAAGGATTCTTGGCTTCTTTGATCAATTATCTACTTGGTGTATTTATACGAGGGTTGACTCTGTTTAATAATAAGGTGACTTCTACAGGCAACAGGTTGCACTCAGTCTTTTTCACGGTTTCAGGGTAAAGGAGGGGGAACAGAAAAGCACACCACATTTTTTAGATTAAGTTTTATTTTTTGACAACCATGAATAATTTTCAAGATTTTCCGGATTTGACCGTTTTCGTTCCACTTCACAGTTATACAGTATTTTGTGTTGGTCTATCACATAAAATCCCAATACATTTAAGATTGTGGTTGAGATGTGACAAAATGTGAAAATGTTTAAGGGTTATTAATACTTCGGTGAGGTACTTTAGACCCAGAAATCCCTCTTGCTGGGGTGGTTCAGTGAGAACCATAGGCAACGATGTTTAAAAAGAAAAAATAACTACTTTACATTTTTGCATATATTTAACTAGAAACAGACATGCCAGTGGTCAAAATGGTTCTGGGGAAAATATGTTGCCCAACCCTGACAAACATGTATGGATGCAACAGTACCATCAACAAATGTAATCAAAATTCCCATCTTTGGCATGAGAAAACTTTTTGCTTTAAAATTCAGATGGACCATGTTATCTGTGTGATTCCAGGACATCTTCAGTTAAATTAAAGCTAAATGGAGTAAATGGGGCGAGAGAGACAAACAAAAAAAGAGATCAAAAGACCAACTAAACAAGAAAATCTGAAGCTATTATCATATGCTGGCAGCTGTTAGGATATTTGTACACATAGGTCAAAAAAGCCGCATTTAAGAACAACCTTTAGTTGAATTCACAATTTCTCTCATCTGTCTCTATTCCTACTATCAGCCAGACTACGGTTTCCTAGATGTTTCTCAGCACTCTCCCACTTCAGACAGTCCACTGCCTAAATTTATTTTCTCCAATTCATTTCCCCTCAAGGTGCCGCTGGAAATTGTGGTGGCCTTCACGATCAGGGAGAGTGGCTGCAGAGCCCAGTCTGAATGAACCCTTGGCCTTTAAAAGCATGGAAGGGAGTCAATAACACCCCTGAGGTGTTCAGTGGTTGAACCCAACTGTTCACATGACATTTCAACCCTCCCAAAGCAGTTTTTTCCTTTCTATTTAGCATCTGTTGCTGGGTGCACTCCGTGGTCACACTTCCTATTACAAAAAGTCGATATTCTTTCATTGGATGTGGCTGTCTGCAGCAGACCTCTTGCACCGGCTGGAGGTTTTGGTCTGCGGATAGCACCAGTGCTGCATTCAGTCGTGTAATCACACATGAACCAGCAGGAGACAGTCTCTTTTCTTTTTTTCTTTTAAATTGAATGGCTCCTGTCATTCACTGCTCAGACGGACTGTATTATTTTGTATTAAATCAATTCAAACCAAAGTACAAAACCAAACACAATTTTGCTTTCAATCTGTGGAACATTTACTCGCAAAAAAAAGAGCAACTGAACCCTGATAATACAGCATAACATAGGCTCTGAAGCTTGAGCTGGGTTTCATTCAGTTGTTGCAACGAGCCTCCAAACAAAACTATTATTTCTAGAATCATTTACATTTCTACCATCTACACCTTTGTTTTAGACTGATGTCCTTGTTCTAGATGTTCTTGCAAAGTCTAGTATTTATTTTAATACTGTCATATATTATAGTGTGTATATATCTAAATTTACATTTCATCCATTTTATCAAGACACATTTTAGTCTTTCACAAAACATTTAATTAAGTGTATAAACATTCTGCCAAATCATATATATTAAATCAATCATCTTTCTAAAAATGTTAAAAAGAATTTCCTGGTTGACCAGCTTTTTAATAAATAGTGCTTTGGGGATTTTTATCACATTATACAGTCTCATAACCTTCATCAAACAATGTGATACTTAATGGCACCAGACATTTTTGCTTATTCTGCACTGTCACCAATTATTTACATTTATTTGTAGTATTTGTTTGGTGCAGGATTGTTTCTTATATAAAACCAAGCTCTGAGAAGTGAAATCCTCACCAGCAGACAAGAAGTATCTAAAGGACCAAAACTGATAACTGGTATAAGCTACCATTCCTTCATGAAATGCGCCTACACTGCTGATGAAATGTATTTGCCCCTTACAGACTCTTTTTGTTTTTGATTACAAAGCAATTTCTGAGGCTCTGGGACACCAGTGAACCACAGTGGGAACATTATCCAGAAATAGAGAACACCTAGAACAGTGGGGAACCTTCTCAGGAGTGTGCAACCTAACAAAGTATTCTAAGAGGGCATCAGCAAAGATGGTCTGGTGTCATAAAATAACACAGGTAGCTGCTATGCAGCATCTTGTTTTCCAGCATTGTGGTGTGTTCTGTTTTTTCACTTGGAAGTTTGAGTTTCTTAGTTACCGAGCAGAAAAACAACGAGAACTCCCCAGATCTTAGAATTCCGACCTGAAAGTCAGAGTTTGCCACCGACCCTGAGTTTGTACCCAATATGGCTGCGCACATACAGAATATGAATGTTGTGAAAGTATGAGCTTTTTATCATGTATGTCAGTCTGTATCTCACTAAACCTGTGCCACACATTGTGCTGTACAATATGTATTTGTGAACATGTTCTTTTGGTATTTGAATTAATGATGGAAAGATTTATTTTGTTATCGGCTTGTATTGGTCACCATAGTTAGAACCAAAACAAATAGCAAATCACAGTTTTGTTTGCAAATTTAGAACCCGCTTGTAAATTTAGAACCCACTCAACTTTGGGTTACGTCATTCCCAGACATTCAAATCAAGCTTCTGCAACAACTTGGATGCAACATTACCTAATTGAATCATGTTAACACATTCTAACAAGGAAGTTGTGGTAATATGAAGAGTGTGTTGGCAAAAACTGCGGAAAGCAGGAGCTCAGTGGAGCAGCAGACTTAATGTTCTGTAGTCGGGGAAAAAGCAATATTTTATTTATTTAAAAAAACACTTCATGACACTTAAATCTGGATTTATTTGGTTGAACTATTTGATAATAGTTCAATGTGACAGTTACAGTTTGAATGGCATTTCTAACTGAAAGTATGGGGAAATATTGAGCCTTCTAAGAGCACAAGGCACCCGAATGATTTGAAAGCTTGTCACATTCAATTCAATGTGAAAAACTTTTTTTTAAAGATTTTTAAATGGCATAAATCATAACTGCTATGTCCTGAAACGGCTCAACGTTTTGCTTTTTGAATGGTTGAAGCAAAACCTTACCCAGAAAAAATATGCAGAAAAGGTCTTAACAGTATGATGATCACAGTAGCTTACAGCAAAAAAATAAAATACAAAACCTTCAAAGCAAATACAGTTCACATAAACATTACAGCAATAAATAAATAAAAATCACAGGAAAATCCAATAAACACAAATGAGTTTTCAGGTTAGATTTAATGATTTTGATGTTTTTGACTGCAGAGGTCCAGTCTCTTCTGCCTACACCAGGAGACAGCTAAAAACAGATGATCAAACATGATATTAGGGATCTGGGGAGCACATATGGTTGTTACAGGTTAGATAAATACAGAGGAGCTTCCTCTTGTAGAGCCTTATAGGTCAGCAAGAAGAAAAGCAATGCAAGGTCCATTTAGAAAAGTCCGCTAGCATTTAAGTTTGAACCCAGAACCTCTTTGTTTTTGTATGGCAGTGTTCAGCACTTCACCACCTTAACACAAATATCATATCAATTAATACTTCATCATGTGTGGCTCTGATATTAATGAAACAGAGACAGTTGTTGCTGAGTGCATGCAGTTTCTATTTTGTTTTATATATCTCCTGATAAAACACATGGATTTACAGTATTTTAAACATGTTGTAGATCAACCACAACTGTGACCTTTTGAAGTACAATAAAATAAACTAATCCTACGATGAATGCTGCAAACTAGTACAAGATTAATAAATTTAAGGGAAGAATGGTTGCTTTCTGTTGCATTAAGCATATCATTTGCATTTACAGTGCCATGCAGATGTAGAAGTGGGAACTGATAAACTGTTCAGAACTGAAGGATGAAAGGAGAAATGTCTTCAAGAAATGGGAAAAGTCCAGTTATCTTCTATTTAAGCACCTAAGATTGATCTACACCAGCGTCTTGCAGAAGTATTTATACCCACTGAACTTCATCATGTTTTAAAGGAAAATACATGGTTTTCAATAGTTTTGCAAATGAAAATGTACAAAGCGCTGCATTCATTTGTGGTCATCCCCCAATTCAATGTTTGTAACACCTTTCACTGCAATAACAGCTAGGAATCTTTCGTCATGTTCTACCAGCGTTTTACATGTAGAGACTGAAGTTTTTGCACATTCTTCTTGCAATGTAGCTCAAGGTCAGTCAGACTGGATTAGGACTGCAGTATATTATTTTGTCTTTTATTATTATTTTGTCTTGCCACAGTTTCGTCAGTTCGATTTAGGTTATGACTTTGGCTGGGCCATTCTAATCAGGAATATGCTTTGATCTGAACCGTTGCATTGTAACTCTGGCTGTATGTTTAGGGTCATTGCTCTGCTGAAAGATGAAAAGTGTCCCCACAGCATGACACTGCCATCACCAGGTCTCACAGTGGCAGTAGTGTTTTATGCGTTTCGCATGTATGCCAGAATTTTACACCTTCGCTGCTTACGTTAAACATCAAACTTGACATCATATAAATTTTATCAGCAAAGACCTTCCACATGCCACTTCTCATTAAAGAGTGGTAGAATGCATAACTAATAATTGCCCTGTCAACAGACTCTCCCACATGAGTTATGGATTCCTGCAGTTCCTCCAGAGATACAGTGGACCTCTTGCCTGCTTCTCTGACTAATGCTCTTCTTGCCTGTCCATTTAGGTGGACAGCCATGTCTTTAGGTTTACAGTTGGGCCATACTGTTTTTAGATGATGGATTGAACACTGCTCTGTGAGATGTTCAATGGTTAGGATATTGTTTTAAACATGTTTACAACTTAATTTTTTTTATTTGTAAAAGCTATCTCTCAACAATTATGCACCACTTTATCTTGCACTATCATAAAAAAATATCAGGAAACTCAATTAAAGTTTGTATTTGTAACAAAAAAAAAAGAAAAACTGGTAAAAAAAATGTTCCTCTACATTTAATCTGACATGTCCTTTATATCTTTGTAATAAATGTGTGGCCTGTCCAGGTTCCACCCCACATTTCTCCTGATCAAAAGATTGTTACATCTTCTTTACTAGAAATTGTTCTTAAAAAGTAAATAAAAATAGGAAAACGGAGGTCTCACTTAAATGCAGCTTTCACAGTGACCTTAAAACTGCAAACAAGCGTTCACTAGTGCATGGACACAATAAAAATTGCTTCAAGGTAAGAGAGCCATCAGCAGAAATTCACTTCTTCACACCTCTAAGGGTACTAGATGTTATACTGGAATAAAAGGACTCATGTCAAAAATTGGAAAGATGGAAAAAAGGGATGTCTGATGCAGCTCAAATGCAGAACGATTATTAAGTAGAAACAGCCTGCTTTTACCAGACTTCTCAAATTTAGTGCTTTCCATCAATATTAACCCGTGGAAAAATGCATCAAAGGACCTCAAAGTTCCTACTCTGTCATCTTTTTTAAGGCAACGTATGATAATAGCACATAAGCTATTTCACTGCCGCCATGACATTCTCTGGAAAAAATGGTTTTCACCTCAGCCTTGCACTCTAATTCCAACCCCAGAGATATTTAGCTTGGAGGGACTGCCTCCAAGTAATCCAGAGTCTATTAAAACCAATCTGATCACAAAGAGTTCAGATCATGGGACGCTGTTATGATAACTACAGTGTGGCTAACCTCTCTCCTCCATGAAATGCCACAGTGCTGGGACTAAGTAATGGATTTACGTAATGTTAGCACTTACTGACATTATAGTGCAGGGCTAACCGCCACACCTGTAAAAGCCAAATTACAGCTTTTGTCTTGTTGCTTTGCATTTGAACAAAATGCTCCTGTTCAAGCTTAATGGGCCAAGACAGAACAAATTGCAACATGAAGCCGTTTCCATCTTTTAACAAGATTCACTTCAAAAGAGGCTCAAAGCATTGGGAAGAAGATGAAACGATGCTTCAACTGAACAAGTAGTTTCAAGGAGGCACAGGTGTAAAATGTCCTTTATATGTTGCTCAGTCTGCAGTATGTTTGAATCTGTTGGTGTCAGCATGCCAGTATGTGTGCTGAAAATGGTTTGCAGATTTTTTTTATGAACCAGGGATTTGGAAACACAAAAAGTCCTCATAAATCTTTGCAAAATAAAAGTTGGCTTTTATCACAAAGGTAAAGTCTTTTTTGCCACAAAGAAAGGTAAATACTTTCCATTAGCCTGCACATGTAACCCACTGACCATGATATTTTAAGGTTCACTCCTGTGCAAGGAGTGGGAGGTTTTTTTTCTTTGCTGGTGGCTGCCTCACAGATTTAAAAAAGCAGGATGATGGAGCGGCCCCAGAGATTCCTGCATGTGAGATATGATTGGGTTACGGTGGACACCATCCTGTCTGGACTAATTTATGCTTCTTAGTTGTTTTCAATTCAATTCAATTCAATTCAATTCAATTCAGTTTTACTTATATAGCGCCAATTCACAACACATGTTGGCTCAAGGCACTTCACAAAGGTCGGGTACATACATTCCAATTAGTCCTAACCATTGAACAGTGCAGTCAGAGTTAGTTATTTATTCAAATTGGATAAAAAGTTTTTCTGTCTAAGGAAACCCAGCAGATTGCATCCAGTCAGTGACTTGCAGCATTCCCTCCCCCCGGATGAGCATGTAGCGACAGTGGACAGTCACTGGCGTTGACTTTGCAGCAATCCCTCATACTGAGCATGCATGTAGCGACAGTGGAGAGGAAAAACTCCCTTTTAACAGGAAGAAACCTCCAGCAGAACCAGGCTCAGTGTGAGCGGCCATCTGCCACGACCGACTGGGGGTTAGAGAGAACAGAGCAGAGACACAAAGAGAACAAAGAAGCACTGATCCAGGAGTACTTTCTATGGGAAGGAGAAGTAAATGTTAATGGATGTAGCTCCTTTAGTCGTTTCACCTAGAAAGAAAGAACAGATAAACTCTGAGCCAGTTTTCAAGGTTAAAGTCTGGAAGAGAGCAATATAATTAGTTACAGTAAAAGCTCAGTCAATCGCAAATGTCTAGGAGAGAGAAAGGGTTAAACACTGAAACGACAGGGCCATGTGGATCATCGGTAGAGGGTGAGCATTAAGTTGTTGCCAGCAAAGCTTGGAGGATTCCCCTCTCCAGAAAGGTGTCACAGGTGGACACAGAGTCAGGCCAGGTGTAGCATTCTAGGAAGAGAAAAGAGAGAGAACAAAGTTAAAAGCTGAAATCACAGCAAATATTGCAAAATTGGAGAGTAGTGTGAGAATGTAGCAAAGAGGGTGAAAGTGGTCATTATGTCCTCCAGCAGCCTAAGCCTATAGCAGCATAACTACACAGAAAGTTTCAGTTCAGATTATTTAGATAAACGGCGCTTATTTTCAACAAGGTCGTTTCAAGGCACCCCACAAAGGGTCCCACTGATGGTCATTGTTATACTAAAAGCCACAAGGATTGGGATACCTCTCTCTGTCAGACTGATTACAACCACTGGAAAAGAGAAGGGGTCATACAGGTAGCAGAAATGGAGGGTGTGTTTGCACCTCAACCATAACTGAGTCGGTTTAGGCTAAACCTGACTCCCCCTTACTCCATCCAACAGGGAGGGAGGAAGGCTCCCTCCCTGATAAACTAAGCCACTCTAACTATAAGCTTTATGAAAAAGGAAAGTTTTAAGCCTAGCCTTAAAAGTACACAGGCTGTCCGCCTCACGGACCAAAACCGGGAACTGGTTCCACAGGAGAGCAGCCTGATAACTAAATGATCTGCCTCCTATTCTACTTCTAGAGACTCTAGGAACCACCAGTAAACCTTCAGTCTGAGAACGAAGTGCCCTGTTAGGAACATATAGACCAATCAGATCTCTGATGTATGATGGAGCTAAATCATTAAGGGCTTTATATGTGAGGAGGAGAATTTTAAATTCTGTTCTGGATTTAACAGGGAGCCAATGAAGGGAAGCTAAAATAGGAGAAATACGATCTCTCTTTTTAATTTTCATCAGAACTCTTGCTGCAGCATTTTGAATCAGCTGAAGGCTTTTAACTGCATTTTGTGGACATCCTGATAGTAAAAATTACAATAATCCAGCCTTAAAGTAACAAATGCGTGGACTAGTTTTTCAGCATCACTCCTGGACAGGATATTTCTAATTTTGGCAATGTTCCGGAGATGAAAGAAGGAAATCCTAGAAACCTGTTTAATATGGTATTTAAATGACATGTCCTGTTCAAAAGTAACACCAAGGTTTTTTACTTTGTTACCGGAGGTCAATTTAATGCCATCCAGGTTAAGTGATTGACTAAGCAGTTTCTTTTTTAAAGACTCCGGTCCAAAGATCACAACTTCTTTCTGATAACTCAGGAAGCTCCACAGGATCAAAACAGTTCAAACACAGATCAGGTTCTACAGTTACTTCCAATGTTGTCTCACTTGCTGAGGATAAAGTAATCATTTTCGGGAGTATGTCAAAAATTGTATTTTTAATAGAATCAATTTTATCTAAGATAATCCCATAAAGTAATGACTACTAAGAGCTAAGGGAATGGACGGCTCAACAGAGCTATGACTCTGTGTAAGTTTAGCAACTGTACTAAAGAGAAACCTCAATTCTTGTTCTCTTCTATTAATGATGAGAAATAAGCTGTTCTGGCTTGGCGAAGTGTCTTTTTATACAACAGTAGGCTATTTTTCCAGATTAAGTAGGAATCCTCTAGGTGTGTAGAGCGCCATTTTCTCTCCAATTTTCTAACATTGTGCTTTAAAGTATGCAGATCTAAATTAAACCAAGGAGCCTGCCTCCTATGAACAATTACCTTCTTTTTCAAGGGGGCTGCATTGTCTGATGCACCACGCAATGATGAAGTAACGCTATGAACAAGAGACTCAATTTGTGAAAGGGCAGAAACAGAATTATTGCCCTCCACTGTGCTTTTCAGTGATAATGAGGAGATTAAAAGTGGAACAGATTCTTTAAAGGTTGTCACAGCATCGTCTGATAATGATCTACTATAATGAAATTTTCTTTCAGGTGTGGAGTACTCGGTTAAATTAAACGCAATGTCTTTCAAAGCCCTTCTATGGACAGTAAAAAGCTATTTAAAGGTACTATATAAAGATCTAACAAACAAAGCAGCTGAAAATGTGGCACCTTTAATATCTGCTTCAGACAGAGATGATGGAAAACTTCTGATTTACAGCACTGAGGCTGGTAAATACTCGTCAAGTTGACTAATGATGAAGATTTTTAACTCCTCACTGAGGCAAATATTGCTAATTCCTACCCTATTTATTGTTTATATTACCTCCTGGCCACATATCTTGGTGCTCCAATACATGTAAAGATGTGTACAAGCCTTAAAATAAATATTGTTTTTCAGTTGCATAATCTCACACTGAAAGAAATTGTAAAATGCAATGTTTAATTTGAGTATATTTATTCAGAGGGGAAAACAAATCACACATTGAGAAAAAAAAAGCGTTTTTAACAAAATCCTTGGTCCAAAATTATTAGTACCCCCAACACTCCCTTTAAAAAGAACCTTTTTTTCTTATTTTTTTTGTTTTTTAGGAATGCAACAGGTGCAGCTCGTTATTCCATCAGCCGGGCAGCTTTAAGAAGATGGATTGCCAGCACTTCTTTGCATGAGTGTTTTGCCCTCTGCGGTATTACAATCTGGTCTGTTCTTGTCTAGAGAATTCTAAGATTGATTTCTGAGGAATCCTTGTGCTTAATCGCTTCCTTCTCTGCCTTCTCCAGGTGCTGATTTCGGACTTGAATTAGTTAACCCACGGGGGCGCAGCTGAGCCTCCGGTGTCCCAGCAGCTTTCGCTCGGCTGTGACGTCTCTTCCCCCAACCCAGAGAAGTTTTCCGGGGAGGTTGGGAGCTGTCGCAGTTTCTTGCTCCAATGCTCGCTCATGTTTAACCGGTCACCACAAGCCTTTCCCAATGACGATGTCAAAATCTCATACATTCTGGGCTGGTTGACCGGCAGGGCGCTGGGGTGGGCGAAGGCAAAGTTTACAGACTGTAACCACTTCGGTGTGACCTTTGATGGCTTCATCCGAGAGTTTAAACAAACATTTTATCTGATTTCTGATAAGTCTAGTGTGGCCCGCAAATTAGCCCCCTTGCTGATTATTCGATCGACTTCCGCATAACGGCTGCGTCCTCGGGCTGGAACACTAGTGCGTTAAAGGCGGCATTTTTTCAGTCCTTGGACGAAGCCGTAAAAGATGAAATTGCTTTAGTAGACGAACCTGACAGTTTGGACAAATATATTGCCCTAGCGGTACGCCTGGACTCCCGATTGAGGGAGAGAAGGCGAGCCCGCACAGATAGAGTGGTGGCCCGGCCGCAGCAAGCTCCTCTGTCCCCGCTGCCCGTGCCACTTGCCCAGGCGGTCAGCCACGCTGAGCCGGAGCCGAAGCAGTTAGGAAGGGCTAAGCTCTCCCCAGATGAGCGCCGAGTTGACGCCTGGTCCGAAAGATGTTTTTCTTCCTGCTTACAGTCTGCCGTTTGCCCTAGACCACCTGTAGAGGAGGGTGAGGTGGAGGAACCTCCGGAATTGGCCAAGGTTCCCTCTGATTAACCTGACCTCAAGCTGGTGTTTGTCCCTGGCCCTGTCACTACCATCCCACCGCCCCATGACTGCGCCATAGAGCTCCTTCACGGTGCCCCATTACCCGCTAGCCGGCTTTATAAGATCTCCCAGCCGGAGAGGCAGGTAATGGAGAAGTACATTGCAGAGTCCCTGGTGGCAGGTATTAACCGACCCTCCTCCTCTCCCCTTGGAGCGTTTTTTTTTTTAGTAGGTAAGAAGGACGGAACATTACATCCCTGTATTGATTATAGAGGCCTAAATTCTATTACGGTACAAAATAAGTATCCGTTGCCACTTTTAGCTTCGGCTTTTGAGCCAGTCCATGGAGCCACTATTTTCACTAAGTTAGATCTCCGTAACGCCTACCATCTCGTGCGAATCCGCCAGGGAGACTGGAGTGGAAGACACCGCTAGGACTTTTTGAATACTTGGTTATGCCTTTCGGACTGTGCAATGCTCCAGCGGTGTTCCAAGCTCTAGTGAATGATGTGCTGAGAGTCTATTTGAACATCTTTGTATTTGTGTATCGATGACATCTTAATCTATTCCAGAAGTCTCCCGGAGCACCGCCGCCACATTCGTCTAGCTTCTTCAGCACCTGCTCAAGAATAGACTGTTTGTGAAAGCCGAGAAATGTGACTTTCATTAGTCATCCATCACCTTCCTTGGTTTCGTCCTGGAGGGTGGACAGGTTCATGCGGATCTGGAGAAGGTTAAGGCTGTGGAGGACTGGCCGGTCCCTGATTCTCGCAGGAAACTGCAGCAGTTCCTCGGATTTGCCAATTTCTACCGTAGGTTCATCTGTAACTACAGCCAGACGGCGGCACCACTGACCACGCTGACTTCCACCAAGGTGACTTATACTTGGAGCCCGGAGGCCGACGCTGCATTCACCCAACAAAAGAAAAAGTTCATTCAAGCTCCAGTCCTGATTTACCCGGACGCCGCGAAGCAGTTCACGCTGGAGGTGGATGACTCTGACACCGGCGTGGGAGCGGTTCTATCCCTGCTCTCGGACAAAGATGGAAGGCTTCACCCGTGTGCCTTTTTTTCCCGCCGCCTGTCCTCCGCCGAGCGCAACTATGAAGTGGGGGACAGGGAGCTCTTAGCCATCAAGTTGGCCCTGGAGGAGTGGCGGCACTGGCTGGAGGGAACTGAAAATCCCGTGCTGGTTTGGACAGATCACAAAAACGTATCTTATATTCAATCAGCTAAACGCCTTAATCCACGGCAGTCACGTTGGTCGCTTTTCTTTTCCCGTTTTAACTTGTCTATCTCTTTCAGACCTGGTTCCAAGAACCTTAAACCTGACGCTCTGTCCCGCCAGTTTGATCCTGAGGACTCCGAGAAACAAACAGTCCCCATCTTGCCGCCCAGCTGTACGATTGGGTCCCTAACCTGGGAGATAGAGGACCTGGTGCAGCGAGCCCTTCCGGATGACCCGGGGCCGAGAACGGGGCCCCCCGGACGGACCTACGTACCTGCCACAGTGCGGCACTGGCTGATCAACTGGTTTCACTCAGCCAAGTTTCTCTCATCCAGGAGTCAGCCGAACCATTGCCGCGGTTTCCGGCCCTCTCTACATAGAGACATCAGAGAATATATTAATGCCTGCACCACATGCGCCAGAAGCAAGTCGTCACATAAACCATCTGCAGGCTTGCTCCAGCTGCTCTATGTTCCCGGTCGACCCTGGTCCCATGTCGCCCTAGACTTCGTCACGGGTCTGTCGAACTCCCACAGGATGACAACAATCCTGACGATCGTCGACCGGTTCTCCAAAGCCTGCCAACTGGTTCCCCTCCGGAAGTTACCATCTGCACTCTAGACCGCCAAGCTGATGGTCAAGCATGTTTTTCGCCTCCACAGCATCCCTCTGAACCTGCTGTCAGACCGGGGGCCCCAGTTCACCTCCCAGGTCTGGGGACATTTCTGCGCTGCCCTGGGGGATAACGTGGCGCTGACCTCAGGCCACCACCCCAAGTCCAATGGCCAGGTCGAGCGCCTCCACCAGGAACTAGAGTCGGCTCTGCGGTATGTTGCCTCAGCAAATCCCACAGAATGGAGCACCCACCTGTCATGGGTTGAATACTCCCACAACTCCCATGTCTCGACGGCAACTGGTCGCACTCCTTTTGAGGTCTCTTTGGGGTACCAACCTCCACTTTTTCCTTCGAAAGAGGCTGACATCGCTGTTCCATCAGTCTGACATCACGTCAGCAGATGCAAGCGGATTTAGGACTCTGCCGTCAGGGCGCTCCACCACACCGCAGCTCAGAACAAGCGGTATGTGGACACTCCTGCCCCGCAGGTCTGGCTCGCTGCACGAGACGTTCCGCTGAGATCCCTGTCCAGGAAACTGTCTCCCAGGTACATCTGTCCGTACGTCATTGACTCCCTTGTGGGACCCACCTCTGTTCGCCTACGTTAACCTTCCAGTTTTCCACACACACCCTGTGTTTCACGTCTCTCAGTTGAAGCCTGTCCAGACCAGCTCGCTCTGCCCGCCAGCCGAGCCCCCTCCACCCGCCCGGGAATTCCAAGGCCACCCGGTTTATTCCGTCGGTGAATCGTGGCTTCCCGACGACGGGGTCGTGGATGGCAGTACCTGGTTGATTGGATGGGCTACGGTCCGGAGGATCGCTCCTGGGTGCCCCGGTCCTTCATCCTTGACCCCACTCTGATCCGTGACTTCCTGGCCTCCCGGGCTGCTCTTTCTGGGCCGCTTGGTTGGCGGCCGTTGAGGGGGAGGTGGTGTCAGAGTCTGGTTCTCTTGTCTGCCTGCTGCTAACCCGTTCTCACCACTAGGTGCCGCCAGCTGGGAGACACCGGGGGGGTTGCAACAGGTGAGGCTCGTTATTCCATCAGCCAGGAGCTTTAGGAGGATGGATTGCCAGCAATTCTTTGCCTGAGGGTTTTGCCCTCTGCGGTATTACAATCTGGCCTGTTCTTGTCTAGAGAATTCTAAGATTGATTTCCGAGGAATCCTTGTGCTTAATGGCTTCCTTCTCTGCCTTCTCCAGGTGCTGATTTCGGACTGAATTAGTTAAACCTGAACCTTCGACTCGCTGTTTTGGAACTGTTTCCTAACTTGGACTGAACCAGCTGGCAATCCTTGGACCCTCTGGAGCTCCTGCCTCCAGCAAGAACCCTGTCCACCTCCAGACTCTGAATCCTCTCCCTGGCAGGTTACACGGCTCAACTAGTAAGCACGCACACTACTTCAAACCAGATTTTGAGGTTTGGTTCTCTTATCTGTTCTCTCTCTCTGTGCAGAGCTGTTCTAGGCCAGTTTGCTCACTTTGCAATAAAACCAACTAAAACTGTTCTCTGTCCTCGAATGTCTCTGCATGTGGGTCAGATCGGCCCTTAAAACTATGACAGCTTGTTTAGAAGTGGTGCCAGAAAAGTATTTTCTGTTCTAACATCAAAAATTTAAACATGTTAAGTTTGCTAAATACTATAAGTCCTTTAACTGGTAATAAATGCCTAATTCAGATTAAACTAGGATTAAACCTTTGGGCAACCAACAGCCCACGGGGGATTATGCATCAAAAATGTATTTGGAAAAGCACCTCATGGCCATTGTTAAGCACAGTGGAGGATCTGTGATGCTGTGGGCATGTTTCCTTTCCAAAATAAGTAAATATGAAATAAATACGAAAATAAGATAGCACAAGACAGGACTCAAGACATTGTGTGAGAGAAACAGTCAAAGACCTCTATCTGTGTATGTGCCAACCTTGTAAAACACTGTGGGACTGTCAGGGTTTGTGTAGCAGAGGACCCGGAATGCAGACGAGCAGGCAGCATGACAAATGGACAAAACTTACTGGGTGATGGCAAAAACAGACATGGGCAGGCTGGCAAGACAAGCTTGGCAAGAGCAAAAGGACATGACATGAAATGAGTGTGACGATCCAAAATATTTCCCCCAGGAATGAACAGAACAGATGTGTATATATGGAGCAAGAACCAGGTAAACGAGGAGACTGAATGCTAGGTGCAGGTGAACCAAATTAAGATGATTGAAGACAGGAGAGAACAAAATTGGCTGTAGCAAAACAGAGACTCTTGAATACACACTTAAACACAACTAGTAAACCATGAAACTAAAGCACAACCAGATCCAAAAAACATAACTTGACAAAACATGAACTAGAAGACAAACACTAAAGCATGACCAGGAAAATAATAGAAGCATGATTCAAAACCTATCAAGAATAAAAATAATAAGAAGAAGAACCCAAAAACACCCACAAATCATGACAGGGACAATGGTTTTCAACTTTTCATAACAAGTAACCTATCACCAAAATGCTAAATTTGTTTAAAAGCCGCCACCTTATTGCTTTGTAATTATGAATAATAATTACCAATTTGAATATATTACTTAATATGTAGTATTAATACTTTAATATTTTATTAAATAATATTTCGGTCTGTTAAGGGTTGTCCTGTGAATACCAGCCAAGTAAGGCGATGGTATTAGGACAAAAGTGAAAGGGATGAGCCAAGCTCTGACATTATTGAACAGCAAAACTCTGCACATACATGGAATGAATTCACACAATTTCTCAAAATACAAGAATTTATTAACAAAAATAAGTCAACTCAAAGTCAAACATATTTCAATCAACAAACTCTTTACAATGCTAAAACAATCCAACTAAACTACCAAGCAGAATTAAAGAATAGGGAAGACTAATGGGCTATGTACAATATAAACAAGTTCATCAAAGATGGTTGAAAACCATGACCGAAAGAGTGATGCAACACTACCATGCAATGTTATTTATGTTTGAGAACCAAGGATTATCTTGAAGAATCTGGAAGTGAAGTTAAGTTAGTCTTGGAACCAACTTAGGCAATAATTGGCATACCTTTAGACAACCATTCACAATGCAAGATCAGATACAATATTATTTTAATAAAATTATGTTTTAAAGAATGATTTGCTGAATAAAACCAACCTCCTGGATGACCAATTCTCAAGGGTGTTTAATTAGCTGCCTTTATTTATAAAAAATAATATTTAAAGAAATATTATTTTGAATAAGAACCAAATCTTCGAGAAATGGGCTTAATTGTGTTAGTTATGCAGTTTAGTAAAATAATATTTAGGGAAATACTATTTTACTGGATTGAAAACTAACAACCTTTTTGGGTAAATTATCTTTAGCAGGTAAGCACCTGTTCTTAGCTGTTAGTGGTTGAAGGTAACAAAAGAAGCTTATAGCTTATCATCAGAATCACACACATACCTTTAAAATACCACTAATAAAAGCTGTGGCTCGCTCTGACGGGCCAGGCCAAACTGCACATTACTGCTGTAGCCACGGTGATGCGGTCCCGTTGTCCTTCCTTCAGACCGGGAAAACTGCTCCACTCGGCGTCGTAGAGACAGGGTCTCTGCTGGGAACTCTCTGGAACACAGTTTGCTTCTGCAGACCTCAGAGAGAAAAGTCAAGCCACGCTTGTACCTTAATTACCCCGTTCATGAATGAATACTGGATACACAAACAGCAATTCATTCGTACTTAACTTAGTGCATATGATCGGGTGATAGTATGACACTTTTGGATCCAGTTTGAAGCGTTATGTCTGTTTGCCAGCAAAGAGACATTAGCGCGCTGTGTCCCTCGTCCAGTTCCTCTGGGGACCTGCGTGGAAGAGGTCAGCTTGTTGCAGAAGCGGTGTTTTTAATCTGACAGTTACATCACAGGAAGTCCGCTGTTACCTCTTTTCCTGGCTGTGCTGGAAGTAGGTTAATGCGATTTATTTTGAAAGTTCCAGAAAAGTTCGTACTGGCCTTTAATTTTGTAACCCATGGTTGGGTTCCAACAACAGTCATTCAACAGGACTTGGACTTTTCAGTTTATTGTGTTATGTCATAAATGTTCGGTTGCAACACAGTTATCAAATCAATTTTTTTCTGAGAACCTAAAATTTCCAAGTTTGAAGGTGGAAAAATAAAAGAGAGAATCCAGAGAATTCCAATTGCAAAAGTTTGAGGTTTCTCACCAACACCTATCTCAAAATCCAATATGGCTGCTATGCAATAAAAACACACACAGCTGATAGCTGAAGTTAAAAAAGTTTTTAAGATATTTTAGCATTTCTGATCGTCTGTGTCTCATTAAATCTTTCATACACACAGTGTCACTGAACATTTTCCAGTAACCATGATGCTACAGTGTTTAACAGCACAGCATGCAGAAAAAAATAATGGTATTATTGCTAACAGCAGTTAGCCTGGTCAATGAGCATATTGATTAGCAAATCCTATTGGTGAATGAGGAACTGGAATACGTTGGGTTTGACGTTGTTCTCAGATCCATGTTTGGACATCATAGTTAAATGGAAACACCATAATGAGCACTTGTTCCTGGTCCACCTACATCACAGTTACTGTGTTTATCTTCCAAATAGGTAATACGATAATATCTCATGAATGGCACCAAAGTCAGCCCAAGTACCACCAAGAAACTTGTTCCACAATTTGAGAACCATGGTTACAGAAGCCTAAGAGCTGTCCCACTGGTGAAAGGGGATAATACGCAAAGTATCGACAGCAAGGGAACAAAGTCTTTGGCTGAGATTGTTTAAAAATCAAATTTTTACTAAATATTTTCAGAATATATTTTACTGAGAAAATGTCCCAAAATTAAGTTTTGTTTTTTAAACTTCTTTACCACATGTAAAATGACCGGCACTGTGAAGTTTGCATTACAGCAATAATTGCAAATAAGATCATTAGATCTGCTATTAGTTACTAATAAAATAGCATTTTTTCTATTCCTGGGCTTGCAATGTGAATTCTCAACATTGTAACTCAGACATCGATTCCTTCTCAGTCTTAAGCTATTTGACTGGTTTAGACTGGTTTTTAATCTGAACTATAGGAATTAGGTTAGTTTCTTTCAACATGGATTTAATGTGCAGTCAGTTTTGAATATTCCCATGCCTTGGCGTGCTGTCAGCCAACAGAGCAGCCCACACTGTTTGAGAGTAAATAATGGAAGAATCGGACCCATGAAAAATCCACTGAGATGCAGAGGCTGTCGATGTTTGAAATAAAAAAGTAAAATAAAACAACGCTTCAAGCCCACCATTATCTACAAAACATTTACCACAAAAATATATCAATAAAATAATTTTGGGAATATACAGCCAGCACCCAAAGAAGAAATCTTGAATAAATATCATATACCACACATATTTACATTTAGCCTTCAGTGCTGGTTTGCACTTTTGACTAATGTCTTACAAAGTACATTTTTCTGGATCAGTCCTACAAAATCAGACCTGTTCAGAGTCTGAGAAATCCATCTGCCTCCACCAAATCACATTCTGACACATCTCACAGTCAAATCTTGCCCCCAAGGCATAAAATGAGGGAACATCTTCAATCTCAGCCTGAACACAATAAGAGCCTGTAAGGCACCGCAAAAATGGATTGGGATTGCTAAAACCGCAGAAACCTCTGCCGGAAACACGACTTTCTATAAATACAAGGAACTCGCCTCAGCTGCCAAGTTCGTTATTCTTTCTCTCTCTCCCTCTCTCTGTCATGGTGGGCTCTGCACAGTTATTTATACTGCATCATCATTCAAACGCTGGGCAATCGAAAGGAATAAAGCACAAACAGGAAAAATAAAAGCAGCGGAAGCGTGGTTCTTCTGCTGAGGGAACATCTCTCTCTTCCCGCTCTTCCTCTAAGAGTGGGAGTGGGTTAGGGAAGCCCGGTACCAGGCCCCGATGCTTCTGCTGCTGATGATGATGATGTTGGTGTGGCAGGTTTCCCGTGTGAGCCAAAAATACTTTCACGCTCGCCCACTTTGGTCCCCAGCCGCCTGTGCACTGTTTGGTTCTACAACACGAATGAGTGAGACTCATATTTCAACTGTAGGATCGTGATGGTGGAGTGGCCCAGTGTTTCTTTAACTATACCCCCCTCACCCTCTCCAGACTCCTCCACACACTCACACTGCTCCCACCTTGCCCTGTTTTCTCTGCTGGATCCACCTTGCAGCACTTTGACAGTCCAAATCCTGGGCCCAGTCCAACTGCTGCACCTGGTGTTATCTAACCGCCTGCAGAACTTGCAGAGAAAACTCGCAGAAATAAACACCACCATATTATATTTTTTCAGTTTTAAGACCTGCACAACTGTTTCAAACTAAACAAATGTTGCTCTTAGAAAACTGATGGTGCAGTGCATTGCAAAAATATTTATACCACCTCAATTTTTCCACAGTTTGTCACATTACAACAAGAAACAACAACAAACCTCAATGTGTCATCACGATTTTCTGTGATAGAGCAACATAAACCAGTGCATACTTTCGAAGTGGAAGGAAAATAGCACCAGTTAAAAATGTCTTGCATGCATTTGTGTTGAGTCCCGTCTACTTTGACACATCCCAATAAAATTCAGTGCAATCAATTGCCTTCTGAAGCCACCATATAAGTAATAGAAAACAAACAGCATCATGAAGACCAGTGAACATATTAGAAAGCAGAGGGACTGCAGATGTGGTGAAGAAACAAAACCCAAAGTTCATGTGACCTGGAGGTCGTTACACATAGGCACAGAGTTCTGGAGGTACCAATACTGGAACCTTGGAGGCAGGAGGCGCATGGAGGACCCACTGAGAGCCTTACCATGATTTCGGCTGAGAAGCTCTAAAGACTGGGACCAATGGAGGAGCTGTGAAGACTCCGGAAGGCGGGTCCACCTGGACACCCATGTCAGAGACCTCAGTTTTGGGGGCATGAAGAGCAGGGTCGGTCTCTTTCATGCAGTGAGGAGCAGGGTCAGAGACGTTGAGACATCGTGGAGCAGGTTTGGGGACTTTGAGGCGGCTTGGGGAGGTTCTAGGACCTTCAGGCAGAGTGAAGTGGGCTCTGGGACTTTGAGGAGGCTTAGGGCATCGGAGGTGTCCTCCAGGCCCCCTGCAGAAGGAGTGTAGGGGTCCTGCCTATGGGGTCCAGGTCTGGAATGCCTGGACTGTGTTCCACCAAGTGACCACAGTGCCTTGAGATGGGGCGCACCCAGCTGGTGCACCGACAGACGGTGATGTAGCTCACCGACTGGTGCCATCCTAATAAACACAAACAGGTGCTGTCCATAACAGTAAGGTTATGAAACAATATTTCAAGCTTTTAACATCTCCAACAATGGAAAGAATGGCACAACAGCAGCCCTACTAAAACATAGCCGTCCATCTACGCTGGCAGTGTGACCAGGGAGAGAAAGCAGGGCCATGGTAACTCTGGGGGAGCTGCAGAGATCCACAGCACAAGTGGCAGAATCTGTTAAAAGAACAATTATTAGTCATGAGCTCAACAAATCTGCCCCAACCATTGTGAAAAAAAGACAGTAAGTAATAATGTTTACCATTTGCCACTGTTGTGATTATTAATCTGACAATATTATTTAATATTAATATTTTAATGTTTTATCAAATAATATTTCGGTCTGTTAAGGGTTGTCCTGTGAATACCAGCCTAGTAAGGCGATGGTATTAGGACAAAGTTGAAAGGTGTGAGCCAAGCTCTGAAATTATTGAACAGCATAAACTCTGTACACACATGGAATGAATTTTCACACAATTTCTTAAAATACAGAAATTTATTAACAAAAATTTAAGTCAACTCAAAGTCAAACATATTTTAATCAACAAACTCTTTACTATGCCTAAAACAATCCAACTAAACTACTAAACAAAAATTAAGAATAAGGAAGGACTAAGGGGCTATGTACAATATAAACAAGTTGATTAAAGATGATTGAAAATCATGACCAAAAGAGTGATGCAACATTACCATGCAATGTTATTTATGTTTGAGAACCAAGGATTATCTTGAAGAATCTGGAAATGAAGTTAAGTTAGTCTTGGAACCAACATTTAGCAAACGTTTAGACAACCATTCACAATGCAAGATCAGATAAACTATTATTTTATCAAAATAATGTTTTCAAGAATGATCTGCTGAGTAAAACCAACCTTCTGGATGAATAATTTCTCAATGGCATCTAATTAGTTGCCTTTATTTATTAAAATAATATTTAAAGAAATATTTTAAGGGAATATTTGGAAGAGAGCCAAATCTTTCAGGAGAAATGGGGCTTAATGGTGTTTACTTAGCTATCAGATTTAGTAAAATAATGTTTAGAGATTATTATTCACTAACTTGAAAACTAAACCTTCCTGTTAAATATTCTGTAGCAATCACGTGTTCTTAAGCTGTTAGCAGTTAAGCTAACAAAGGAGGCTGATAGCTTAGCTTAGCACCAGAACCAAACACATACCTTTAAAATACCAGGGTCAATAAAAAGGTTAAATGCATAAGCGCGGACGGCGCGTTATGGTCAACCTTCTGTTTATAATCACCCTTTAAATAAAGTTTGTCTTAACTTTAAAACACACAAATAAAGAACACAAACTGAGCACGTGGTGCTGCAGATAGCCTGCTAGCACTAAGATAGCGGAGTTTCACACAAACAAACTTCACAAAATGAAAAAACGTTTAGATAATTTCATCCTAAATGTTATTCTGCCCAAACCTAACCTCTGACCATGCTGAGAAAAAGATGTCCGGGGCGGCAAAGTTTGAAGAGGTGTCCACAGTCAACAAACGGTTAGCTTTCGGCTAACCTCGGTTGCTTCGGGCACTGTGGCGTGCGAGACGGCTCGTTCTGTCCGCCAATCAGCTATTCATTACCGTAACCACTGTGATCCGGTCTCTGCTGTCTTCCTTCCAGACTGGGAGACCGCGTCTTTGCCAGGGCTTCTCTTGAACACCCTGTGCGTCTGCAGGGCTCGGAGAGAGAGTCAAACAATGCTGGTACCTTAATTCCCCCGTTCGTGAATGAATACCGGATACACAAACAGCAGTTCATTCCATACTCAACTTCTGCATATGATGATCATATGAGACTCTTGGATCCAGGTTGAAGAGCTTAAGTCTTTTTGCCAGCAAAAAGACTTCAGCGCGCTGTGTCTGCTCCTGGTCCGATGGTCAATCGGCTTGGAGAGATCGGAGCACTGGAAAAGAGTTGCTTTTATACAGCCAGTGGCATCATGGGAAATCCGCTGATACCCCCTTTTCCTAAGTTGTGCCGAAGGTAGGTTAATGCAATTTGTTTTGAAAATTCCAGAAGAGGCCGTACCGGAGTTTAATGTTGAAATCCATGGCTTAGGGTTCCAACACCACAAACACCACAAACATGTAGGCTACACAGAAAACATGGAAGACTGTTCTCAGGTCAAATAAGATCTAAATTGAATTAGCCTGGATTCAAAACGCTGTACAGATCCCAAAGACTTAGGGCCTGATCTTCAAAAGGTTTGCGTGTACAAAACCGCACGCAAACCTGTTTGCATCACAAAGCTGATCTACAAACGAAGTGGCAATCGGAATGCCTTTGCAAAATCAATGGAACTGCGGGCGCAAACTTTTTAGCGTGTTTGCCTTCACGAATATGCAAAACATATGATAATGCCCCGAACGCGCAAATTCATGGGAGGAGGATATGCAAATGTCATACCTTATCACCCGCAATGCGATTTTAACATGTTTGACAGGCAAGTGCTAACTGGGATGCAAAAATGTCTGCTGTTACTTTGGCCAGAAGGAGGCATAGATAGAATGACAGATGACAGGGAGAGAGAATCTTCTGTACATGTGCCAACAGGTTTGGGTTGTCAAATATAAAAATATTAAAAATAGACTAGAATAGAGAATTCTATGTAGGATTATCTAAGCCAATCACAAACAAAAGTCATGATATTTCTCCTATGGTAAAACTCCTTGCAACACTTCATTCAACATCATTCCAGCCCAACATCGCTGTCAGTGATCATCTGCTGAACCCACGCAAACCTGATCATGGCAAAATGCGCACATAACTGATCAAGCGCACGCTGCATGTAATCACACATCATGCAAGATACCCACTGTGGTTTGATGCTGATAATATAAATAATAGGAAAGAACTAAAGCCATTATAAAGCAGATTTAATCCTTCATTTGCAAACTGGATGCTAAAATCACTTCTTAGCAGGTGAAAAATCCCATTTTAAGGCAGCTTTTCCATGTGGTGACAAAGACTGTATGCTTTAACCTTGTCTCAAAAGGTTAAAGCATGCAAAACACATTGCTTTATTGACAGTAACATTATGTCATTGCAGGGCAATCAGAGCTGGATCAGTTTGATTAATTTAAATGTGAACATATGCCAGGGGAGGGTTTTGTTTATGCAGTAAAATATTATGTTGTGTCACCAAAAAACAATTTAAACAGTTAAACATTTGTATATCATTAAAATGTTGGCAAAACAAACAAAACAAATTCAGTCAAATCATTATAAAATAATTTATTTTTACGTACATAAATGTACGAATTAACTTTTTTGCAAGACAGTTATGTGACGCTATGTTTTAAAATTAGCAAAGCTATAACATACCTACAACAATCTATTTTTATGTTGATAATATTGCGTTAAGGCTTAAATATTGCGGCTGTTTATCATAAACTCCGAACTCTTCAAACATATAGTTTCAAAAAAACAACAGAACCCAGTGAGTCTAGGAAAAGAATTAAAAAACAAATTAATTAACAGACATATTTGTCTTTTATATTGTTAATATTGATTAGCCAATTTGTTGCGAGCAAGATAAGAGGAATAATCTTGTCGTGCAGATGACAAACCTGCTGTGAGTAGCACATCAAAAGTTAACTAACTGTAACAGACCAGAAAAGCAAGGGCCAAACAGAACAGAAGGAAAAATTCAGCAACTGGATAATTAAAATATATTGGTGCAGCGTAACGATCCCTGCATATTTCTAACAACACAGCAGAGGATCTGTTTGCAATTTCCTTATTTAAATAGAGCGGTCTGCACCTGTTTTGCATCTGTTATCCATTGCATGCGCAATCTTTAAAATCGCATGCAACACGACTACTTATTTGTGCAATGTATTTATAGTGTACGCAAACTAGCACCCGCTATTTGGGATCTTTGAAGATCAGGCCCTTACTGTTTAGTTGCTCAATATGGTTTTCAGCGTTGTTTTATTTTTGTATTTCTGTTCCTTCTTATGTTTTGGTATTTTCATTAAGTAATTGGTCATGTTTACTGTTTAGTTTGTTTCCCTGACCTCTGGATTGCTTTTGTATTTACTCTGCATCAACTAGTTATTTTACCCTTATCTTCTATAGTCATGCTACCACATACAGCTTTGGTGCCTTCACTGTAATTAAATTCACCTGATCCTGGAAGCAATAATCACTCCCTCCCTGTGTATCGCTCCACAGGTTTTACAGTCCTCTGTCAGGTCATTTTGTTTCCTGCATGTTTTTCACTGGTTTGCGCCTACTTTGTGGTTAAGTCTAGTTTGTGTGTACTTCTCATGATTTTTCTGGGCAGCATAATCCTGAAAGAAAACCTCTTAGAGACTGAGGTGCAGGTCCACCTTCCAGCAGGACTACAAACCAAAAATTACAGTCAGAGCAACAATAGAATTATTTATGTATTCAGAATGGCCCAGAATGGTCCAGTTAAAGTCCAGACATAAATCAAATTGAGGCAGATCTGGTAGAACTTGAACTGTTTTCCAAAGAAAAATTGGGAAAAATCTCCAGATATGCAAAGCCGGTGGCATCATTTGCCAAAAGGTTGCAGCTGCAACTGCAGTGAAGGTGTTTCTACATAGTAGAACATAGGTGTTTCTCAGATTAAAATTTGTAACAAATGCTGGAAAGCACTACTATGCACTACTTTGTGCCGATCGATCAGATAAAATGCCTCTAAAATACGTTGGAATTTGTGATTGCAATGTAACAAAAACGTAAAAAAGCTCTAGGGGTATGAATACTTTTCAAAGGCACTGTATATTGTAGACAAATGCAAATATCTGCTTCAAGTGATATGACTGAATCTCACACAACACGCAACTAATTGCATGTACTTTTGACCAGCAGAAGTTAATAGGTCTACATATTCTGGTCTCTGACTCATCTGCACCCACACTGATTTCTATTTGTTGCTCTTTTCTCTCATCGGGTGACACTGCAGTGTTTATGAAAGATACGTTGTTAATTAGAAAGAACTGTTTCCATAACTGCTTTATTTGATGCACATCCACTCATTACGCAGACATGCAGTGCAAACAGATTCAAACAAATAGCCAACAGTAGACATGTGAGGAAACAGATGAAGAATGTTGAGAGCTCGCAGCTAACAAAAGTAACTATGGAAACGACCAGCTCTACATTGCACCGGCTTCCACAGCTCTCTCCAGAAATAAAAACTGTTGGGCTAAGAGCGAATCAGGTAAAGACAAAAGATCCCTGGGTGAACCTATTTATAGTGGGCCTTACATAACATACATAGACCTATGTTGGCTGAGGCGAGTTTGGTACTACACAGTAGGCTTCCACTGGGGGGGCAGCAAAGGCAGAGTACGCAGCTCCAGCTGCTGGATCCCTGAAGCACATTTTGCAAGAAGGCACATTGTATAAACAGCTATCAGCATGGCGTTGATCATGCTGCCTGATGGCAGCGAGCCGGTGAGGTCAGTGATGTCAAAACTGGAGTTTCACAAACAACATTAACATGCAGTAATCTCATTAAACGTGGATCCATTAAATAGCTCAAAGCCACAAATCTTTAGGTATAACATGCACAAGCACAGAAAATAAATGGCACATTCAAGGATGCACAAGTTGAGTGGATTATTTGTATATGAGGCAAAAAGTTGTGTCACACTTGGAAAACACATATTATCACACGGCCTCAGGACACAGAATCGGACATCTGAAGTGAGATATTGTGAATGCACAAGCCCACATATGCAGGGAGCCTGTGCAAGAGCCGAACAGTGATCACGCAGAAATACAGCCTGCCAACATATCTTAAATCCTAATTGATCCATTAGCATAATTATCCACTTATAACTGCTTTAATTCTAAGTAGCTCTCTCTATTGTAGGTAAAATGATAGCCATGCTGTAGTGAAAAATCCACTTTTCCCACTCACAAATGCCTTATTAATTAGCTCCCTCTAGCATACCTTCCCAGTAATTACATTCATTACAGCAGCTGTGAACAGCAGCAGTGTTTTTGGTCAATGCATCCAAAACACATTTATACCATTCACTAAAATTAACTGTCCAGAAGCTCTGATACGGTCGGGATGGGAAGACATGATATGCAAATGAACAGTGACTCATCTGTTTATTATGCAGTCACATTAGTTAGCTCTGATGCCATTTGGCTATTATCCCATCTCCCTGTGAAAAAGGGGGTCTAGGGTGAGGGGGATGGATTGCGCAGTGAGTGCTTTAGTCACACAGATTGTGTGCACTCTTCAAAGAAATTAATCCAATGCAGTCACAATCAAGAGAATCCATTTCAAAAGAGAGAAACAGCAAAAACAAAAAAAAGATGTATCTCTTCTGTTGCCAAAATCCCCGAATACTGCTCCCTGCGTCAGTAGGTCAAAGGGTCAAATGATAAGCTTCGGTCCCTTCTGACCTCCCTGAAGCCACAATTTCATGTAAAAACCCTGCTTTTATGTCAAATGAATTAGAGGAACATGGAAGTATGGAGCTTTAACAATCACTCTCTGGTACTATAAATTGTAAAACATTTGGCAAAACGACCAGCATGCAGCTTCACAGCCTACTTGCTGTTCTGCTAACTGACAGAGGCCTATTTTTAGCCATGCAACCTTACAGCACCATGCTAAGCTTTCAGCGATACAACTGCAAATCTAGCCCATTCAAAAGTATTGATAAAAGTCTAGAGGCCGGAACCTGGTGGTCACGTATGCATTTTGAGTGCTGCTCAGTACCACTGTTCCTCTTTTTAAAATACGTACGGTGGCGAAGCATTAACATGGAACACTGCCACTGTGTGCCCTGTTGTGTGAATGTATGCCAGCACATGTCAAGGAGTGAAAAGAATTTGCCATCAATGTACTCCATGCCTTTTGATGTGGGGTAATTAAGCACCAGGCCCTCACAACAACCGTGCTCCATGGAAACCGCGAAAAAAACAGAAAACAAAAAAAACAAAAAAAAAACTGACATCATCTAGAGGCCTTCGAAGGTGTCGTTTGAAAAAGGAAAAATGCTGCTGTACTTAAGGTCACACTATTGAAGCTGCTGACAGCTGAAGCCTCAGCTGAAATGGTAACATCTGCCTTCTACATCCGGGGATTTGTTCTGTTTAATTTCAATGCTTTAAATAGAAAAATAGGGAAACAAATGCCCTTGTTTTTGTTCATATTTTTCCTCTGGCATTCAGATGTCTAGAATCTGAACTCCAGCACAGTGCTTTGTAAACATATTTATAAACCTTGAGCTATTCCACAATTTAACTCATTACAACCAAATACTTCAATGACTTGTTTGTGATTTTATGTAACAGACCAACACAATGCAGGACATAATTGTCAAGTAGGAGGAAAAGACATGTGGTTTTCAAAATATTAGAACAGGTGGAAAAATCTGAAAAGGGTTTTGCACATTTTGCATTCAGCCTCCTTAACTCAGTTACCCTTGAAAAAACAGTGCATCAAGTTATTTTCAAAAGCCAACTTATTAGTTATTAAAGTCTGTGCATAGTAATAGCTCAGTATAAACCCAGCTGTCCTGTGAAAGCCTTAAATGATTGTCAGGAAATAATGAACAAATAGCATCATGAAGACTATGGAACACAGCAATACAATCATACAAAAAAGGAAAGCATGGCATGTTCTTTCTTCTAAACTGACAGGCTGAGCAAGAACTACATCCATCAGAGAATAATTAGCCCATGGTAACCCTTGAGGAGCTGCAGATAACCATAGCTCAGGTAGGAATACTTGTCCACATGACAACTAATAGTTGTACACTAAACATCTGGCCTTGATTGTAATTATCAGGTTATATGTTTTCTTGTTGCTGTCTGAAAAGCGCTAAAAGGGCCATGAATAGATTTTCAATTTCAATAATCTGAGATTACCTTTGAATTAAAATAAGCACTTCATTTCATGTAAATAAATTAGAACTGCCAACATGCCCAGGTCTGACTGTCAAAGTAACTTCACCCTAAAAGCAGACCTCAAGACTCCTGAGGAGCCCAACCAGTTAGACAGACTACAGTCATGTCTTGAAGACATAAAAACCTGGATGACTAAATTTGGAAAATACAGGCGTTGTCGTCTTTGGACTGGAGCCTTTGAAAAAGAAACTGCTTAGTCAATCAATTATTGTGGACATCATTAAATATACCTCCGGCAATAAAGCAAAAAAAAAAACAAAATCTTGGTGTTATTTTTGACCAGGACATGTTATTTTAATCCCATATTAAACAGGTTTCTAGGATTTCCTTCTTTCATCTCCGGAACATTGCCAAAATTAGAAATATCCTGTCCAGGAGTGACGCTGAAAAACTAGTCCACGCATTTGATCCTCCAAGGATGGACTATTGTAATTCATTACTATCAGGATGTCCACAAAATGCAGTTAAAAGCCTTCAGCTGATTCAAAATGCTGAAGCAAGAGTTCTGATGAAAATTGAAAAGAGAGATCATATTTCTCCTATTTTAGTTTCCCTTCATTGGCTCCCTGTTAAATCCAGAATAGAATTTAAAATTCTCCTCCTCACATATAAAACCCTTAATGATTTAGCTCCATCATACATCAGAGATCTGATTGTACCATATGTTCCTAACAGGGCACTTTGTTCTCAGACTGCAGGTTTACTGGTGGTTCCTAGAGTCTCTAGAAGTAGAATGGGAGGCAGATCCTTTAGTTATCAGGCTCCTCTCCTGTGGAAACCAGCTCCCAGTTTTGGTCCGTGAGGCAGGACACCCTGTCTACTTTTAAGGCTAGGCTTAAAACTTTCCTTTTTGATAAAGCTTATAGTTAGAGTGGCTGAGGTTAACCTGAGCTATCTTTGTAGTTATGCTGCTATAGGCTTAGGCTGCTGGAGGACATAATGACCACTTTCACTCTCTCTGCTACATTCTCATACTACTCATGAGTTTTACGTTATTTGCTGTTTTTCTCTTCATAGAAGCTACACCTGGCCTGTCTGTGTGTTTAGCTGTTGCACCTTCCTGGAGGGGGACATCAGCCAAACTGCTGCTGCCAACAACGTAATGCTCACCTTATACAGATTATACACTTGGCCCTGTCTTTCAGTGTTTAACCTTGTCTCTCCTAGACATAGCTACTGGCTGAGCTTCTACTGTGACTAACTGTATGTGCTCTCTTTCACACTCTAGACGTGAAAACCGGCTTAGAGTTCATCTGCTTAGCTGTCTTTCTCTCCTAGATGAACCCACTAAAGGAGCTACTACCATTAATGTTTTACTTTTCTTTCGTATAGAAAGTACTCCTGGATCAGTGCTTCTTTGTTCTCTTTGTGTCTCTGCTCTGTTCTCTCAAATCTCCAGTTGGTCGTGGCAGATGGCCGCTCACACTGACCCGGTTCTGCTGGAGGTTTCTTACTGTTAAAAGGTAGTTTTCCTCTCCACTGTCGCTACATGCATGCTCAGTATGAGGGATTGCTGCAAAGTCAATGCAAGCGACTGTCCACTGTCGCAACATGCTCATCCAGGAGGAGAGACTGCTGTAAGTCACTGACTCGAAGCAATCTGCTGGGCTTCCTTAGATAGAAATTCTTCTTAACCAATTTGAATTATAAAATAAATTTGAATGCACTGTTTGATGATAAGGATCAAATGTAATGTATGTACCTGACTTGAAATTTGTATCAGTCGATTGACTTGAATTGACTTTGTAAAGTGCCTTGAGATAACATGTCTTTTGAATTGCCGCTATCTAAATAAACTGAACTGAACTTAAGTTGCTGAAAGAAGTCTCTAAAACCTTAAAATGTTATCATGGAAGCTACAGCAGATTCGTGCTACTGTTGATGCCTGTACAATCAGAAAGAAGGAACAAGTTTTAATTTTATGGCCGGTGCGCAAGGAGGAAACCGCTGCTGTTTGCAAAAAATTGAAGGCCGGCTAGTCAGAAAATGAAGACAAGGAGCATGACTTCTGGGATAATGCTCTTTGGTCAGATGAGTCTAAAATTTCACTTATCGTACACCAGAACAGAGGACATGTTTGGTATAAATCAAATGCGCCATTCCAGAAAAAGATTAACAAACCAACTGCGAAGCATGGACCTGGAAGTGTCATGGTTTGGAGATGCTTTGTTGCAGCAGAACCACCAAGGGCTGGCTGAAGACTATGAAATGTAAAGATCTGGGGCCGTATTCACAAAGACCTCAGAGTCTTGTCTGGGCCTAAAATTTCTTGGCAAGGACTTCACTGCTGAGAGCAACTCTGAGCTAGGAGAGGACAGAAATTCCTATCTTAGAGAGGAGGTGTTGTTGACCCCGTTGCTAGCTGTGACGCTGTCTTCTAAGAGCTGTAATTGGTTGTTGAAAAAAAACGAACAAATGCGCTCAAGGGAGAGAAATTAACCAATGGAAACTGGATTCAGAAATGTGTAAATCATGACAAAAGTTAGCTAAATTTAAATGTCACACAGCATCAACATGTTTGAACATAGCTTATTTACATGCTCATCTTTATTTTGATTTGCTTATGTCTACTCGCCATGCTGGTCATTTTCAAACTGCATCTATTTAATATTAATATCAATATAAATATTCAGCATTTTACTGCCATCTCCTTCTATAATGAGGTTTAATTTGGTTAAATGACCAAAACAAAACAGAGGAAAAAAAAGGTGGAGAAAACCGAACTGGACAGAGGGGGAAGAACCTGCTGGTGGAGGAAGAGAGGAGTGTTGGAAGGTAGATATGGTCCTGGGATCACGGTGGGAACAAACAGGCATTTCCGAGCAGATCAATGCGCCTTTCTGCTTTCAGCACCAGCCTGGAATATGAGCAGATCTGGTACCTGCTGCAATCAGAAGCCAGAGAGGAGATAGCAGCACAGCAGAGAACTTCTCCACAGATGGGGAGCGTTGTAGATGATCATTTAGGCTTAGGCTGCTCACATCATGTACAAATACTTATTCACCTCATTTACATCTTTCTGATTGAATAGCGCTTATTGTACTTTGTCTTGTGCAGAGTTTATATTTATATTTTTCAAATTTTATTTTTTGAAAGTATTTTACAGTCTGTAAATATTTAAATAATTCAGTACTATATTGTTTGTATATTTGTTATTCATGGTTATTTATTATTGTTTCTATTTTTTATTTATCCTTCCTAATATTACCTTACTAGAGGTGCATCTTTAATTTGTCCTGCTGCTAAAACTATTTAATTTTCCCCTAGGGGAATAGTAAGGTTAATCTTATCTCTATATTAATAATTTTATGACACCAGAGAATATCTTTCCTTTCTCTGTCTTTCCTCCATCTTCTCTGCTTAAGACACTCTTAAACTCACTAAACGTTCTCCTCACCAACATTTCCTCATGTTAGGAGCTCTTAAAGCCTATGCTTCGTGAATAACTTTTATCTTACCAAGGGAAAATTCTAAGAAAAATCCTAAAATTCGAGAAATTCTAGGATTTTTCTTAGAATGACGTCACTAGAAGCTACTTTTAGTCTTAGGATTCTTTGTGAAAACAGGCCCAGGTCAAAGCCCATGTTTATCCTTTTCAGATGGTGTAAGGTGAACTGAAACAGGCTGTCCATGCCTGAATGTTTGTGAACATTTCTTAATAAAAAAAATACTATAAAGACAAACTTTACAGACACGGATTTCAGATATATATTTTTTTCTCCTCATGAGCGCATTCAGGGCAGCAACTGACATGTGATTATTCTATGGAGACTTAATTCTCAAATATTCCTGTTTGATTGTTAGTACTGAATCAGAAGTCCCCTACATTTAGCTCAAAGATCATGATTCGTGATTCAGGTTGCTTACAATGCTCTTATAGATCAGTCAGTAAAAAAAAAAAAGAAAAAAAAAAAAAGAGTCCGACAAAAAATATTTAAACCATTTAATGTTTTGACAAAGTCTCCAATACTTCAGCGTTGTTTTCCTTTGCCAAACAAACCAGTGCACACAAAATATCTGCCACTGGAAACAGTTATTTTAGAAACTTCTTTTCAAGTCATAATTAACAAGCGAATATCAAAACTGATCAATGTTTAAGACAGAATCAACAGAGCAACAAATAACTGAAAAAATGGCACAATTATAAATCATAGCCCCGATTTTGCCAAGTAAAATTAGAACTCAAATATAACCCCAAAACATATGTAACAACCAGCTGCCCACTTGAAACATCCGGCTCAATTAGACTTCCAGTTTATCAAATATGTGTCCATCTTCAAGCGGCACATAGTGTGAATGTAAATGAGTAATGGAAAAGGTTGGAACTTCACCCAAAATAGATGGAGCAATTGATGGATGGATGGAGGGATGAGAACATGTGATGGCAGATGTAACTTCAGTTCTCCTTACTGGCACAAAGAGATAAACACTCAGTTTAAATTCAGAGATTCAAGTTAGAGATTTAGGAATTTTGTACATTTTTACGATTTTCAGGGTGCGTGCAGTTCTGGACTTACACCACGTGCATTTAAAATTAGAATATCATCAAAACAATCATTTGATTTTAGCTGCAGAGATTTCTATTAAGCACTAATTTTGATGATTAAGGCTTACAGCTATTGAAAAGCCAAAATGTCACTCTCAGAAAATTTGAATGTTACAAAAACAAATTAAACAAAAAGACAGAATTGTTACGGCCATGTTTTGACCTAGATGATCATGTGAAGGCTATTGACCTAATAGTTGCCCAGCAGACCGTCACTGACACCATCCTCAACAAGTCTAATCCACAAGAGGTCATTGGCAAAAAACCTTGCTGTTCAGTATCCAAACATATCATTGGAAAGTTAAGTGGAAGGAAAAGGTTTGGTAGAAAATGTGCAAAAGCAAAAGAGGAAACTGAAGGATTCACAATGCTGCATCAAGAGCCATCACACACAGACGTATCCAGGATATTGGCTATAACTGACATTACTCCAGTTGACAGACCCAACAATGTAGACAAGCTAAAGGTCACTATTGAAGCGACCTGGGCCTCCATCACACCTTAGAGCTACAGGCAGATCACCTCCATGACACCCCTCATTGATGCAGTAGTTCCTGCAAAAGGACCCCAACCAAATTTGAGTCCTGTTTGCTACATGGACATACATTTCAGCAGGCTGACATATCCGTATAATTTAAAAAAAAATCTATTTTATGCAACATTCTAATTTTCAGGGAAATTAAATTTCGGGTTTTTTTTTAGCTGAGTCAAAATAACCAAAATCAACCACAAAAATGTAAAGAACATCACTCTGTGAGTGAATTACATCTGTAGAATATCAGTGTCTCTTTTATACATGTCTGTCCTCATTTTCCAAAAACAAGTGTGGAACAGTAAGGAGTGAAGATGTTAGAGGATTTAAAGTTGGTACCAATGGCAGATTCAGGTTTAAAGTAATCTTTTAATTTCACAAACAGGTTTCATTTGACTGCAAATAATGTTGCTGAACGGAGCGGACAGAGAAGAGCATAAACCATTTTTAACATTTTTTTAATGTAGTGTTGAAATAAAAAAAAAAACATGATTTTTTGTTAAAACTGATTCTCATTTTGCATGTTTTTTATTTCAAATGAGAAAAGAACTTTTGTTGAATGAAAATGATTTGAAATCGAAATCTGCCAGATGTATGAGTAGTTTTGGGCTTAAGGAAATTAGTGTGCATGGCAAAAGCTGCAGCTGTTTAATTTTTTCCAGCGGTGGAAATGTATACATCTGTTATTTCTATTAAAGGGTTCATGAAAAAATGTGATGATGAAGACAGATGTAACTTATCTCTCCGTTAGACCAGCCTAGTCAAACAGACCACAATGTTACAACTTAACAGTCGATTCTGCCTGAATGATAGCAACACAGAGATGAAATCAAACGTTTCAGTAATGCTCAGCCATCATTAATACTGTCAAGGATGACCAGCCAGTGAAAGGGTGGCTGCCTTGGCCCCTGCCAGTGCTGTCATTGTACTGCTCCCAGATATACCCTGTTTCAACATACTGCGTATAAACATTGTTTATAATGTTAGTCCTGAGTTCCTTATAAACATCAGCTGCCTTCTCTTGGTATGGACCTCCTGTGTTGCCGTAGTGGTAGAGGGCTCTGACTGCCAGGTAGTTGATGTTAATCCAAACTGGTCCCCTCCAGTAGGGGGGGTCATGCTCTGTGTTTCGCTCCATGTAAAGAGGATCAGTCTTCGAGAGAGAGCGCAGGCCAAAGGGCGTCCACAGCTTATTGGGGTCTCTCATGTCTCGGAGGATGTGTTCCAGTTTGGGCGAGTCGGGTTGGAGGATTTGGAGCAAGAAGGGGAACAAGCTGACGTAACCCAGGGCGTTGACGTACTGCAGTTTCGGGGCCCTGCGGACAGAGCGAACGAGACGTGCCACGGGGAACTGGTGGCGGGGCTGTCCGGGTGTTACGTACACCTTCTCCCGCTGCAAGGACACATTTTGTGTGTGGTTGCCATAGTCACTGAAAGCATGTAGTTGCTCTGACCAGTGGAGGTCATTGAGCAGGTTGTTGTCTCTGAGCACATCGTGTAGGAGTTTATAGTCCTCATGGGGCTCGCCTAAAAGTTGAGCTATGCTGGCCATGATGCCTGAAGACAAGGCCATCCAGCAGTGCAAATCCACGTGCCGCTCGTCTGCTGAGGGATGAGAGGCACGTGGGTAGTCATCCAGTCCGGAGGTTAAGGTTTTAGGATTAAGGTACAGATTGGTGTCCTTGTCTCGCCCACGCCAGCGGTAAGAATTGGGTTTTGGCCCCGTCTGTGTGGTGTTGTACCACTGAAACCAGGTTTTCAGCCTGGGGAAGAGCCTTTGAAGGAAAGGCAGCGTTGGTTTAGATGCTGCCTCATCTGATCTTGAAGAAAGCTGTCCAATTAGTTCCTCCAGAGCTAAGAAGAGAGTAGGTGGGTTGGCGTTCTCGTTCCGCTGGACAATAAATTCAGCAGGGACTTTACTGCGAGCCTCGTCTCCAAGAATCTGCTCACGGGGAATCCAGCCCTCAATGTTCATTAGGTCGAACCAGTGGCCAATAGCCTCTCTGGTCAGCTGGGGATCCCACTTACTCAGCAGTAGCTGGTGAAATCCCTCATCCCAGAGGAAGCCTCTAGGAAAGAAAGAGCGTGACGGTACAGCAGTGAATAAAGCACCTTCGGGGTAAAGGATAGGGTATTCATTGTATACTGACTGCACCACTGACTCGCCATAAAAGTAACCCATTCCACCCAACATGTTGCTGAGCGCTGCTTTGGCAAATTTAATGTGTGTCTGACTAAAACCTTTACTCTCTAGTCCAAATATTTTCTCAAACTTCACATTAAACTCAGCTTTCCTCCTCTCCAACTCCTGAGTCATGATAGAACCAACGAGCTGGTTGGGGCGATTGTAGAAACTTCCTGACTCAAACAGAACTTCAATCTGGAAAGGCGTCTGAACAGTCACCTGGTGGACCACAAAGTCACTTTCTTTTCGTGGGTCAGCAGGTTTCTGCTGGTTCTGGTGGTGGGGGGGCTTGTAGGTGTCCACACCTATGTAGTGCCTCTTCTCACCAGATGGCGGGCTGTAGACAAACCTGCGGTTCAGACTCAGCTTCACAATATCAGTCAGCTTCTCCAAGCCAGGAGACAAGGTCTGAAGATAGTTGTAACTAGAAAACAGAGTTAAATTATTCCATTTAATGAAGATGTCACAAAAGCAAATCACAATGACTCACTGATAAAGAGTCAGGGCAGAAAATAAGTACACCCCCTTTATATCTAGAATTTTATGAGTTTTGTTAACAACTGGGATTTTTAGGGTGTACATAATTTCTTATAAACTGGTCTGGTGATGCATATTTGCCACATTACAAGGATCATAATGGAGGCACTTTGCTCCACCTTGTGGTCATAGGGTGAACAACATCTAGTTAAGATTTTACTGTATTAAACTGTTTATGAAATGCTATAGTGATGGATTAGCAATGATTGTACATTATATTATAATTAAATTTCAAAGCCCTGTTTCAGCAGTATGAGCGTTAATAAAATAATCTACATAACAGAGACTGGAAAATGTATTCAGTTAAAATTATGTCCAATTACATGTAATGTCACTAACTTGCGTCATACCTAAATTTACATCTATTACATAGCCTATATTCTAATAAACAGTCTCTACAAAATTTAGCATCTGCTTGAGAGCAGAACCACAAATGAGATTTTTTCAGGAAGTAGGGGTTAAATAGATGCACCAAGCTGAATTTAGAGGCTGATTTCCAATTTCTGTTTGTCGATTTCTCTTAAAGAACATAAATGTAAAAAGATATAAGAACAGTGTTCACTGATTATCTTTACTAGAAGCCACGTGTGTAAGAAATAAATTGATTGGAGTTATTTTTTATTTAATTTAGCATCTTATATAAGCAGTCAGCAAGGTTAGCAAAGTTAGCATTAGCAAAATGTCACATGTTCTGTTAAAGAGCCAAAGGATTAAATCTTTATTGAAATACGTTCACCCTTCCTGTTATCTGCTAAAAGTTTTGTGTTCTCACATGCTGAATGAACCATGTCTTGACTTGTCACAGAATATGCAGTTTTCTTTTTATTACTTCTTTCCTCTCCGTGTGTCCTCAAACAGCATTCTAACAACCTCAGTCAAACTGAATAAATAGCTAACTGAGTCTTCTTCACTCTGTAGCGGCACCCACACCACAGAGGGTTGCTGTCTGCAGAACCTGGTACTCATGGTGTGTCCACCAAACAATTCTGGTCAGTAGCCGATTTCTCAGTGTATCTGTAAATAACCTGACCAGGAAGAGAGTGCTAGTTCTGTGCTATAAATTACCCAGTTTTATATAGAAAAATAAATATTTATCAATCAGAGAACACATATAGACAGAAGGTAAATACTTTGATTAGCACAATGCTTTAGTCATTTTTGATATGCTTTTTATTAACCTTTAAAGCTGTTATAATTTAGAAATATCCCAAGTTTACACTTTCATGATAAGATGCTGGTTTTATCATCTACTGCCACCTAGTGTTTATTTCCAAGTCATGTTTTCCTCCCCAGTAGGTTAGAACGCCAATAGGCTGTCTAGAAAACTTGCTTTCAATTTGAAGATTTATTTGAGGATTTTTTCCAAATAATGGTTTAGCGTTTCATTTTATTTAGACTTTATTTCAGTATTTTTTTGCCAGGATCTTCTTCTATTTATGTTTAGAAAGAGCTGTTTATGACCTCTTTGGGTTTCATCATGCCTTTCAATTCAAGTTTAAGATTTCTCTCTGATGGCACTAAAAATCTATTCCTTACACTCACTTAAACATCTGGCTTTAGAGTCACTTTTAGATTGTAATTTCCTGTTATTCTGAGATAATACAGAGATAGCAGTTATTTAGGAGTTCGTACATTATAACAACCTTTGTATCTGGTCTCTACTTGAGCATTTACCTGGCATATTTTGTGCTGGATAACTCCCCAGTGACAGGCTTCCTGAAAGTGATCTTAAAGTTTCCCAGTTCCTCGGAGAAGCCAGTGATGGAAGCAAGGCGATGCCTCTCCTCCATGTGAGTATGCAGCAAGCCCTGCATGTCTGCTGCTGCGTAAAACATCAGGGATATGACTGGAGGCTGGGGGGCTGAGCTCTGCAGGGTAACGACAGGACAAAATAAGCATTCTACATTTTTTTATAATAACTGTAAAATGGCTGTTTTAAATCACTCAGAGCATCATTGTAATATTGAAAGGATGTTTTTGCAGAACATCACAATGAGCTCAGTTGCAACTCACATGCTGTTTGGCTGTGATCCTCCAGGTCCAGTCTCCTCCATGATCCCCGCCGATCCTCTTAACAAACTCAGTGGTTAGCGTGAAGTCATTATCTCGAATTTCCTGGACGCCAAACGTCAGTCCGTCGTGCATTAGCCAGCTGTAGCCTTGCAAATGATCCCCCTGCTCGCATGTATGCCTAAGGTTCATGTCCAAGTTGGAAAACTGACGCATCCACATCATCCCTGTACGGATAGCAAAATAAAAAAGGAGATGAATTAGCATCTAAGCGAGAAGGCTAGAATGCTACAGTTGAAAAATGATGCGCTCGTAACAGTCTCTAAAAAAAGGACACATCACAAACAGGCTAGAAATGTTGTTGAACACTTAACCCTCCAGAAAATAACTATCACTGGTGATTTTGTTACAAACAGTTCGTTATTGCGATGGAATTTGTTTTGTCAACTAAATAAATGTACCCAAACTAAAGGTAGAATCTTTTGTTGCAGTAGCATTTCTTTATTTGAACGCTTAGTACATATTATAACCAAGGATGGCAATGCATTTGCACACATCTGTCTATTGTAGTCTTTTTTATTTTATATTGTGGTATGCAATAAGTATAATGAAAAACATAGAAAACAATTGCTTTTCATTGCTGTAGGACGTTGTGCCTTTTAGATTAGTGGATTAGCCAATAGATTAAAATTGATAAAATTGTCAGTAGTGCAGCTCTTGCCATAATTCCAGCCTGCCTGGGGACTGTGGATGTAAACATTGCCAAATAGCTCAGTTTGGCACGTTTAGAAGCTATACCCAGGTTCATTAAAGTACATTTTCAAACTTTAATAAATAAACTTTAAAATCGTACATTTTTGCTAACTTTTTAAATCACTGACCGATAAAATTGTCTGATTTTGTATAAGTACTGATGTACTAGTCAAAGTTCAATTAAAGTAATCACAACAAACTAAATTATTTTCGCCAGCAGTCCTAAGACCTGTCCCACACAATTTAAATAAACTAAATTTTAACCAGTTAACATCCAGCAGTTAAATTTTCTTTACAGAAACAATGAAATGTGTGTCTAACTTGAGTTTGCCTGTGAATGTGACCACCTACCTGTCACAACGGACCTGGGGCTTCTGGTTTTCATGCCGAAGTAGACCTGAGGCCTGTACGAGCCCCAGAACCTCTCAGAGGAAACCTCTGCAGTGGTGCTATTGGCATCAAGGACACGAGGTGATGGATGCAGCGTAACCACGCGCTTCGACAGACTGGACCTCATGTAGATGGCATAAAAGAACCAGATGAGGCTGAATATGCAGAGCCCAATGGAGATGTTGATGAACAATTTTCCAATATCGGTTTTCTTTTTCTTCTCTTTGCGATTAAATGCAGCGGGCCTCTCATCTCTCCTTGAATGGGGAGGAGCGTCACCAGTCACCACCCTCTTCCTCTGCCTGCCCATCCTGCCCTTCTGAAGAGAGGAAGAAGAGGAAAATCGTGCATTTTTTATTAAACAGGTAGATTCCATGTGTAACAGCAACAAAGTCACTGATAAGAAAAAGTTATTTTGTCCAGCGTGGTTTAAAAGAAAATAAAGGTGGAAGTCGGTATTTATCCCTTGATGACATGTTTAGTTGAAAGCAGAAATGTAAACCTGAAGTTGCTGCCTGATTGACTGGGATAAGTATTATATAATTTTCAGTAGTCATGGTTTTACAGATAACTATGCAATATGTTGGTTTTTAAGATGAAAATACGTGTTTATAAACTAACGGCAAAAGAAGATACTGGCCTAAAGCCCAGGAAAAGCAGAAAAAGACTGAAACAAGCTGTTGATTTTATTCGTTTTTCTTGCCTATTTTCTTCAGTATAAGACTTACAGTTTTACATACAACAGCGTGTCTTATCTCAAACTTAAAACCAGATTTTTTTTTTTTTTAAACCAAGCCGGTACCTGGCGATTGTTTTTACCATTTTTTGCTTTTCATTTATTCATGCCGAACAGACCAGAAATCACTTTGTGTGATCAATCGTTCTCATTTTTGTTAACAAGACGACCTTTTTTTGCCCACAATAAACAAGAAAACCGGACATGAGTGCGGGTTTAGGGTATGTTTAATTATTTTCATAACTACGTATCTATCAGATCGTTTCAGCGGTTTACGCTCATTTTATTACAAGGATATAAGTTTAAAGTAGCTCTCCCATTTTCCCACCTGTTGCTGCAAGCCATCAGTCAGAAGTGATTGAAACCTGAAGAAATGGAAACAACCTGAACTGGTCCCTCGCTTAGAGAAAAAGAAAAAGGAGGCACAGAATATCGCTGCCTGGGTACCAAAGGAGCACCACTCTTTCAAAAGTGTCTCTGCCTGGAAACAAACTTTACCAAAAAAAAAAAAAGGCAAAAGTTAGCATGTATGTCTGTAAAATAATGGCTCACTGCCAGCTTGATACTGGAGCACATAACCATGCTAATTAACGTGCCAACATCTAGATCTTAGACTCCCAAAATTACTTTACAGAAAGATAAAGGACAAAATCCAACATGTGTCCTTCAGAGCTGCTGCTAATTTTAGTTGGTGTTTATGCTATATTTTGGTTTTCCACTCATTTAAAAACAGTAATATGGTATAGGAAATAGCTTATAGGAGTGAAAATAAAAATGAGGATAAAGGTGGGCTTCAAATTTAATAAGAGACAATACATGTGGCCTATCTTGCAGTATATGAGGCCACCTTTAAGCATTTTTACAAGATGGAAAAGAGTCAGCTATCAGTTGTGTTGACTTTATATTTTATCATTTTATGATTGTACTGAAATATATTGGTACTTGTGACCAGAACTGTATATGTATTTGTACATCAAAATTAGGACAGGATGATAGTAGGAAAAATTGTTGGTAATGTTGAAATGTTGGTCTATTTTAACCCACCGGATGAACACCCCACGCAGGTCTTAGCCGCTTCTAAAATGGATTTTAAGAATGTTTATTTAGCTTGCGCAACTGTTCTCGGACCCAAATGGGTCCCATCTTTTCAACATTTTCACCCGTGTTGAACTCCATCCAACCTGCATGGACACCTAAAACTAAGCCTTTATACCTCTGGGCAGTCTCTGAGGACCATTTTACAGCACATTTCCTCACAATATGGACCCCATAAATAAAAGTTGGTTTTCCTTTATTTTGCACACTATCATGTTTTTCACACTCAGAAATATTTCCAAACACCCAAATCTGTCCTTCTCGTAAGTAGAGCTACACAATATATAAAATTGCAACTGTCATCGCAATGTCAGTGTGTGCAACACTGCAATTGCAAACAACCATATTTGCCACACCTGATGTACTCCGAGCTTACAGCGTAGTGGGGGGAAGTAATTGTATTCCAATTGTTTATTTTCCAGAAATCATGCAGCCGTTCCAGTGAATGTAGGAGCCTTCTTTCAGTTAGCTGGCTGGCAGTGTGCAGAAACAGGTGGTGGAGGGTCAGCTCCATACAGCCCGAGGAAACTGGCGTCTCATTTAAAGGCTTTTTGGTATACCTTAATATCCATGCTTATTTTTGTTATTCATGCACAATTTGACTGTACCTGCAGATGTGTCATGTAAACAGCGACTTCATGGATTAAAGCCATGTGCTGTTATGCATTTAATCTTATTTATTGCTCATTTTAGGACCAGAAGACGTTCTAGTTTATACCTTGCTTATATAAAAGCAATTTTTTTTTGTATCTATGAAAACAAAGTAAACAGGAACAATTAATTCATCAGGTCTAGATTTAATATTTTAATTTCAACTACTTTAGCTAGGCATGTCTACATAACTTTCACTGTTTGGTCTTTATATTTAATTAAAACAAAAAAAAAATACTTATACCTATATTATATTTTCACAATAACAATGCTGCTATTGTCAATTTCTCTCCTGTGGGAGCCTTATATGGCGTCCTTGCTAATGTTAAGATAGAAAGGTGTATAGTAGGCCAAAATAAATCCATTCATCAAAAATCGGCTTTTAAACTGAACTGAGGTTATATATGACGTGTTCACGTTAGTAACAGTATATACCTGTTTAACACATTCAGCGGGTAACTGGCCTCAGCGTCACCGTTCATGCTTCGCGCTGCTGCGCTAAAGGCTAACGCAGGTTTTCACAGCTACGACCAGCTAACTTCAAAAATGCGACTTCACTTAGTTAGCCGTTAGTAAACGAGGCTCTGTTTCGCAGTCGTGGCTTAATGTTCATTGAGAAAGTAAATGACTGACCTGTGGAAACACCCGAAGTCTCAGCTGCTCATGATCGTGCGCTGGCTGAGCCTGCTAGCCACTTCCTGGTTAACGGCTGGCTTCCACTGACGTGTACAAACTGATCTGTTGCAGCGACTCACCTACACGTTGCATACATGTGCAACCAGAGGGAAAGCTGTTTTAAACTGTGCAACCCGGGCTGTGCAAGGTCTTAGTTTAATAAAGGTCTTGTTTAATGAAAATAAAAACAGCAAAATAAAAACAAAAAATCTTGAAGCTCGTTTTTTGTCTTTTCAAATTGGTTTATTCAAAGATAATTACATGAAGTCTTTCTAAATCCTAATGCAGTCGGTGGGGGGAGGCATGGCGGATTGTCTACCGAGTTCTTGTTAACGGAGATGGAGCCAAACGGTGCATCCTTCTGAAACCACTGGTGTTGCGTAACATTTTACTCTATAGACTATGGAAGCAAACGAGGTTGCTTTTGTTGGTAATCCCGTCGTTTCTGAAATGTTTCATTTGTACGCTATAATATAGGATGTCCAATTTCAAAGCATTTTGCGTGATTTATGTAAATATTCTGAACTTGAACTTTGAACTACTGAAAGAGACCCAAACAATGGCTTCTTTAGCTGTTTGGAACCTTTATGAAACCTTTTTCATTTAACCTTTTCATAGTTTCATAGCCACAATTTGCAATGTGTTTTATTAGAATTTCCTGTTACGGACCAACACAAATAATTAAGTGAAAGCAAAATGTTACATGGTTTTCAGGTTTTATAAATAAAATCTGAAAAGTGTGAGGTTTATATGTATTCATCCTTCCCTGACTCAATACTTTATAGGACCACCTGTTATTGAAACTACAACTTAAGTCTTTGGAGATATGACTACCAGGTTTACATATCTAGAGATTGACATTTTGCACATTCTTCTCAGCAAAGTAGTCCAAGAACAATCAGATCGGACAGAGAATCTGTGAACATTAATCATTAGGATTTGCCATGGACTTTAAATTTGACTTGGGTCTGGACTTTGAAGGGTATTTCCATGGGCTCAATCTCAAGTCTTTCACAAGGTAGTATATGTTTTCTTCTAGGGTTGCTCCGTTTTTAGCTCTGATTATCTTGCTACACTGACCAGCTTCCTCTATCTGGAATACACCTCAGTGTGGCTCTGCTACCATATTTTACTCTGGAGATTGTGTGTTCAGGGTGAGATGCAGTTATTTTTCAACAAAATACTTGTGCTTAGCCTGACCTGACCAAAGCACTTTCTGCCATGCTTGCTGTCCCCAACATGGCTTGGGCAAACTGCAAATGAGATTTTTTGTGGCTTTCTTCTTGTTGCTCCTCCATGAAGGCTAGATTTGTGCAATGCACAATAGATGTCAACAAACTTCTGCCATCTCTGTAGCTCCTCCAGAGTTACCATGGACCACTTGGCTGCTTCTTTTATTAATGCTCTTCTTGGCCAGCCGTTCAGTTTACCTGGAAGACCATGCTTTCTTAGGTATGTGACATTCCCTTTCCATTTTTAGATTATAATTAAAACAAAGCTTTGTAAAATGTTTGAAACTTGCGAAATAGTTTTCTAACCTAACCTTCTCCACCATGTCATCATTTAGCCATCTGAAACTTTCCATCTGCATATATAACTCGTAAAAATTAAAATTGTCCTGAACAAGGCTCAGCCTTACAGTCATACAAAGACCAGGAGAAGAAACCCCATTTTATTGTATTTTTTTATTGAATGAAAGATTTCAACTCAAATATTTAGAACAACTTTGGTCAACATGTAAAATGTTTGACAGGGGGTAGGAAAGTCTGAAACTGTATCACAAGGTATGAAGAGGCTGGAATAAGTTCAATCAGGTATTAAACCAATCCCAGCTTAGTTTGAGAACATCTTCCTACCCTCTTTGAATCTGCATCTTCAGATTCATCCGCTGACCAAGATAACTGTTTACATTATGCAACTTCAAACAAAAATCTTTATTCCTCTAAATGATTGCTTCGTTTTCACATAACCATCTTTTACACAAATTAACCCCAAACTGCTTGTTTTGCTTTTCAGAGATGGTGATTAATGTATATTTTGCTGTAATGAAGATTTCAAATAAACAGTGACCCAACACATCTTAATGCAACGGATGCTTTTCAAAGTAAACACGTGGTCTGTGTGACCAAGATGGAAACAAAAAAGGTTCCGTTTTTAAAGAACTGAGAGAAAAACAAGAATAAGAATGTACAGAGAACAATTTCTTTGAAATATGTCAGAGTCTGTAGCAGAGGATAAGCAGATTTAGATCTTTGCCGCTGAGCTCGCCGACTATACAGTATGCTCTGTCCCCTCATTAATGCCTGCATGAAAAACACGTGGCAAAAAAAATTAACAAAAAATAACTAACTATTCACCCCCACCACAATTAAGGCCTATCCACCAGTTTTCCCACCGCTCTAGCTTGAATTATTCCTAACAGGTACAAAGACCGAGCCAGGAGGGTCACAACAACCCCAGAGATACCGAATATTCTTCCAAAAACTGTAATTAACGACACAAAGGGAGCCGAGCGACCAGGCAGCTCCTCTGTTTGACGTGAATGCTGGTTTGTATAATGACATTAACAGGAGAGGAACGTTCCAGGGTGGGAATCCCATGGAGGCAGAAACTGGGTGCAGGAGGCAGTAGACAACCCTTCTCCTCTTACTGCTTTTCCACCTGGCGATTAGTTCTTGATCAGTCCACCGTCTCCTTCGCTTACAAAGCGCTTGCGCCCTCTGGTGGAGAGAGTTGAGTTAAAAATGTGTTGCATGGACAACTTCGGACCAAAGGTATTTTGTGCTTGTTAATCTGGCTTGCATAATAAAGTGCCATAATAAAGATTTGTGCAACTGTGACTCGTTGTTGTGCAGTTTGTGAAAATCTGAAGCAGAAATCTACATCTAAAACGTAGCTGCTTTCTACATTTATCTCTTGAGTTACAAATGGACATTTTGACAAAATCTTGTCAAATCAAGTCATTGAACAGCGCCCACTCAAACTGACCGGTCAGAACAGAGATTGTTCTATTGCAATCGATGCTCTGGAAATACAGACTCCACTATGGGTTTACCTGTCAAGGCCACTCTACTAGCTACATGACTTAGTTTTTTCTAGATTTATATGAAGATTATATTCAGAATAGGAATTAAATGGAAAATGTTCCATATAAGTTGCCTTTGCAATTCCAACAAAACTGAAGGAAACTAAGTAGGACTTACTCTCAAAAAACTAACCACATACTGTTCAGTATCATGCAAACATATTCACATTTCCCATCACAGCCACATATTTCGCAGCATTTTATTAGGATTTTACGTGACAGACCAACACAAAGCCCCACATAATTCTGAGGTGGAAAGATGAGATAAATCTCAAAACTGTATACAAATAAGAATCTTTAAAGTGTGGCGTGCATTTTTATTCAGGAACCTGGGACTCAAGACCTTGCAGAACAACCTTTTACTGCAATTACAGCAAGAAGTCTTTAGAGGTATGTCTCTGCCAACGTTGTGCACCTAGAGACTCAAGGTTTAGAACGTTGTTCTTTCAGATATATCTCAAGCTCAGACAGACTGAACGAAGAGCATCTGTGAACTAGGGCTGCAAATTTATCGTTATTGCAATAACACTACATGCATTATCAATATTCCGAAGAACTGTTTGGACTGCAATAATATTTGCTAATTTTATACAATTTTGACATGGAATACAAGAGAAGTTTTAAAGTAGGAGAAATTTTTGCTTCAAAATTTTTTGTTAGGAAATTACATACAAGTTGTTATTGTGCCAAAACGTCATTTGCCAGTTGCAACTTTTTCCATAAAATAATTTTGTAGAGGTGGAAATAAAGAAAGATCTTTTTCCAGCAGCTGAATAAAACCCACGGCAGACATACAACATAACTGTTTAGTTAAATATTTGCTCATTTATCGTAAGTCATATTGTCAATGTGAAAGTCACCAACATTATCGTATATTGCATGTTTTCCTAATATCACGCAGCCCTACTGGGAACATCAGTTTTTTTAAGTCTCAAGTCGTTTGCTGGCTCTAACTAGTTTTCCTCCAGGACTGACGTATATGTAGCTCCATCCATTCTTCCATCAACTCTGACCAGATTCACTTGGGGGTATGAATACTTTTGCAGGCAGCATACACTTGTATTTCCGACTGATTTTAAGATTTTTTTATACTGACGTCTGTACATTATTTAGATTTTTATTTTTACCTTTTGATCTCAAATAATCATAAAACCAGCTCATCGTTTTGAAAATCCAATTTGCTACAATTACCTGCAACTAAAAATTCTGACCTTTGTGTTATTGGATGATTATGTTTGATTTGTTACTCAACTAATTCTTTATAAAAATACAAAAAAATAAAAATCAAGGAAAAGTGGCTCAATGGCTGGCACTGAGATATAAGAATCCCTGTTTGCTTGGCCATTAACTACAACATAATCTCTTTTCTGATTGGCCAGTCTGAATGTCCATCCAATCAGTTTCAGGTGCAAAGATTGTATCAAATTTTGCACTTGTTGCTCAAGAGGCACATGCAGAAGCCACCTGAGGTTTATGAAGATTTCTGCTTTGTACCTGTAATAAGTTGTTCACAAAACAAAAACCGCACATGCTAATATTTTTTTTTTTTTTGTAGGACAAATCTTAGTCTCTCAGGCACTTTGTTTCATACCAATACAAAGCTAAATTTATAAAACATATGCACATTTTCAGCCCAAATTTGAACCAATCATGTTTCAAATGGTAATTATAATAGTTATTAGTCAGAGAATTACAAATTTATGCAAACTGGATTTCATGCTTTTCTTATGTATTACTAGGCAAAACAAACAACTTTGAGTTGATCTGACCAATTAGATTGTTTTTCATCGTCAAAAGAACTCCCATGATGCAGTGCATAAATTCAATAGAAAATTTATTTAAGCCAAACTGCATCTGATTGTACTTCTTGACCATTAAATTGAACAGAATGCTAATAATATCTAGAGCCAGACAGCAGCTTTATTTTGTTGTTTTTTTCTTCATCATGAATTGGTTTTCTGGAATAACTATAATTAAAAGTTGTAAAACGTGCAAAGGTGATCAATAAACAACTAACCTGAAAGGACAAGCGTCCCGCAGCTGTTTGGTGATGACAGACTCCTGGTAGCAGAGGTCCACAAAGGCCTCCATGATGGGGTGGGCATGGGGCACATCCAGGCAGATTTCATGCAGCTCGTCATACACGCGCTGGAAGCCCTGAATGTGAATGTAAAGATCATGAACAGCTGTTTGTAAAAAATACAGTCTGAACATCTAGTGACATTGAGTTTCCCTAACCCTGTTCATCTGATCCACAGTGATGAGGCCTGTTTTCCAGAAGGACTGTAGAAGTTTCATCATCATGTGACTGGCAGTGTCCCCATTTGACTCCAGCACCATCACTATAGCCTGTCATTAATAAATCACAACATAGAGAAGAAACATGAACAAGTTGTGCTTTTCACCACATGGTGGGAGTGTCTCCACCTTTACTGAATGCAATTTTAACCAAAAGTTTGGCAGGACATGATGACCGAGCAATTTAATGTTGGGCCGGAATCCAGGAAATTGAAAGATAAGGCTCCAGGGAGGCTATATATGAAGGAAAATGTCTGCATCAAACAGCCTCATTATATTCAGAGCTCAGAGAATGATTTGAAACTCCAACCCAAGTAATATCCTCAGTTTCTATCTTGTAATTGTAGCAGTAAATTTATGACAAATATTTACACAAGCAAAACTCTAATGACCCAGTGACTCAACATTAACATTTGCTGTAAAACTGAAACTATAAACTGTGAATATAAAGTGTGTCCACAGCCCTGTGAAAATGCCTGATTCTTGTGATCTAACCTAACAATTAGAAATTATTCGAGAACATTTTTTACCTTTAGTATGACCTATAGCCTGTGCAACAATAAAACAAGCAAAAGTGTCCTACGGGGAAAAAGTTGAAAATAAACTGTAATAATGTGTTTGCATAAGTGTGCACACCTTTGAAGTAATGCTGTTGAAACACTTTTAGATTTTTACTACACTTAGTCTTTATAGGTAGGAGCCTATCTCAGAAAGGCACAACTCGATTTAGCAAGTGTTTGCTCACTGTTCTTCCAAAGAAAAGAAAATGCTTCGGATATTTCAGGTCGTAAGGACATCTTCTATGCAAAGGCCTTTTTGGATCAGCCCGCATATTTTCAGGTTCAGGTCTAGTCTATAAAAAAAAACAATTCTTCTGGTGAGGCCTTTCTTTTGTTGGTTTGGATTTTTTGGATTACGCTTTGGACTGTTGTGCTGAAAGATGAATCTTTATGGTTAGCTTTCTAACTGAAGTCGAAATAATGCCCAAAATGTTGGAACCTGGTTTCATCAGACCATCGAACATTTGTCAACAAGCTTTTGGAAGATTTCAAATTTATCTTTGCAAAATTTAGTTGGGTTCGGATGTTTATCCCTAGATATATTTTTGTAAAGCACTTTATGCCAAATTCTTTGTTAAAAAAAAGTTCAATAAACAAAGATGATTGACTGTATTGTAGTTTATTTATACATATTAAGTCAGAGCCCTGACCATAAAAATGTGCATTAATATTTTTCTGATGTTACCATCTTTGTTACAGAGTTTTTGACTGGTTTACAGTGGAAACATGGAAAGAGAGAGGGATGTGGACTGAATAAAAGAGGAATTAACCCACATATGGGCTAATGAACAACCAGACAACCAGACTGAGACTAATGATTTAGTTCCTCTATATTCTAAATCTCATTTATTACTTGAATAAATGTTTTCCAGGTATATTCCTATCATCTGTTATGTAAAACAGAGGTAAATGTTTTGTTAAATGTAAACTTGAGTTGGAATGAATGCATTAGGGCATGACACTCTTTACAAACTAGAAATGCAGGATTTTATTTTATACCAGGATTTTTTTCTGGTATAATTCTGATCAAATTTAATTCCAATCTGATAAAACCTATATTAAGCACACTATAGAAGGAGTCCCAAACAGCTTTTCCTTCACATGGCTTGAATGAAACATGTCCAATCTATGCAACTGTTCTCTGCACTAATCAGTTTTTACAAAAATAGTTTACAGATCTACATCTTCCTCTTTAAATAGGATCTGCACAGATTTGATGCTATGCCGATGCATCACAACAGATGAGTCATTTCATACATGGTCCTACATTTCTATCGGCATGTCTGGTAAATATGTGCAAAAAAGGCCTGGAATAAATTAATATTTTATTGCAGCAGCATAATATCACACAGAGTTATTTAAAACCAATTTTTTAGACCAACTTTTATTGCATGCGGAGAAATGACCAGTGCCAAACCGATTGGCACATCTATGAATTCCTATAAAATAGTGAAACCAATGTATTTTTTAATTTATACTTTTTATATTCAGAATAGTGTGTCTAAGAACTATCAATTAGTAATTCATAACATCCTGTTTCCTTGTATAAATATGGTACAGAGGCCTGATTCTAATAGCCAAGCTTCAAAATGGGAAATGCAGGAGAACATGCCATTTAAGTAAGGCAGATATGTCGTTATCCTTATAGGTCGGGAAACAAGGAAAAAAAAGTTACCTCGAACAATAAATTAAAAGTTTTAACAGCTGGAATTGTGACAAATAAGGCTGGATGAGGACCCAAGTTTATTCTGCAAACACACAGTGGGCATTATGGGAATATGCAAAATCTGCAGAACTAACAGCTGGGGATCTGCAGTAATCTTTCAGTCTCCAAGGGTCCATAAAAAACATTCGATTACTTCTACACGCCAAATCCTTACCGCCAAATCCGCCAAAAGCCTTTTCTAACACACCATTACAAACACAGAATATGTGCAGTTTGCTAAATGATAGCGGGATATTAGCTGGTCAGATGAGACAAAAATTTAGCTTTTCAGCACCAAATAATCTGGGTGGACCTGGCATATAAAATCACCTTATGCCTACTGTGAGGTACAGTGGAGGAATTGTGATGATGTGGGCATATCTCTAGGCTGGGATCAACAACTCCTTAAAATACTAGGAGGTTTTCTTAATAAAAATCTTTAGATAGCTCTCAAAAAGCTGAAAAACGATCATTACTGGTTCTTTCAGCAAAATAATGACCCAAAGCATATAGTCTCGTCAACAAAGAAATGCCAACTCAGACCTAAATCCTACATAAAACCTGTTTGGGGCAATTTATCTTGCCAGTTTAAACAGTGAGGAGGTAAAAGAAAAACATTCTCCAAAATGCAGAAGCCTTCTGCATTTTGATTGTGAGATTATTCTACTGCAATAGAAAATGTATTTTAAAACTTTATGAAACAAAAAATCTTCACTGGGGTGACATAAAAGTGAAGGCGACTGCATTTGCGAATTTGCTACTTAATGCCTGTTCAAACCTTGGCAGACAGATTGCAAACTGTGTAAGTTCCAAGATCACATTTACTGAAAATGAGAGAAAGTAACTGCCAAACACAAAGTGTCCTTGGCACAAAACAGGAATCATACTAAAAGCAGAGATTTATGTTTACAGCTTTCTTCAGTTTACTTGAAAAGACAAAAAACGAGGTAGAAACAAAAAACCTTCTCAAAGGTTTGACTCGCAGATCTCAGCTTGAATCGTGTAATAATAAAAGTGTGAAGAATGAACATGTGCAGAAACAGAGGTAAAGCTGACTGAATACCTCATAAACAAGCTCATGGTGGAAGTGAGGGACTTCCAGGTCCCGCAGACAGCGCTCCGCCTCAGACACGTCTCCAGATATCAGGTACTCTTTGAGGAGAAGGTTCATCTGCAGCAAAAAAAAAAAACGAGGACCACAGTCAAAGCTGATGACATCTAGCTGGAGGGTTGAACCACCACATTTTTGCAGGAAGGAACCAGTAAGGGAGTCTAACACATCAAATACAGATATAGCTCAGATACATACATATACAACCACTAATACCTGGTTAAATGTTCCTGGCCAAGCTGCACAGGAGCCATCCAGGTTGAGACCATCCTTTCATCAGAACCTTAATGTTAGCCTTCTTAATCCTTTCCAAAACCAGTTATGTTTTTGTGGCCTCTTTCCTGTTGGAAGACCCAACTGTTGTTGATATGAGCTGAAGTTGAGAAATTTGGACATAGTCCTACATTTTTTCATCCCCTTGATGTGATGCATGAGTACCAGTGGTAGCTAAACAGACCCTCAGCATGATGCTGCAAATTTCAATTAAACTTCAACATGTTGATTTTGGAGCAGCAGTTTTTTTTGTTAGTGGGGCATCCTCTGAGTCCGTGCTGATGGTAAACCTGCTTGCCTGTGGGCTGAGACATTGGCGTTCCTGCATCTTTCAGTTCATGACAGTGGTTCAGCTTTCCACGTGCTCACCAATGTCCTTTCATCAGAGGTAGCAGTTTGAGCCATATGGTTGAAACTTGGACAAAATTGATCCCCAAAGGGAATGGACAAGCAGGATAAAAATAAGCTTCTGGAATTGCCCCAAAAAACAACCAAATGTAAAATTTGTAGACTATGCTTAAAAGGTCAGCTCTGTATTCAGATACTAACCATGTTTAATAAGCTGTACCATTTCTGATAAGAAACTAAAATTTCAGTGCAACTGGCTCAAGAACATTTAAGCAATTAAAAGTGGGGTTTATGTATATATTTTAGTCTGTATGTATAATTTTGACCCTGTGTGACATAAAGAACAACCCACAATAATTTTACACCTGTGGAACCAATTCTTGTTTAAAAAAAAACATTGAAGAACTTGGTTGTATCATCATTTTGCTAGGGGAGAAAGAACGATGGAAATGCATCAATAAAAGGCCGAAATTGATCTGATAACAATGCCCACGATGCATGTATGTCACCTCTGAACAACACTGTAAGCAAATGTGGATTATTCTCCCTACATTGACAAGTACAGCTTCTCTTAAATCTTTTATATGCCGGAATTGGTCACTGTTTAAGATGTGAGATAAGTGTGATCTCTGTGAGATGCTTTGGGCCATCTGAGATATAACATTGAGATGGAAATCTGTGCTTGTATGAGTCTGAACAAGAGAAGAGTGTCACCTGTACAGTGAAAAGAAATTAAATATAATCAAAAGGCTACAATAAACTGCAACTAAGTCCAAGATTTTAGACATTAGCAGCTCACATCAATCGTAATCCTTCATTTTATTTCAAATTTTATTGTGCCAAAGGGACCAATGCACATTACAGTGCTAATTTGGGGGGAAGATGCAAGCAACGTGAGAGCTGTCCTGCAAAACTCGGCTGGAACGAACACTTTGTGGCAACATGTAAAAATATGCTATTATTTATTCCTCTGGAGATATTTCAACTGCGTGTTCTGACATTAGCAGATAATATGGGCCATTAATGTTGACTGTTGTCTCTTTGCAGATGATACCACAGACGCAGGACTCATTCATGGGAACAACGGAGAAATGTACAGAGTGGAAGTTAAACAACTACTTTAAAAGGGGAAATTGCCTAATTTTCCTATTTTGTGGAGTAAATCTAGCACAGACACTGCAAGGCAACTAGTTTAAACACTAGGTTTTAGTTTACACTAATCTGTTCCAGACAAACCAAATCTGACTTCATTGGCTTTCAATCAAAATTTATTTTAACTGATTTTAAGATAGAGATGGAAAGGTCACTTGAAACATCCACCTTAATAAACCCAAAAACTCCTGATGATGGAGTTGTAACTGTAATCAAAACAAAGCTGCGGCACACAAACAGAAGGTGGCCTCTCATGTGTCCTTGTTTTTACAGGGCACACTTCTGAGAGGACAAAATGCTCTGCTGACACAGCAGTCCAGCAGAGCACTGGCCCGTGGATCTCTACCCAGCATGCATTGGTGCCTTCTGTTGATGTTACACAACAACAAAAGCTCCTGAGATGGTCAATACAAACACTTTGAGCTCAAGTGTTTAAAACTACTTAATAAAAAGTGGAATCTCATTGAACAGTAAATTGCATGTTAATCAAAAGTGCAATTCTCTCAATGCTTGGTCTGAGCTCACCTTTTTGACGAGATGTTTAACGGGTCTCAGACCTCCACCAACACCCCACACATTATCTAGACCAATCATGCCCTTCTTCATTGACAGCAGGACTGCAGCGCGGTCTAAAGCCACTCTGGAAAAAGAAAAAAACATATTCACAGACAGGTCAGTAATGCTGTTTTTAAAAAAAATACCAAAATAGTCTTAATGTGTCTGGAAAATTTATTATACGGTCTACACAGCTTTTGCTGGCTTACCTAGCGTGCTCGCAGTCCACTTTCCCTTTGTAAGTATCCAGGAAGTTCATGGGAAGGATGTGGTCGGCTATGCCTCGGGCTATAAACTGGCCTAACATCTGAAAGAAACAAGAGGAAAAAAATTCTGGAAATACAAATGTTTCCATTTTCTTTTTCAAATACTTATCCCGCCCTGGATGAGAAAAAAATAATTTCTTTACAAAACAATACATGAAGAAAAAACTAGTTTCCAAATTGCTCTTGTTCACAACATGAAGCATTTGAAACCAGTACCTACAGCAGGTAAATTATGTGTTTGAACCGTGGAAACTACTTCCAGTGATGAGATAAACTGTAAATCCACTTGCCCTTCAAATGGCATGTGTGTGTGTGCGCGTACATATGAGGCCTGTTAGAAATTGCTGATCAATTAGTGCCTTTTTAAATGGTTTTAGCTGATCATGTTTAAAACCTCGACCAAACTGGTACCAAACAAAGTTATACAGTACAAACATTATCCACAGAGGAACCTGGCAGACTAGGCAGAATCAATCTATAACATGGAGTGAAAAAAAAAAAAAAAAAACTAACACAAAGAAGCTGTGTTCATCTTTAATCTTTAAGTGTCTTAAGCCCTGTTTTGCATCTCCTCCCTTCAAAGTAAACAGCACCAAGAACAGATCCAGAGCTCTGGCTGCTAACTTTCCTACTTCAACATATTAGCTCTACCTGAGGGGCCTCTGGTGTGTCCAGAATGAGGTCCGGCAGCTCTTTCAGCATCTTATCAAAGGCGTGGGCCATGTCACCCTGTGTGAGCATCTTCCCGACAGATCGGACAGCAGGCAGGAGGTCAGCTCCCTGTGACTGGCCTTCCCTTCCAGGGACAGGGACACAGCCACGGAGGTAAACTCGTACTTATGTTGCCCCAGGTTGAGTTCCTTCAGCAACACCTGGAAGCACCACAAGATTTAACAGGAGTTGGGCTCTGTCACATATATTTATATACAAAAATAAACTATTAAAGACTAAATAAGCAGTCTATCCATTACTATCGTTAATGTTCTTTAACATTTATAATCGCTACACTCGCTCATTTCTGCATATTCAATGTATACATGCATAAACACAAGTAATTTACCTCAACCTCTTTTGTGTCTCCATGTTCAAAGTACTCCAGTACGATTGGGTTTACCATTTTTTCTAGTTCCTTCTCTTCTACCTCCGGTACAACTGTTTCATAAACAGTGTCACCCTGCGGAAAAGAACATACACACTATCAGTCCCAATGAGTCACAAAGGTCACCAAAATATACACAAATATGGTCCAAGTGGTTTTGCAATTATAGTCCACTGCAAAAGACTCAATGAACTCTGTCATTAGCCCTCAAACCTTTGTTCTGCTTGATGCATCAGTCACTATTTTTTACTGAAAAAGTGAGATCTACAAGATAGATCTACAATATTAGGCGTGACTGAAACCTATCTGTTGCTCCTGTTTCAGCTGTTTTTGAGCAGTTTGAACCAGTGTCCTTTTCTTCTCTGAATCTTAAGTCAAACAAATAAACATGTTTTAGGATTCTAAAATTTAGGAGATTTAAAAGCAAATAAAAGATGATCCTGAAATGTACAGGTAGCCAGTGAAGTAAAGTTAAAATGGGGGTAATGTGCTCAGACTTTTTTGTGCCAGTTAAAAGACCCCCTAAATGATGCGTCACAAACATACGCCGCATTACAGTAATCCAATTTAGATGTAATTAAGGCATGGATTACGGCTTCAAAATGCTGCCTTAAAAGAATGGGCTTTATTTTGGCTAACTGCCTCAATCAAAAAAATCTAGATATTACAACAGCACTGATCTGGCTTTCATGTTTAAGATTTCCATCCATTTTAACTCCCAGATTAGAGATGATCGGTTTAACATGGAGGTCTTAAAAGTGCCCCCAAAAACCATCACTTTGGATTTTGCCTTGTTAAGTTTAAAGCCATTCATGTCTTTATTTTATCAAGACATTTCAACAGTAAGTCTACTGAGAAGTCCTTTGTGTTTTTAAGAGGGAGATAAATCTGAGAGTCCTCCGCATAGCATGGGAAAGAAACTCCCCGTTTCCTAAAAATAGAGCAGATATAGAGTGAAAAGAAGGGGGGCCTAAAACTGAACTCTGTGGGACCCCACATTCAAGAGAAGCAGCAGAAAAAGAAAAAAAAAAATCACAGTTTGACAGAATGTTTGCTATGCCAAATAAGATTTGAACCACTGCAATGAGACCCATCCACTGCTCTAAACAAGAAATTAAAAATTTTCGAGCCACTGTAACAAAGGCAGCCGTTAAATCTAAAAGCACAAGAATACCAAAAAAAAAAAAAATCGAGGAGGGGGTGCATCATATGGAGAACCTGAGGGCTTCAGGTGAGCAAAGAAAGCAAAGAAACTGGCTTAAACTTGTCAAAGACAGCAGAGCAGAGGACAAGAGTAGAAAGCTCGTGAACAGAATAGAGACCTCAGCTTTCAGAGATACTTTATCGATGAAAAAGTTATGGGATTTTTTTCACAATTTTCCTGAGAGGACTCCACAAAGTCAGTGAAGCAAGGCGGACCAACTCAAAACATGAGGCTTACAACATTTGCTTGAAAATAATTACAGAAAAGTGTTTTCTCCTACACTTTCTTCTGGCAGCATGGGTGTTTTCATTCAGACAGGGTTCAAATTTGGCTTTTTCTTGCCCAGTCTTAAAGGGGGTCATAGAGTCTAAAACGCTTGGCAGTTTGTGAGCTGAGCTTATCTGTCATTACATATGGATTCAGGAAGGCTTCAGCTCTGATTAAAAACAACAGAAGACTGGCCAGCTGTGGAAGGGTTAAACACACGACAGCATTGAACAACAGCAGGAGGTTTATCTTTGGTCATTTAATACAATGACATTTTGGGGTTGTAACGTGACAAAATGCACAAAGGTTCAAGGTTCAAGTCTCTTACAAGTCTCTATAATTATTTTTTCTCATATTGTAAGACGGTCATGGTTTCCACGTCAGCGCTATGTAGTTTTTCCCCTCACTTTGACATTTTCCCAAGAACATGATGAGCCTGTACCATTAAGAAATCCTTGATCTACTCAGCTGTCTGACTCAAAGGCCAAACCGACTGCTTATGGACCCATTTAATATTCTGTACCACTCCGTCCCTGCTACCTTTCAACACTCAAAATATTTGCACTGACTATGTGCACCAGTCAAGGCCAAATCACACCAGTTTCTCTGAGCCTTTCCCAAAAACCGTTATCAGACTTTTTTTTTTTCAATTTTAACAGACAGAAGTTCAGTTCCCACCTGGAAACGCTGTCGTGTGATCGAAGCGGGGAGAAACATACACGCCAAGCCAAGCCTTAAGCATCACATTCCGTATTCACATAAAAAACTGGGTTAAAGATTGAAAACCGCGTTGATTGTGATGGGACGGGACCATCTGGATTAAACAATCGAGCGAGTCGGCGTGTTGTTAATTAGCTTTGGCAGCGTTTTGTATCTCCTCAACAAGAATAGTCACACATAGAAAATATGACTGCAACAGTGTCTCTCAATGAAGATTTTGTTTTATTTACACAAAAGAAATACAAGACAAAAACATAATTCTTTGTGCAGCTCCAGGAGGTGGTACCCTGCAAATTACTACTGCTGCTGTTCACACAGGGAAACGCTGAGATTGTTGTACTTTTATTTGCTGAAGAGATGTTAGCCCTTTTGTTATTTTACACCATCAATAAATTGAAAAACGGTACTAAGGAAATAGACTATTTGATGCAGTTCAGGCATTTTTAAAGGAGGTTTTATACATGGATTTAGGAGAAAGAAAAATAGCCCATATTTATATGTATTCATGTGAATTAAAGCTAAGTTCAAATGCATGAATATATGCTGAATATACACATGACCTTAAAGAGGATTCCTTAGAGACATCCCCATAGAAACCCACTCACCTGAGCAGCTTCATCATAGTTGGGGTCCCGTACATCCGGCTCTTCAGCTTCGTAAACCATGCCAGGAGCTCCCCAAACTCCTTTCCCACCCGCCCCACCTGAACACAACAGGATGGGTAAACAAAACAAGGCAACTTAAGGAAGGTCTTTAACATGACTCCGTTAATGGAAAGAAGTCATGATATATCCAGTTTAACAAGGTCTCATTGCATAATAGTAAACAGATCCTAAGTCACATATACCTTTCTTAGGTAGGCCTCTGCCTTTGCCTGTCCTCGACTTGCGGTCGTTGTTGTGAACTTTGCCCTTCACGGCGTGCGGGTCACCTCCTGGCGTCTCGCCCGACTCTGAGACGGAATCACTTGTTGAGTTGCGGGACGAGGACCTACGCAGGCGACGCTTGGCTTTGGCTTTGAGGCGGGCCTCGTGGAGTGCTTTCTCTTGGGGTGTCCAGTTGCCATTGACCTCCACCTCATCCAGTCCATCATCATCATCACTGTAGGGACAGCTGGCCTTGGGCTGGTGTTCCAAAGTAACCACACCTGTGGTCAGAACCAGGAATAAAAAAAAAAAAAAAAATAGATGAAGTAGAGATGCAAAGACTACATTGGAATTTTGTGGCAGATTTCCAGTCTATGGTTTTCCTAAAGCTTTAACTTGCAGAAACCGATTTTAGCCTCTTCCGAATTATTTTTAAGAACTAGAACAAACGGCACTGAAAATATTGTTTTCTAGTATTTGGGTTGTGAACGGCCATTAACTGTTTATATTAGCAGCAGTGATGAGGTCATCCAGCAGGTGTGTGAGAGTAATCCCTTTTCCTCTCCACTGTCGCTACATGCATGCTCAGTATGAGGGATTGCTGCAAAGTCAACGCCAGTGACTGTCCACTGTCTCTACATGCTCATCCAGGAGGAGTGAATGGTGCAAGTCACTGACTGGATGCAATCTGCTGGGTTTCCTTAGATAGAAAAAACCTTGTATCCAATTTGAATAAATAACTGAATCTGACTGCACTGTTCAATGATTGAGATTAATTGGAATGTATGTACCTGACTTTTGTGAAGTGCCTTGAGACGACATGTGTTGTGAATTGGCGCTATATAAATAAACTGAATTGAATTGAAACAGGGTTTTATTACTTTAAACCAATAAAAAAAAACTACTTGGACATGTTGACATGTTAAACAGGCTTCAGCATATTACACTGCTGATTAGTGTGTGGTTAGCTTAACTAACCATAAACCACAGTCTCCATGTGTATTTCCTTAAAGTCAATCAGAAGGAAATACAGATGTAGAAAACAGTCTGTCTCCTGAGTTAATTTTAAATACCTGACCGATACTGAAAACCTTGGTGTGTTCTTCAGTCAGTAACAACTTACACACTGAAGAGTGTTGCAGGTGTGACCTGGTAGCATTTACACTGCTGGCCTAAAGTTAAGAAGTAACTTCACATTTCAGTTCACTGTGTCGTTCCTACAAACCAATCTGGGTTTTTTAAATTTGAGGATGCATTTAATACCTGATCAGACTTTGCTTCATTTTGATTGATGTTACTAGACCATAACTGAATAAATGTTAACATAAAGGAAGAAATGCTTAGTTTTAGGATTCACAAGAGTCGTAAGATTCACAACTTCAGAGCCAAGGTACAAAACAAATCCCAGTTTGCATATTAGATTTATGCCCTACTCTTAAAAAAAGCAAAATCTAAGCAAGAAAAACCCAATTACCTTATAGTTAGAGCTAAAAATTATTCTGACTAGTGACTATACAACAATTGAAACCATTATTTTTTTCTGTGACCCACATTTTCCGGGTTTTTTGACATTTCAACCCTGTTTGTGTTAGCAAACAGACATACTTTTTTTTTTGTGCTATATAACTCCAAAACATTTTTGGACTATATAAATATTTATTTGTATTGCTTTCCCTGTCCCCCACCCCCACCATTTGTTTATCTAATCTAGCCTTCCCAAGCCCTGCATTCTTTCAGCTACCACTACCCTTGACCTTCGTTTAGAGCTGTGCATGCAAAATGGTTTGGTGTTGCTTGGTGTTTAAACAATGGAATAAAACCAAAAATTGACTTGCCTTTTCTTTACCCATAAAACCTACATTTATGATACGATCACACACTTCTTTTCACTTTTGCTAAAAGCGGGGGGGTTGTTTTAGTTTTGTTATGCGTAACATGCCAACATAGGCTTTTTTCCTGATAGGAACTGTTCTTACTGCCATGTGATTTTAGGTATGCTTGCATGTTGAAGCAATGATCACATTTAGAACGTTGCTCACTAAATTAGCCATCTCTCAATATAGATTTGTTAAATTTACACTTAAAGCAGAATCAAAATAGTTTTCTGAACACTCCTTCCCCCCACCAGTTATTCAGAACATTAATATTAAGCATTTAGCAAATCCTACAACACAACAACAAGTAGTTGAGAAAACTAATCCCTACATTATATCTACAGACATATGTTGGGTGAAGTTAAACTACTCTGTGGGTGAAATCCTATATTAGTTATCAGGTTAAAGCACAGAGGGGAGCACAACTGCAGCAGTGGGAGGGAGTAAAGCGAGCACATGCTGGAGAAATGCTGACACCAGACATTTTTTAAACAGTGGACCTGACTACATATCGCATGGGTGGATGCAAGTTTGATCACATGACGTGGAATGCAGCAATGAGGTAAAGCAGGAATGGGACTGTCTGAGGGGGTGTAATTAAAACCTAAATCCGTCAAATGGCAGATTACAGACTGCATAAAAGCACACAGAGGTGAAGTGGACATTTTAAAAGATGCACAGTCCCCTGAACGGTTCTCTCTTTGAACTGTTATGCACGAGAGCTTGCCAGCTTTAGGAAAGCAACATGCAATATTATTTGGTGAATCTTAAAAAAAATAAATAAATAAAAAATAAAAACAAACTTTTTTATTTGGACTATATTTTTTCCCTCATTAAAGTCTGAATATTCACTGCATTAAAAACCATTATCTAAAACCTTTCTTGCAATTGCATGTTTTGCAATTCTCATGCCGTGCAGGGTGCATCAAAACAATGCAAAAATACATTTTCAACAAACTGTGCAGCTTGACCAGACATAATTAAAGGATATTATACAGTGCCCAAATTCCTTAGGTAGAGTAGCATCTAAATCATAGTAGAGAATGTTTTAATGTGATGGGATGTGTCGGGTGTGCGCCAAACATGGCATTTTTATTGGTGGCTGGAAAGTTCAACTTTATAGCACCTTCCTCCATATATTAGAGAAGTCGTCCACATGGCTTTTGGAAAACTCAAAACTTGCCTTCTTATTTTTACAACTATGATGGCATATTGTGGGCCTATGGACAGATACTTCAGTCTCTGCTATTGAACTCAACTCCATCAGGGTTACCTTTGGTCTCTTTGCTGCCTCTCTGATTAATGCCCTCCTTCCCCAGTCTGAGTTTTAATGGGCGGCCCACTCTGGGCAGGTTTGTTGTGGTATAAAGTGCTTTCTATTTGAAGATGATAGACTTGTTGGTGCTCCAGAGGAACATCAAAGATTTGGATATTTTTTCTAATCCCACCCTGACTTGTACTTCAATAGCTTTGTCCCTGACTTGTTTGGAGAACTCATTGGACACAAGTAGACTTCATTTCACCAGTTATATGACTTTTAAATGCAATTGGTTGCACAAGGATTTTTAGGGGCATCAAAGGTAAATGGTGTGGATAAATATGCACATGTCATTATTTGGTTCTCTTTTCCTCACTTCACCAACTTGGACTATTTTGCACAGATCCATCACCCTAAATAAGATTAAAAAAACATTTAAATTACAGGTTGGAATATAACTAAATAGGTAAAAAGACAAGGGGGTGAATAGTTTGCAAGGCACTGTAAATTCAAGTGATAATTTGTTACAAGACTTGAGAAGTGATGTTTACAGATGCTCTCCATCCAATGTGACAGAGCTCGAGCAATGTTTCAGAGAAATATGGACAAATTTCTGTCACTAGATATTTGAAAAGATGTTAGAGGCACATAAGACCTGCTGCTGTAATCACAGCAACAAGTGATTCTACAAAGATTTTTATTTGAATAAACACTTCAAAACCATGCTTTCGTTTCCTCTTTCACTTCACAGTTATGAACTACTTTGTGTTGATCTATTGTGTAAAATCCCAGTAAAATACAATGAAGTTTGTAGTTGTATGTGACGACATATAAAAACGTTTAAAGGGTGGGAATACCTTTGCAAAGCACTATATATGTGACTAAAGCTACTGCAACAGGCTCCCATTAAAGTATTTTTATTCTAAAAAGAAAAACATTTTGTGCTCCATAAGTAAAAAAGTGCAACTTCCTACTATCTTCCTTGAAATAAAATACTTTTGTTAAAATAACTGTTATTATTACAAATGCTCAACAGAAGAGAAGCATTGCAGATTTCAGTTGAGTCAGCAATGCACATATCTGAAAAGGGCACCTCCCTAACTTTACCTGCTCCAATACCAGCACAGAGCCACACCCAGGGCCTTCAAAAATCTGTAAACAGCCGACCATGTGTCATCTCTTCCTTCTGCACCTCCTCCTCTTCCCTAATGTAGGCCACAGGTCCCAGCAATGTCGTAAATTAGGAACTAACCAATAGCTATGTGCCAAACCACTTCTGCAGCCAACTGGAATGGAGCGGCCCAAAAAATAGCAGGTTGCAGGAAAACTCAAATGTGTTTGCCAAGATGGGACTTGCAAAACAAGCAGAACAACACACAGCCTAAGCGCAGTGAGGACAATGTTGCTCTGTGATAACAGAGCGTGACCATAGCTGCGGAGAGTTGCACAACAAAATGTTAGCTCTGCGTGTCACTAACAGTTGGCCGAAGCTGCAGCAGCAAGTCACGCTGCACGCCTGCAAGAGTACTCAAACACTGGCATAATGATCTTCAAAACCCTCCTTGCAACAAACCAGTTTACACTCTGCACCAAGGTGCAGGACAGGGAAAGTATATCCCTCTGCAACGTCTTGTGGGAATACTCCACAGCCTGCAAATCTCCTGCAGTGTTTGGATTTAGGCGAACATGGAGTAGGGGTGTTTATGAATGGAGAAGGGAGTCAGTGGGGCAGAGGTTTTACATGACCTGCATAGGGAAGGTTTTTAAAGCTCTAAATATACGTATGGGCTGTTTATAGGTCCTAAAAAAATACTTTACCATACCCATACATGCGACATAGGGGTAGCACTAAAAGAATATTTTTAGATTTGTGTTGAAAGAGGAAGCTTACACCTGTGCAAGTTAAATCTGAGTTTAAGATATTTTATAAACATAAGTACAAGCAAGCCTAGAACCAAAGGTGGTAGAAATAGCATATTTAAGCTTAATAAACTTTATTATTCCAAGAAAATGTGTTATTTTACCACATAACTTTAAACGCATATCTGAAGATGATTTCACAATAAAATTCTTTTTTTTGACGTCAATAGCAAAAACTAATATGCAAAATGCTTTAATTTTTTGCATTTTTTTACATGTGCAAAGCAACAAAACTGCAGAAAAGTTTTTTTTTTATTAGAATAGAATGGAAACATAGTTAACTGACCCTAAACATGGAAATTCAGGTGTGCCAGGAGCAAAGTGACAGGCAAATCAGAGCATGCAGATACACACAAAAGGTAAAAATCTAAAAACAGAAATTAAGAATAAGGGACTGTACAACGAAAAAAAAATACTTGGATGCTGGATGGGTCAGTTGGTAGAGCAGGTGCACCATGTGCAGAAGATCAAGTCCTCAACGCGGTGGCCCTGGGTTCAATTCCCAGACTCGAGCCATTTACTGCAGATCTTCCATTTCGCTTTCCACCCGCCAAAAACATATTTAAAAAATAGTAGAACATGCACACGTATATTTATGCATAGAAAACAACTGCAGACTATTTATAAGCAATGGAAAAACTGCAAATAACAGTATACACTTATGTTTGTTGTGAGCAGTGCTGGTTATAAAGTCTAACGGCTGCTGAGAGGAAGGACCTGCGATAACGCTCCTTTGTGCACCTTAGATGCAGCAGTCTGTCACTGAAGGAGCTCTCTAGTTCTACAACAGCTTCATGCAAGGGATGCGAGACATTGTCCAACAGTGATGTTTTTGCTAGAGTCCTCCTGTCTCCCACCATCTGCACTGCGTCAAGGGAGCATCCTAGAACAAAGCTGGCCTGTCTTATCCATCCGCTTCCTCTCAGCAGTGGATAAGCTGCGGCTTCAACAAACTACACCATAGAAGATGACTGATACCATCACAGAGTCAAGAAAATTACACTCCAGAGTAAACTGTTCAAGATATAGCTTTAAAAGAGAATTAAACAGTTTGAGGTAATTGTACTTATCTGATCTCATCCAGGAGATCATTCCACAGAATGGGTGCCCTGACCGAGAAACCTCCATCACCTTCAGTCCCTAAGAAGACACTGTGGTATGGTCAGAAAAAGGCGTATGCGTATGATTGGAGACGCAAGCCAAGAGCAGGTATTAAAAGTCAATACACACAAGGTTGGTGTTTACAGTTAGCCATGCTAATCACTGATATAGGATACTGAGAAGTGTTAAAAGTTTCAACTGATGAGTAAACGTTTGTTTTACAGCGACTTCTTTGTCTCTCTCACACACGCACAGTGGGACATCGCCTTTATATTTATAAAAAAAACAAAAACTAAATCGCTGACTGTTGCATCTGAACTGTTCATGGGGGTGACAAGCTGTTCCTCGTATTTTCTTTTAATTATTTTGGACAATTAAAACAGAAATAACTAAATAAAAAAAACAGGGGGCTGTACTGCATGTACTGATATGTGCAAAAAAAAGATCTTCAAGAAAAATGTTAGGGGGGAAATTTTAACTGATTAACTTTATAGATTTCATTATTTGTAATAGCTCGTTGGACAGTGGGATATAATATCATCATCAGTTTAAGTTGCACAAATAAACTTTACAACATGATCTACATTCAAGAGGCTGAAAGCAAAAAAAACAAAACTCTGTACTGAGATAAAGGAGAAAGGAATAGCAGCTTCTCAGCATTATCTGTATGACATGGGTGGAAGGGTGTGGATGTGCTTTGGAGTTTAACTGTCATTTTGTTTAATGAAAGGAAGCCAGGACAGATATTTTTCCTAAATACAGGTTTGCTAAGAACAGCCAAAACTTGTGTGCAAACAGCTGAAAACTGGGGCAAAGACCACACAAGCTACTAGCCAAGAACTAGGTTCACTTTTAACATCAAGACGTGCAAATTCATTTCAGGAAATTTACTAAATCAGCTTCTCGGGTACGACAGCCCCAGAACCAGGAAAAAGATTGTGCATTAAAAACATTACAGAAAACAGATAAACTGGACTGCAAGTTGAAATCAGCCAGCAACTTTCCCAAGCATACCCTGAGACATGACAGTGAATGGATGGGTTTGTCATGTTTATACCTGTCGGAATTAATCGAAGCAGACAGTGTGAGTAAACACGTCATTAATGCAAGAATGGTACAAGGGTTAACAAAGAGGGGGGGTTAAAACCAAGATGCTCAGAGAATGAACTCAGTGGGCCACAAAGAGATCGGATTTGACATTCACAGCAGTTTCTTCCATGATGTGGATGCCTTTATCCAAGGAGTTGCATAAATGTTCCCACAGATGGGGGTTTACACTGCCCTTTAATCTGCCCCTATAGGGCACACAATTGATCTGTCTGCTTTAAAAACTCACAGACGCATCCAGCTGAAAAGTCAGTAAGCTTCCAACAGTAGTAGCAGAAGATGCAGACCAACACACAGCCAATTAGGGACTCCAAGAGAAAAAGATATGATTGCTGAAACACATCGAAGATTAAAATTCATCTAGCGATGAAGAATAAGAGTTCTTCCAGACAAACGTATAGCATCAGGATCTACAGGAGATGATGTCACCGTTTTCTTTGTACAGACAAGACGCAGAGACTTCTCTGCATGATCCAGAGTAATAGAGAAGTCAATGAAAAAAAAATGGTTAGTGCGTTCGAAGCAGGAAAATTATTTTAAAAAACGACCTGCAGCGTTTGCTGCCACACCCATCACTACTGTCAATAATGATTGCCATACTGAAAGATTGCTAAAGGAGCCTCATTTTTACCAGTTAGCCATACCATGCCTGGCCCACGCAGTGCAGTCTATGTTATTGCATATAATTCCCAGGACCTTAGTAGAGGAAAAAAAAAAAAAAGATCAATCGCATTGCTGTGCAGCCAGATTTTGTTTGGATAAGTAATGTCAGTTCTGTGTATATCACTGGTTTTGCATTTTGTTCAAAACGGCATGCACTACCACAGTGCTTATATATCAAATAAAGGCAAAACCTACACAGAAACCAATTAAACACAGAATATTTTTAATTCAGCTTCTCCGTCTACAGCAGCATATATTATGGGTTGGAGCCTGCAGTATCAGACCAGCAAGGCTGAAACGGCATGATATCATATGCTGGCATTACTATTGCCAAAAAAATTGCGATGATTTCACTTGAGATAAATCCATTTTTTCCATTGCTCCTCTTCTTTTTTCAGTGTTCAATTCAACACTCTGTGAACTTTAACATCTTGCACAGTACAGGGTGTGAAGTGTTGGAATTTCCAACAGGCTGAATAAACCTATTTACGTGCAAAGTGTCAATTCATGATGTCTGAAATACAACCGCACCCATTTACTGCATTCATCACTGTTCTGTGTTGTATTAATATCACGTATACTGATATTGTTTTAATGATATTATCAACAGTACATTCTGCAGCCCCAACTCAAACTCTGGCTCTCTCTGCTCTTCAGAGTGTTCTTCATATTAATGGTCTCCTTAGGGAAAAGTTCAACAGGTTACGTTTGACAGTGTGTCAACCACAACAGAGAGAACTTCATCAACTGGATCTGGCTGAAGTTACCGTTTAAGTTCGGACATCATTTCATCATTCTCAGGTCACGCATCAGGAGGTCGTGGCATAATTTTTGCCACACAGGTGAGAGACTTGCCAAATTTTGTCACATTGCAGCTATAAATTTGAAAGTATTTTACTTGATGTCATGTGACTGACCAACACACCATGCAGTGCAGAATTGGGAAGAAAGAGAAAAATGTGATTTCCAGCATTTTTTATTAACAAAAGTCTGTACAAGGCAGCGTGCATTTCATTTAGCCCTCTTTATTATGAAACCCCTAAATTACATCAAGTGCAAACAGGTATTTTCAGCAGTCATCTAATTAGTAAATAGGGTAGACATGTGTGATTTAATCTCAGTCTTAAATCGACATCAGCACTCCGCATTAAATCAGCGTCATAAGTCTCCCCATACCGTTGTTTTATCGTTGTTCTTTGTAGTGATCCTGTTGTTGGCAGAGCAAATGCTTCAAAGTTAAATTACATATTTCACCTTCTTGCTCTTCTCAGTCGGAAGTCATTTTTGAGTTTTGTTGCAGCTCCACCACGTTTCTTAATAGGCGACGGCACCAGTTTTCCACCACGTGGTGTTTCGCGGTCCGAAAATGTTAATTTTGTTCTCATTAAATCACACCAACTTCTTCCACAGGTTTGCGGTGTCCCGGACATGGCTTGCGACAAACTAGGACTTCTCCTGACTTTCTTTTAAGAATGGCTTTTTCTTGACACATGACAAACAGCTTTCATGTCAACAGATTCTTTCACCTGATCTGCAACTCCTCCAGAGATACCATGGATTGCTTCTCTGATGATTGCTCTCCTTGCCCGGCCTTTGCCCTATCCCTGAAAGCACTGACTTTATGTAGGGGTATCAGAGTGAAGGTAAGCTGAGTACAAATGCAAGCCACACTTTTCAGATTTTCTTTTGTAAAATATTTTTGAAAAGCGTGCATTATCTTGGAAGAGGTATACTTTTGCATGGCACTGTATGTGTGCTACAGCATCCCAGATGACAGCGCTACCAATATACGTTTCATTATGCAACATTTAAATACACAGCAGCACAGATTATGTAAACCTTCTATTGCCTCTTGTTATGGGACATACGTGTTGACGTCATTTCTTGAAAGAAAGAATAAGGAGCCACCGTGTGTGTGTGGAGCTCTATTATTGACAAGGGAGAAATAAATCAAAATCGTATTATTGCTGTGCAAGCATTTATGAAGACAAAGAGGTCGCTTAATTTATTCTGCATTTCAAATACATTATATTTTCGGTGCGATTTTGATTCAGTAAAGAAAAAAAAATCAATGTTATGCATGAAAACAATAAAAATCTCCGGTACGTTAATGAATGCAAAAGGAGTCCGCGGGGACAGGAGAATGGTTCCCATGTGCGCCTTGATGATTCCCAACAAAAAAACCTACATCGGACAGACCGGAACTGGTTCTGAGCGTTTTTATGCGTCGAATCGCAATTACACGTTAAACTGGAAACGCAAAGAAAATCTGAGTGTGAAATCTGGAGTGCAAAGCGGAAGTGGCCTCGTCCAATCAAAAAACGTGAAAGGCTTAAATGCAGGACGAGTCAAACAACGCGCTTCCCACGAATTAAATAAACCCGTCAACGCGAAATATCATCGGCTTAAGTGCATTAAAAGGCGTAAAACTGCTCCAAAGGGCAGTGAGTACACACGTCCACGGTGCGTTAGTCTGTGTTTTCAACAAGGGCACATGGTGGAGCATGGCTAGCGCTGCAGCCCATCCCATGCACGGACACAATGCATCATGAAAAGCACGTCTACAGGCCCCGTCTTATACCCCACCACCCTGTATTTGTTCTGTTTTTAACTCACGCATAATCCGCCACAAAACGCGAGGCTGAGCTCAAGTACTCACCGTCGGCTTGCGGTGCGGAGGACCAAGCATCAACTTGTGTCGCCATGGCGCTCTTCAAGTGCTCGGTTAAAAACCCTCCTCACAGTCACGGTGCTGGGCTGCAATCAGTGGCAGGAGGTCCCCCTCGAATAATTCTGCAAGCCTGCACTAATGTATTTAAGAGTTGTCCAAACAGATTGAGATCCGTTAGGAAAAACGGAGATGCCTAAACCGTATTTTCCTCGTTTCACTCGTGGTGCACCGTTCCTGATAAAGAGCTCCAAAGTGGAATAAAATGATGACAGCGAGTTTAGAAATGCTACAGAGGAGCGCTGTGTCAGCGGCTAAGACGGTGAAAATAAAGTCGACGGGGAAGCTTGCTGGTCGGGTTGGGTTTCAGCAAACGGCCTGCAAGATAAACAAAGTCTGTTTTTAACTTTGCAGGAGCGTTCAGCAGAGTCACGTGGAAAAATACGCGGATGGGGAGTGGTCAGCGGAGGGGGTGGGTGCTGGTCCGGCCCCACCAATCACAGAGCAGAAACGACGAAATCGCAAAATAAAATTTTAAATATAGTGTTGAATATTGACTAGGACCATATTGGTCCAGTTACTGGCAATGCACCTCATCTCGTTTTTCAGTGATGACATGTTAGGCTTCCTAGTTAAATCGCTGCTAAATAAATAATTTTATTGTTGTAAACTAAGTCTAAGCCTAGTTTGCGCACAATATTCATTAAATTGTAGTTTTCATGCAGATACAACTTTTGCTTATAATCGAGCTTTTAAAGAATAAAAATAGAAAGTGTTTTTGTTAACCCGGTTTTAACCAGTAGATGGTGCTAAAATTCAGTTTTAACTTAAAGGCTGCAAACACTGATACTACAGATTTGTTAACCTACTGTTTTGACGTTTTCCTTACATTGAAGCGTGTTATATTTCCTCCTGTATCATCCATATTTCCAAATATAGGAAATATGGATGATACAGGATAATACTGCGCAAACCAGTAAAATATATCTCGAGAGGCCACAATGATCCTGTTTTCAACACTCTTTTTTTAAAGTCGGATAAAATCAAATCATATTTCTAACTAATATATACTGTATTTATGAATTTTAATACATAGGTAGTTACTAACTTGCAATAACATATCCCACTTTTACATTTTGCTACAATGCCATCACAACCTTCAATGTATTTTATTACACTTAGAATCAGCTTTATTGGCCAAGTTTGTGCAAACAAACAAGAAATTTCAATTCGATTTGCTTCCAATGTACAGACAATAAAAAAATCCTATATATATTTGTTGGGAAATAAAAAGGTGTTAAAAGGAAAAACATTATTGCTATTTTTTATATAAAGTAGACCCATGGTGTATTTTATCTGCACTTTTGAAGCCAGGGAGCAAGTTTCTTAAATTGGACTGCAATGGGACGGCAGTGGGGTTAAAATAGCTTCTAAAAACTAATTTGTCAGGTAGAAAAATTTAGTTTTTTTGTATAGATTCAGCTTTACAACTACTAAGTTATGCTTTGTCTCTGTTCAACTAAAACCAACAATTTTATATGACGACTGCAAGCTTTATCACACTTTGCTTTTGGTTGAAGTAAACTTGTTTAAGAGAGAGAATGTTACACCACGCTCCTTCTCTACATATTATAACAGTATTAGTCACTAGGTAATAGTTCAGACCGCTAACCCACAGAAAAGATTTAGAACCATATGTTGTTTCAGTTTTTATTCTTTGTTGATAAATGGGCAGTAAACCCAACAGCAGATACATTTTTATCTGGGTGTAACATAGCAGTTGCTGCATTACAAGCACATACAGTGTCTTACAAAACTAGTTATACTTGTTGAACCTTTCTGCATTTTGTCACATTAATGTGTTTGTAATTTTGATTTTATTACAGCCCAAAATCTTAATGTATTTTATTGGGATTTTATGTAGTAAATGAACAGAAAGTAGTGCATGGACATGCAAACCTCCATACTGAAATGGAAGGAAAATTATAAATGGCCTTAAGATATTTTTTCTTTAAAAATAAAAGTGCGGCATTCATATGTATTTTGCCCCCTTATATTGACATCCCTAAATTAAATGCATTGAAATGTATAGTTGCAACCTGTTTAGGCTTTTATTATGGGTCATTAGGCTTGCTGCGTATTTGCATGTCAAACAAAATGGGTATTGTTTGAGACTCATGAAAATGAATTATTTAATTTGTGAAAACACAAAAAGAGCAATCACAATACATAGACTTGACAAATCTTGACGGCACATTAGTTATAACCTCATTACAGATTCTATAAAACACTGTTTTGAGTTAGTTCCACTGGTTGTAACGCTGGTTGTAATGTAACAAAATATAAAGAAAACATCTAGGAGAACGAAGAAGAAAGCTGTAAGCCAAACTACAACAGTGATTTTAAAATCAGAAAACGTGTGAAGAGCTTTCAGAGTGAGTGGTCCATCCTAAAGTACTCAGAGTGACAGCTCTCCACGATTGGGAGTTTTTTAGCACATCTCTTGCTATGTATCAGAATAACACCACAAGCAGCAAATACTGCAATGCAATGTCTATAATCAAGAAAATGCAAACATAAAAATGGTAGTATATTTATTTTTGTCCAAAAAACAGTTTCTGTTGAGCGAAGCTCAAGTGTTTTAACGAGATCCAAATGACAGAGAAATAACAGCATATGGACAAAAAGGAAACATTTAACAACATGACTTCCTTTCAAAATATCTACAATTTCCACTAAGATCCAAACATTTACTAAGTATTTTATTCAACAAATACCATTAACACTCACAGTAAGCAACAACTTTAACAACACAGCCTCAAAAAACCTCTCACACACACGCGTACAACTGAAGACTGCGGGTAGAGTTGTACAAAGATACTCTCAAAGTACACCACATGTAGTAATAACCTTAATCTGAAGTACTACACAAACAGCCACATTTAGATACTGTTATATTTCCTGCTGCAAGAGTTAAAGGAAAACACCTCGAACCCTATTAGCTAACTGAAAAGTCCTCAGTCGGCAGGGTTTGATGTTTAGGTGTTGTCCAAGGAAAGTAGCACAGCTGCAACAACATGAGCTTAGTAGAAGAAGAAAAACAGCTTCGGATGAAAGAGCAAACAGTCTTTTGCAGAGAAAACTCGAACAAGGTAACAGTCTAGCATCAGGCCTTGGTTTAGAGTATGGGCTTTTGCAGCTGCTGGAAAGGCAGAAAGGATGTGAACTCCAGGTTGTTTGGCTTTAACTGACTCCAGGTTGTGCCTCTTTGTTTACAAATTAGTAGTATATAATCCTATAAGGCCTCTTCTGATCTCATGTGATTTTATTATCCAAATAAAAGAATACATTATTTTCTTTAATCTACTTCAATATTGCAAAAAGAAAAATATGTCAAAATATGCATCAGTTAGGTCTGCGGTGCCTGTTGAGCAGGAATCCCTGAACCCAGTGGTGGACACCGGCAGTAAGGGATGCTTTCAAGCTGAAGGAGTCCTATTGGCTGTGGTTGGCTTGTGGGACTCCTGAGGCGGCTGACGGGTACCGTGAGGCTAAGGGCGCCGTGGCTCAGGCTGTGGCATAGGCAAAAACTCAGGCCTGGGAGGAGTATGGTGAGGCCATGGAGAAGGATTACAAGTCAGCCTAGAAGCGATTCTGGCAAACTGTCCGGCACCTCAGGAGAGGGAAGCAATGGTTTGCCAACACTGTTTACAGTGGGGGTGGGGAGCTGCTGACCTAGACTTGGGATATTATCGGGTGGTGGAAGGAGTACTTTGAGGATCTCCTGAATCCTGCCGTCACGCCTTCCCTGCTGGATGCAGAGACTGGGGACTCGAAGTTGGACAATTTCCTCATCCAGGCTGAAGTCACCGGGGTGGTTAAAATGCTCCAAGGTGGCAAGGCTTCGGGGATGGATGAAATCCGCCCTGAGTACCTCAGGTCTCTGCATGTTGTGGGGCTGTCATGGCTGACACACCTCTTCAACATTGCATGGCAGTCAAGGGACAGTGCCCCTGGACTGGCGGACAGGGACGGTAACCGGAGGGTGTGTTCCAACTACAGGGGGATCACACTCCTTAGCCTCCTTGGTAAGACCTATGCCAGTGTATTGGAAAGGAGAGTCCGGCCGATAGTCGAACCTCGGCTTCAGGAGGAGCAGTGTGGTTTCGTCCAGGCCGGACCAGTTCTACACCCTCTACAGGATGCTTGAGGGTTAATGGGAGTTTACTCAGCCGGTCCACATGTGTTTTGTGGACCTGGAGAAGGCATTCGACCGTGTCCCTCGTGGTGCCCTGTGGGGGGCAATCCAGGAATATGTAGTCGGGGGCCCTTTATTAGGGGCCATCCGGTCTCTGTACAAGCGGAGCAGGAGTTTGGTCCGCATTGCCGGCACCTGTTCCTGTTGGACTCCGGCAGGGCTGTCCTTTGTCACTGATCCTTTTCATAACTTTTATGGAGAGGATTTCTAGGCGCACCCAAGGGCCAGTGGGGGTCTGATTTGGGGACCAGTGGATTTCGTCTCTTCTTTTTACAGATGACGTGGTCCTGCTGGCCCCCTCTAGCCAAGACCTACAGCATGCACTGGGGCAGTTCACAGCAGAGTGTGAAGCAGCTGGGATGAAGATCAGCTCCTCCAAGTCAGAGGCCATGGTTCTCAACCAGAAAAGGGTGGCTTGTCCTCTTCAGGTTGGAGGGGAGTTCCTGCCTCAAGTAGAGGAGTTCAAGTATCTTGGGGTCTTGTTCACCACTAAGGGGAGAATGGAGCGGAGATCGACAGACGGATCGGTGCGGCTGCCGCAGTAATGGGGACGCTGTGCCAGTTTATTGTGGTGAAGAGAGAGCTGAGCTGAAAAGATACAAGCGGCTGAAATGAGCTTCCTCCATAGGGTGGCCGTGCACTCCCTTAGAGATAGGGTGAGGAGCTCGGACATCTGGGAGGAGCTCGGAGTAGAGCTGCTGCTCCTCCACATTGAGAGGAGTCAGTTGAGGTGGCTAGGGCATCTGTATCAGATGCCTCCTGGACGCCTTCCTCAGGAGGTGTTCCAGGCACGTCCCACCGGGAGGAGGCCCAGGGGACGGCCCAGGACACACTGGAGGGACTATATCTCGCGGCTGGCCTGGGGAACGCCATGGGCTTCCCCCACCGAGGAGCTGGAGGCGGCGTCTGGGGAGAGGGAAGCCTGGGTGTCTCTACTGAGTCTGCTGCCCCCACGACCCGGTCCCGGATGAAGCGGAAGACGACGAGTATGAGTACGAGTCAATTAATTGTTTTTGTTTTTATTGTAGAACATTAAAGAAAAGAAATCATTACATCTAGAACTACCAAACAGCTTTCTGAACACAAATAAAAGAGAAGAGTTAATAGGAAAAAGGAATATCCAGAACGAATGTTTGTATCAGAAAAGGTATATTAAAAAGGAAACACCTAACATGTGCTTTATATTTTCTGTTGTGTTCTGTGATTCATGACACCTTTTAGCTTCTGAAAAGCAAAAAATGTAGTCCTAAAGCAGACTCAAAAAGTGTAGTTGTCCCTGGTAAAAATGTGTAAAAAGCCTTCAAATAAACTGATCTTTCATTACAGTAGTGGTAAGAGCACACTCAGAAATGAGGTAAAATATTACTTTTAAATTTTAGTAATTTACTCATTCCACAAAAAAAAAGTTTTACAAGATCAACTACTAAAAAACAATTCCTATAAAACAAATCTTAAGTCAGGAAATTGACTTGGATTGGAGCCTCAACATGCCAGATGGTTGTTTTTGAAGAATTCCAGAAAAACGCCTTTTCTGTCATGCTTGTGCAAACATGGAGTTTGTTAAACTGGAGCTTTAACTGGAACCTTGTCCTCTGGCATGAAAAGGATGGATATCACATCTGTCGAAGAGGTCCTCATGCCACCTAAGTATGGCCCAGGAGGTGTGATGCTATGGAGAGTTTCTCTTCCAAATGAATTTATTTTTAGGCTTTTTACACAACTTTAATAGGGCTGTCCATTTATATTGCAGATGAAGATTTTTTATTTCATCTTAAACTTAATGTTGCTTATATCTGTGGAATAAAGATAGTCAAACATGAGCTAAGACTTCATAATCTCACTTTGCTTTTGAGAGGAATCTTAATCCAAAGGATGTACAGTCTCCACCCAGCATGGTTTACACACCTTTTATGAAGAGGTAAATGTTTTATAACAGTTTACGTCCTATCAATCAGCATGGAATACAAAAAAGGAAAAGTGCAAGTACTATTGCTAAAAAACAATTTTTCTTTCTAAGTCTCACATATACAGTTTTTCACAAAACAAAGAAAATGTTCAGTACTGTAAAAACATTTGCCAAAGTAGAGCTACTCACAATCTAAAGAAAACATGTAGAAACTACAAAATGGCTCATAGAGTATCTGTATTCATCTATAGGCACAATATACTTTGATCAACAAAGACCAAATAAATTTTACAAGTATCTTCTGTTGTCCTCTGGACAACAGAAGATACTTGCAACTAAAAAAGGAGAGTAACTAACCACACACCTTTCACATCTTTGAACAAAGACAATCAGAGGATTAACTGCAACAAAAACCCTCTTCAAAAAAGATAACATTTTAACTGATAATCAAGTCAGCTTTTCAATAAGGACGCAGCCTTATTGGAGGCCTTTAGTCAGTGAACTACAGTGACACTTGTTCAATTAGCAGAACAAACGCATAGAAAGTGTGACCAATCTTGTGTCTCAAACTTGTACAGTTTGTACTGACGTTAACTACAGGCCAGTTAATCTTGCTGTCATTAATGTGTATAGATTTAACTCAGGGCAATAATCTGTGTTTGTTTCAAGATATTGTTCGAAAAGCAAACAAATGAATTAAAAGTTGAAACTGATTGTCAGATTTTGATCTTAAATGTAGAAATGCAAATGTAGTTTAAAATAAAATTGAAGATTCTTTTAGTTTGAATGTGTTTTCTCTATTATTGTAATACCCCTAAATACAAAGCTAAATCTATGCCTCATCCCATGATGTCACTGCCCATATATGGAAGAGGTGGGTGTTTTGTGCAAAACACTTTTTTTCATGATTGGAACAACCAATTACCAACACATGCACGAACCTTTACCCTCACTTCTCTAAATTTCACATAGTTTCGTTTTTCAAAGTTTAAGGTCAAAACTTGAAATTCTGCTTCATTTTTTTTAAAATACCACAATTTTATGGCCCTTTTTTAGCCCCGTATGGATTTACTGAGCAACAGTGAGGCAGACGAGAAAATGCAATACAGATAGAAAACATGCGCTGTATTCAGCTTATTATTTTACATACATCAATCCAATGAGAAGGTCAGAAAATGAAAACCCCCATCTCTTAAAATCCCACCTCTGATTTTTAACAACATTACAAAACACGGAAAGACATAGAACCAGTCCCTTTGTTTTTAAAGCTCTATCTGACTGCATTGCCTTGTCACAGCTTGCAATGCAGCTTACTCTATTTCTTAGTATGCATAAAGTTCTACATTCATTATCAGATGACAAAAGTTAATTTCAAAGAGTGTATGTTGTAAAAATTAAATAGTCAGTTCATGGAGGAAACGGATTCATGTTGCCTTTCAAACCAGGCAAAGCTCAACTGGAAATACGCTAAGACACTTTCAGTCCAAAGTTAAACACTTGGTAATTGCAGTATTCACACCTAAAGTCTAGAACAACAAAGTGGAACCACCATAATACCACTGAAGGTATGAAAGCTTTAAAACATAGCTGCTTTCTGGCTTCTTGTACAAGAAAGGTGATGCAGGCTAGTAAGAATTACAAATTTTAAAATTTCTGTGTTCAGTATTTGTTAATTAAATTTTGTAGAAAAAAAGTTAAAACTACATTATATACATGATCCAGTTTTGTTTTGAAGCTGCACATCTAAATATAGAAGCTTCTATGATTCACCCTAGAGTGAATCTTCATATTCTTCTGCCACTTCAGGAAATTGTTATTTGTTAAACAGGCTTGAAGATGTGCTTTGCACTTAAATGCATGAAATGAGGAGTGTTACATAAGGCAGCGGATCCTTATCTTTTTGCTGGATTAAATGTAAAACAGTCAAAGTTGTTGCATCCCCAAAATGAGCTGGTATTAGCTCTTCGATTTCACACACAGCTGTCCAGAGTTTAAGAAACAGAAAAAAATACACAGATCAGACCGATTTACAGTTTCTTTTAAGGTCTGACCTTCCGATTGCGAGTCATTCTGAAATATCAAAATCATATTGTTTCATATCATAATATTTCAGAATCAGTCAAGATTGATAACACATAATAAAAAAAGTTATTTGATTGCAGTAGAAGCCTTAAATTCAAGAGAAAATGAAAGAACTACAATATTATCCCCATTTGCATCTGAGCAAACTCAAAAAAGTGCATCAAAGTACATGCTGTTGGTTGATGTGTTTATAGACCTAAAAGGTTGGGAGTTCTTAGTTTTAATGCATCCAATGAGTAGGAAAAATTGCATTGTTTCTTTATTTTACTTGCCGACCAACAATCAAAGCGAATAAAGAAACAACTGTCCAACCGGTTGGTGCAGCTCTAGAAAAAAGTCTGAATCTCCTGTCAGAAGCATTTTTAGAAAACTGATTCTGATTTTTTTTAAAACCATTAGCCACATATTGCACTCTCAATCTTCCCTGTAGAGCTCCAGGCACCAAACAGAACCAGACACATGGGGTTTCCATGTTAAAATGCCCATCTGAGAGCAATGCTGCATCACAAAATTAAAGGCCAGAGAGGAGAGAAGGAATACCAATGTGGTCAGTTTGCATGCAATGCATGCCAGGTAACCACAAAGCCATAGCTACAGCTATACTGATTTAAGCAAGGAATAGACAGAAGGGAGAAATGAGTCACTTTTATTTTTTGCCATAAACCCAGGCATTGCTCTCAATAATTCAAATTTTCAGTTTTGAGTATCTCTGGGAGTTTCTCATTTCAAACAGTGATCAGAAAGCTCCATCACACCTACTGACTGTCAACCATCACAGTAAGATCTGCCAGACATTCCTTCAGTAATTTAACCATTCTTCACCTACTACTTGACCTATAGGAATGCAGTAAAGCATTAACATCTAATTCCTGCTTCATCAACCACCTCATGCATGCTGTCGGGTTATGATGACTCCAAGGTGATGACAGCCTCACTGGCTTTGTAGATAACGGTAAAGGAGGAGGGAACTTCACTGTACCTCTCCTCGCAGGGATCAAAAATGGATGATTGGAAAATGAGCTTTGATCCGAGGGAACCTTCAACACTTTCCTGCACTGCTCCTTCCCCCTTTCCTTTATCCAAGTGCCCTTTCTGCAGCTCCTCTTCCCCTCTTCTCACATGACAGCGACATACTTCGATGCCAGAGTCACCTGTAAGCCGTCGGTGGCTGAAATGATCCTCCTCATCTTCTTCCTCCTCCTCTTCTTCTCTATTTGGTTTTTGCTCCTCTTTACTATTGTTTTCTGCACTTGAAGAGTGCAGAACCTGTGCAGAAGAAGAGAGTGTTACAACACGGGGTGAGGAACCCACTGCAGCCGGTGGGTTGGGGGGCATTAGATAATGAACTTGACCAGGAGAAACAGAGGATAACAGGACAAGAGGGGAGAGTGGGAGGCGAGCAGGATGTGAGGGTTGTGAGTGTAAAGGGAGAGAAAGAGGAGGACAAAGAGGCGATAGTCTGTCACTGCCAACAGAGGAACGTTGCTGCCCCAGTATGACGTCAGGGGTGGCTGCAGGTATTACATCAGGGGGACCTTGTGACGGGGAAGGCGATGATCTCGGCACAACGACATAGTCACCCCCTGCTTCACTGGGTGTGGAAACACGGCTGCTGTCGTACATCTCGTCAGTCACCTGGACCGAGAAGGAGGTGCTGGAAGGGGAGGTGAGGGAGCAGGACTCGCAGGAGCAGCTGGTGTAGTTGTCGGAACTCTGAGAGGAGGTCGGCCTGCTTGGGCCAGGGCCCAGGTATGGAGGGCAGGGGTGTCGATGGTGGTGATGATGGGGGTAAGAGGAGCTGGGCCCTGCTGTGGTCCCTCCCTGGAGGGCGAAGATGGAGCTATAAGGAGGAGGAGGAGTGCTGGGGTGGGCAGCCACTTCTTCATAGGAGGGCAGCTTCAGGGAACTCAGAAAACCTACAGCAAAATAACAATAAACTTTAAAACACTTTTATCCTGGAAAAGTCTTTACTCTGCCCTAAACCACAATCAGTCACATTCACGAGCCACATAGTTGTTGTTATAATTACAATTCACTAAAGAATCACGTCTCTAGCATAAGAAAGTCCCTAACAAGTATACTTCCAGTGCCTTGCAAAATGACCCCGTCAATGTTTAAGCATTTTGTCACATTACAACCACAAACTTGGGTGTTTGTATGATATTTATGTGATAGACCAACACAAAGAAGCAGGGGTGGGCATTTTATAACAATATTTTGTGGTATTTATTGTGATAACAATAAAAGCAAAGGATTTACAACTTATATGCAGTCATTTTAGGTGACTGTGTGGATGTGACAGGATGTCACAGCAATCATAGCCCCACAAACACAAATCCCGCTTTAAAAAAACATACCAATTATGAAATAGGCTTTTTCAGGACACCAGGTACATAAAAGTGTGACTTTTATCACTGAAATGCACACAGTAACTGCAATCATATTTTTGAATTTATTGATATTGTTGCTCTAATGGAACAATGGAGAAAATAGTAAAAAATAATAATTCTGACAATTTGGGGTTTTTTCTAACACCATTAATTGGAATTCATTGATGCCATAAGAAGTTCTTCACCATAACGACTAACGATATGAGAAAGGCTCATCCCTACAAAGATATGCGTGTGGCAGGCATAAGTATTCAGCCCTTGAGTCAATGTCTTGTAGAATCACCTTTTGATGGATGGATGGATGGATGGATAGAGTCTGTGAACATCAACTGTAAAGTCTTTCCCCATTTTCTCAATACGATTCAGGTCTGGACTTTGACTAAGCCATTCTAACACAGGAAAATGCTTTGATCTAAACTCCCATCGTAGCTCTAGCTGTATGTTTAGGGTTGCAGGAATGGGGAACCTCTGCCCCAGACTCAAATCTTTTTCAACCTTCAACTACCCATCATCTCTGACCAGCTTCTCCGACCCCATGGGAATAAAAGCATACCCGTAACATGACGCCGCCTACACCATGTGCCACCATTGGGTGTGTTTGAAGGCAACTGGTTGCCCTGGATTGTATTTAGGGGTATCAGGGGCTGAATACAAATGCAAATTTTTCAGATTTTTATTTGTTTAATAAAATTTCAAATTCACAATTATCCACTACTTTGTGTGAGTCTATAATACCGTGAAATGTGTGGTTTTAATGTGATAAAATGTTAAAGAGTTTAAAGTCCACCACATACTCCATAAGAAAAGAGAAATTTGTTCTCTCTCCAAGAGCTGTAAGAACAAAACATCATTCTGTTCTTGCAGCCCTGTTTGGGAGTTCTTGCAGCTAGTTCTTGACACATTTTTGGGAAAGAACATTTTTCTTGTGGAGTGTCTGAGAAATATTGTGTGATTAGTCAGAAGTGGACATGATTACTGCACTGTTAAATGCTGCTTGAGAGGGACTTCCAAAAGTTCATTATCTGGGTTCTTGTGAAGTATAAAATGTCGTGACCAAAAGGAACTTTTTTTTGTTCTTGCCATCGCGAGAAAATGAGCTAATTTCTACTTTGGATAATTCACAGATCTTAAAGGGTATGAGTGTGTTTGCAATGTACTGTATCCATTTACGGAACCTTCCAGTGCTGACAAGATGCATCTAGAAAATTGTACAAGGTGGAGCTAAAACATATTTGCAACTACATGGTGATCATTAGGAAAAAATCACGAGTTACATCTTAAACACAGATACCTGCTCATAATTATAGCGTGGTAATAGTGAAAGAACTTTTTTACTGATCAATCTAAGCTTTTCAAGTCAAAGAAATGGGCATACAAAATTCATTCTAATTATTCATGTTCAAACCTGCTGAGAATTACTTCAGAATAAATTTAACATACTGAGGTCCAGCATTGAGGACGGGTAGTTACAGGCTCCGTTATAGGCGATCAGATTGATTTCCCTTTGCCTTTGCTGCTGCTGGATTCTCAGCTTTGCTCGACGGTGACGGTAAGCACAGAAGCAGCTGAAAAGGATCAGCACCGTCCACAGCAGCCAAAACCCTGCAGGAAACAGTACAGCTCTGTAAATAAACAACAATATTCAGCACATTCATCATTCAAACACAGGATCAGTGTCTTTAGCATACCCATGCCTTTATAATTATATGTGTTTTACATATAAAACACATTTAAAACATAAATGAAACCCCCAAGGTTCAACCCATATACAGTGCTCTGAAAAAAGGAATTTCCCCTTAAATCCAATAACTTGTGTGCTTTGTGATAGCTGACGATGAGTCTTTTACATCCCTCTGGAGGAATTTTGGCCCACTCTTGGAAGTGGAGGGTTTTCAAGCATGAACAGCGTGTTTAAGGTCACGCTACACGATTTCAATCACTTCTGAGTTCGAAGTTTTACAAGGTCACTCCAAAATCTTCATTGTGGGCTTCTTTGAAGCATTCAGAGGTTGAATTGCTGGTGTGCTTTAGATCATTGCCCTTCTGAGGACTTTTTCTTCAGGTTGTTGTCGTCAGCAGAAGCACCAAAGCATACCCAAACTACCACACTACCACCATACTGTTCGACTATAGGTATGATGCTAATCTTCTGAAATCCTGTGTTTTAATGCCTTTTAAACTATATGTAATGGGACCCACATTTTCCACAAAGTTCCACTTTTTTCTTCTCAGTCCACAGAGCAAATTCTAAGAAGACCTGGGTATTATCAAGCTGTGTTTTGGTTAATATGAGATAAGGCTTTGTGCACTTTTTGGATCAACAGTGATTTTCACCTTGGAACTCTTACATGGATTCTATTTTTGCCCACTTTCTTTCTTGTTGCTAAATCATGACAAGATCCACGATGGCGCCGCTGATGGGAGCCTCGGAGCGTATTCTCTCGTTTTCTGCGTGTTACCAGCTTCCTGAAGGACCTGCAGGAGCAGGTGAGGCTGGGGAGCATCTTCTCCCACACTAGAACCATGAGCATCAACGCCCCCCCAGCAGTGTGTTCTCTCCCCACTCCTCTTCTGCCTCTACACAAATGAATGCACCTCAGCGGACCCGTTTGTGAAACTCATGAAGTTTGCAGATGACACCACCGTCATTGGACTGATCCAGAATAGTGATGAGTCTGCATTCAGACAGGAGATGGATCGGCTGGTGCACTGGTGTGGTCAGAACCGCCCGGAACTTAACCTACTCAAGACTGTGGAGATGATGGTGGACTTTCGGAGAACAAAAACATCCTCAGTGAGAGCAAAGTGTACTGGAGTTAAATTCCTTGTTGTTTGTACAAACTTGGCAATAAAGCTGACTCTGATTCTGATGAGCATTTAACTAAACAAAGCAAGACCTGCCATGTTCTAGATGTTGTTCCGGGTTTTTTTGTGACTCCTTGGATGAGACGTTTATGAGCTTTTGGAGTAATTTTGGAATTTTGATTCTATGTCTGGCACTAATCAGGCCTAGGTGTTGCTTGTGAAATTGAACCAAAAACTGTGAATAATCCGAGTTAACAAAGAGGCAGTTACATTTTCATACAATAGTTGGCTGATTTGGATGTCTTTTTCCCCTTCTAAATCATATTAGAGACTGCTCTTTGTATTTACTCAGCTCATCTTTGTCTGATACTAAAATTGGTTACTTGATCTGAAACATTTAAGTGTAAGAAAAGACCAAAAACAGAAGACATCTCTAAGGTGGCAAACACTTTTTTTAACAGCACTTGAAAAGTCTGCCCTGAAGAGCTGAATAAATGGATTTTCCACTTTAAAAACTGAAATTAAATATATTAAATACAGTGAAAAACAATTATGCTAATTATGCCTTTTCTTTGCTTATACTCTAAGCATTTTTTTATAATTTAAAAGTAAAGACAGGTGACTTACACCAGAGTTCATAGTAATAGGTACAGCAGCCCGTTTCTCCACAGCAGTGTCCAGTTTCACACCGGTAACCTGGATTGTTGTTGGCTCCTGGACAGTACTTGGGACTGACCACAGGCTGCCTGACCACCACCTGGTGGACAAAACAAAACACTGCAATTTAACCACAGTCAGCTTCTGCCAACAGATCAACAGACCCTTTGCTTCAGAAGAGTATGACGTGAGGTTTAAAGCAATGAAAAAGAGTTCAAAAGGGATGTGATATGAGGATCTTGATCTGGAAGCAAGTTTAGAAAGGACATACAGAATGGATAAATAATAGGAACTGAGGGAGAAAAATCCACTGTAACTATAAAACAAGTTGATGGGAGTCTGAAACTGAACCATAACAATAAAAATAGAGCTGTAAAACTAAAACAATGAGCTTACAAAGAGGGTAAAAATAGTGATATTTTCCAATCTATGAGCCCCCTGGTTCTTGTGTGCACTTCTACACCAACCAAACCATGACATATTCAGTCTACAGTGCCTTACAAACATATATTTTTAACATTTCTTCACATTGCAACTGTAAAGTTAAACGTATTTCATTGGGACTTTATGTCATAGATGAACACAAAGTAGTCCATAATGGGGAAGCTAAAGTAAAAAGTTTTGCAAAGAAATTAAAGGTGTGTTGTGCATTTCCATTTTGCCCCCTTTTCTCTGATACACATAAATACACACCTCAGAGGTTTGTTAGAGACCATTAGAGAATAAACAGCATCGTGAAGACCAAGGACCACATCAGACAAGTCAGGAAAAAATTGTGGAGAAGTTTAAAGCAGGGTTAGGTTATTAAATACTATCTTTAAATAACGCACAGAGCACTGTGCAATTCATCATCTGTAAATGAGAAGAAACCTATCAAGACCTGGTCATCACCAAAAGTGACATTTCAGGCAAACAGCAATAATCAGAGAAGCAGCCAAGTGGTCCATGGTAACTTTGGAGGAGCTGCATAGATCTACAGCTCAGGTGAGATAATCTGTTAATAGGACAAATAGTTGTGCATGCCACAAATCTGGCTTTTATTGAATAGGGGCATGAAGAAAGCAATTGTGAAAAAGAAAGTCCAATTTAAAGTTAGAGACAGGCCACGTAGGGGCTACAGTGCAGGAAGGTGCTCTGATCAGATGACACTGAAATTTGAACTTTTTGGCCCATAAAATGCTTTGTGTGGTGGGAAACTAATATTGCACATAATCCTAAACACATGATCCAAGTTGTAACACATGTTGGTGGCAGAATCATGAGGTGGGGATACCAGCAGGGAAAGATCAATTGTTCAGAGTTGATGGACAGATGAGTGGTGCTAAATACAGAGCATTCCAGAAAGGAATCATGTTAGCTCCGTATGGAGGTTCACTTTCAGTGTCACAATCAAGAGGTGTTTCGGTTTAGATTGTCTTTTGTGAATGTATTTTGACTATTTTCTTTGCTGTTTATTGTTCTTTAGGGCTTGCTTAAATTATTCCCTTATGCTAATTATTGTTCTTTAGGGCTTGCTTAAATTATTCCCTTATGCTAATTATTGTTAGGTGTTGTCCATATTAGTTCACTCTTTTGTGTTTTAATGTTCTTTATAAATCTAGAAGTTTTTTTCAGTTAGATATTTTCCCTGGGTTTTCTTGTATGCGGCTCAGCTCCATTCAGATTTATTAGTTATCCACCTTAGCCAAAGCCATATGCAATCAAGTAGATTCTACTCACCTGCGCCGCCTCATTAGTCCACAGCCTGCACCTCTTTCTTTACCTATTTAAGCGCTCTGTTTTACATTTTTCCTTGCTGGGTCCTACTGTTTGCCTGCGTGTTCCATATTCAGTTTTTATGCTTTTTCTCTTTTGCAGTTTAGCTCAGTTTTCTGTCCATGCTCCATGTTTTCTTCACCTCTTGCCTGCCTGTAACCTTTTAGCGTTGTTTTTCTTTAAACCATTCTATTCACCATGCTGCTTAGAGGATCATGCCTGCATTTTGGTCCAGCTACAACCTCACAAATCCTGACATTCAGCAATACCACGACTATAAACATTCAACCTCAGCTAAAACGCAAAAGTGCTGGTTAAAGTATTTTAGTTTCTTAGAATGGCCCAGTCAAGGTCCAGACCTAAATCCATTTTAGAATCTGTGGCAAAACTTGACAACTGATTTTAACAGACACTCTACAGCCAATCTGACTACGTTTGCGCATCATATGTATGCACTACTTTGTTATGGTTTATCACATGAAATCTTAATAAAATACATTGATGTTTGTGGTCGTAAAGTGAGAAGGTCTGATATAACATAAGAGATGCAAAGGTTAAATCTGAAAAAAAGCCTCACCTCATCAACTGTGCTGCTGTCAATCTCCCTCAGAGACACCTATAATGAGAAATAAAGAACAGCTGCAACACAAAAACTAAACCAGACATAAAAATGACTTTTTTTTTCAGGAACAAAACTGTAACAGGCTCTGGCATCTAAATCTGGTCTGCACATAGTTACCACACAAGACTCCAAAGTGCTAACGAGCAATAATGCATTGCCATAGCAACAAGTCAGAGGCAGCCTCTGAGGCTTTTTACCACATGTGGAAAATGTTTATCCTGTTTTTAAAGGTTGACCTCCTTACTGTTGTAGCTTTAGGTGAAACAAGCTCCTGCAGGGACATCGTCCTCTGATAAAGACAAAGAGACAGAATGATCAGGACAGAGAACAGCATTGACATGATAAGATACAGATGTCAAGACTAAGCAAACAATATGTTATTAGTCCAAGAGTGACAAAACATAGAAAAAAGGAACAATCTTTTCAGAGGCTGCCGACAGCTTGTCTGCTGGCCTTTCAAGGTGATAAAGAGGCTCTTGAACAAACTGGTTTCTCTTCTGTGGTATGAGTTAGCTGATAAATCAACCACTTCCTGGAAAATTTCAAAAAGGTTCTCCCTGTGACATGCCCCATTCTTTCACTAGTCTTGTTTAAACACATAAAATACACTTAGATAAAGTGGTAAAAACAAACCACATTAGTAACAACTACAAGTTCCAATAATCAGCAATTAACCTGCTGAATACTGAAAGGTTTCACCCATCAACTGCCCCAAAGACAAACATGTTCCCCAAGCTAAGGAGATAAAGCACAGACCAAAAGTTTGGACACACCTTCTCATTCAAAGAGTTGTCCTTATTTTCATGACTATGAATATTGTAGCGTCACACTGAAGGCATCAAAACTATGAATTAACACATGTGGAATAATATACTGAACAAAAAAGTGTGAAACAACTGAAAATATGTCTTATATTCTAGGTTCTTCAAAGTAGCCACCTTTTGCTTTGATTACTGCTCCGCACACTCTTGGCATTCTGTTGATGAGCTTCAAGAGGTAGTCACCTGAAATGGTTTTCACTTCACAGGTGTGCCCTGTTGGGTTTAATAAGTGGGATTTCAAGCCTTATAAATGGGGTTGGGACCATCAGTTGTGTTGTGCAGGAGGTGGATACAGTACACAGCTGATGGTCCTACTGAATAGACTGTTAGAATTTGTATTATGGCAAGAAGAAAGCAGCTAAGTAAAGAAAAACGAGTGGCCATCATTACTTTAAGAAATGAAGCTCAGTCAGTCCGAACAATTGGGAAAACTTTGAAAGTGTCCCCAAGTGCAGTCGCAAAAACCATCAAGCGCTACAAAGAAACTGGCTCACATGAGGACCGCCCCAGGAAAGGAAGACCAAGAGTCACCTCTGCTGCGGACGATAAGTTCATCCGAGTCACCAGCCTCAGAAATCACAGGTTAACAGCAGCTCAGATTAGAGAACAGGTCAATGCCACACAGAGTTCTAGGAGGAGACACATCTCTAGAACAACTGTTAAGAGGAGACTGTGTGAATCAGGCCTTCATGGTAAAATAGCTGCTAGGAACAGGCACCACTGCTGAGGACAGGCAACAAGCAGAAGAGACTTGTTTGGGCTAAAGAACGCAAGGAATGGACATTAGACCAGTGGAAATCTGTGCTTTGGTCTGATGAGTCCAAGTTTGAGATCTTTGGTTCCAACCACCGTGTCTTTGTGCGGCGCAGAAGAGGTGAACGGATGGACTCTACATGCCTGGTTCCCACCGTGAAGCATGGAGGAGGAGGTGTGATGGTGTGGGGGTGCTTTGCTGGTGACACTGTTGGGGATTTATTCAAAATTGAAGGCATACTGAACCAGCATGTCTACCACAGCATCTTGCAGCGGCATGCTATTCCTTCCGGCTTGCATTTAGTTGGACCATCATTTATTTTTCAACAGGACAATGACCCCAAACACACCTCCAGGCTGTGTAAGGGCTATTTGACCTAGAAGGAGAGTGATGGGTTTGGGGTGAGCTGGACTGCAGAGTGAAGGCAAAAGGGCCAACAAGTGCTAACCATCTCTGGGAACTCCTTCAAGACTGTTGGAAAACCATTTCAGGTGACTACCTCTAGAAGCTCATCAACAGAAAGCCAAGAGTGTGCGTAGTTTGTTGGTAAAAAAAAAAATCATTATGTATAATGTTCCTAATGTCGAGCTTCGCCAGTAATATACCCCTGTGATTATATGATCTCATATTATTTTGTTCCCTGTTGGTACAGTTTCACGAACCACTGGAGTAAAATAAATATCTAATATCACAAACATCTAAATTCCAAAGTGATAACCCAAATGGATAAAGAGGAGCACATCTGCAGACAAAAGATGCTCAGCTGGTGGAGTGTTTCTGAGTTAGATGGTCATTTTAAAAATTTCATACATTAGCAGATGCTGTGTCGGGGTTTTGGGTTGTGTGTGTGTGTTTATGTGCTTTCCAACATTGTGTTCAGTTTCCCAGATGGTGCTGGAGCTCTCAGGTGCACTGGTGGACAGGTGCGCCTTGTTCTGCTGATTGCTTGCAGGAGAATTTAAGCAGGAGGCTGCCAGCACTTCGATGTGAGAGTGTTTGCCTACAGTGGTAACAAACTCAGCCACCTCTTGACTAAGCTTCGGTTTTTTGTGCTCCTTGTAAACTTTGTTTACGCTCCCTTGCAGGTTATTGAACCTGACCTTTTGGATTACAGCTTCAGAAGACTCTGTGGCTAGAGGCTACCTACTAGACTTCGCTTCCTGGATTATCGCCTTCGACTGGATTTCGTTCTGGCTGGCAGCCATCCTGATTCCTTCGTTTCTCTGCATCTGGACATTAAGCGTATCCTGTCCACCGTCCCACGTAAGCCATCTCAATTTGGATTACCTCACGGTTTTTGCTCCACCTCAGAACAGCACCAGGAGGAAACATCAAGACGAACACTTTCTTTGGACTTAAACCCCAAATCCCTCAACCCCTGGCGACCTGACTACTTCAAACCAGTAAGCTGTTTACTACCCCAGTTTAGAATTATAATCAGTTTTCGTTTAATTGCAGTCCCTTGTCTCACCAGTTCTCTTCCCTTTCCTTCCATACAGTTAGATTTAACGGTTCTCGTTCCTGACTATTAGTTTCACAATAAAAATCATTTTACTGATTCTCGTTCTCTGGAGTGTCCTTCTGTATGTGGGTCAGAGCTGTTTTAAACAAAATGACATGCTGTAGTAAGGATAATGGGAACTTATCATATCAAACACACTTACATTCTCTGGGGTTATATGACAAAATTCTCTTACCTATGCTATAAGTAACAGCAACAGAACCAGGTTTAGTAAAAGTTTCTCAGAGCCAAGTTTTGAAGTGGCCTTAGACACTTTATTTTGGGCTTTTCCTCTTGTTTTCAGAACACACGTTCTCACCAAGAGCACTTTTTTTTTTTATTAGAACCAAAGTATAATGCCATGAAAAGTTTTTGCCATATTTCTCCTCTTTTGGCCAAACCAATGTTATTTTTAGACAAACAAGATCCAAAATGTATTTCAATGACCTTTTTAATTTTAGACAAATTATCGAAAGGTAATCGCCCACCTTGAATTAACTGTTAACCAATTTTTTTTTTTCATGGTTCAGCTCTGAAGTCACAACCAGGCCTGATAAATTAAACCTGCATAATTTAAATATTGAACAGAATCTGCCTGACAACATGAATTATAAAAGATTTCCAAAAGCAACACATCATGCCCTGATCTAAAGAAATTCAAGAAAACATGAACAATGTTTTTGAAATCTATCAGGTCAGAAAGCATTAAAAAGCCATTTCTAAAGCTTTGGAAGTCCAGTAAACCACAATGAGAACCAATATCCACAAATGGAGAAAACACGGAACAGGAGCAAATCATCCAGGAGGTCACAAAAAAACCCAAACATCTAAAACACTGCAGGCCTCAAATGCATCTGTTAAGGTCAGTGTTTAAGATTTAACAATAAGAAAAAGACTAGACCCAAATGGCATCCATGGAAGAGTTCCCAGGCCAAAACCACTGCTGATCAAAAATAACACAAACATATTTTGATTAGACTGCTGGAGATAGGCACCAACCCCATGACCCAATATGGATTAGGCGGTATAGAAGATGAGTGGACATTTTAAAGATCCCTAAGACTTATTTTGTGAAAATGTTCTGTTGACTGATGAGACAAAACTAGAAATTGTTGGAAGGCATAAATCCCACAACATCTGGTGTGAAACTAACACATAATTGTACCAACAGAACATCATAGCTACAGTCAAACAATGTGGTGCAAGGCTGAAGATCTGGGCTGCTTCAGAATCTGGATGACTTGTCACAATTGATGAAACCGTGAATTTGGCTCTATAGCAGAGAATTCTGAAAGAAAATGTCCGGTCGTCACTTTGTGACCTTGAGGTCAAGCGCACTTGGGTTATGCAGCAGGACAATTATCCAAAGCACACCGGCTAGTCCACATCTGAAAACACTATGAATGTTTTGGATTGGCCTAGTCAAAGTCTGAACTTAAATCATTTTGACATGATTTGACATGATCTTAAACAGGCCATTTATGCTCAAAAACCCACTAACGTGGTTGAATTAAGTCCTGCTTTCAGCATTTTTTCAGGTTATCTTTGTCTGATATAAAAATTTGCTTTATAACCTGAAACTTTTCAGCATAACAAAATTAAAAAAATAAAGGAAATATTTTATTATATAATTAAAAAGAAAACACACAGATGACCAACATTGTTGGTACCTTGATGAGGTTCCAGCTTCAACATTATGCATATGACTTCCACCTCAGTAAAGGTTATGTGGGTTGACTGTAGGCAAAAAAAGCTGTCCATGTGTGCTGCATGTGGAGCTGCAGTCAAAACAATGAAATTGCACTGGGCTTGTTGCACACCAAGACTGCAGCCATGTTAATTAGACATGCTTGGTTAACAACGGACTGCGGCCTGTGGCCAGCACAGCTGAACAATGTTGGCTCTGCACTGTTCTCTGTCCACACACACACACACACACACACACACACACACACACACACACACACACACACACACACACACACACACACACACACACACACACACACACACACACACACACACACACACACACACACACACCTGTCTGTGCAGATGTCGCATTGAATCCTGGCAAAAAAGCATTATTTTGACAGATATTTAACCAATATGAGGCCAAAATTGTACACTAGTGTCATAAACAACTATTCAATAGTTGTTTAATATTGCATAATGCAGCAAAACACAGGAGGAAGAAAGAAATAAAAACATAAGAGAATCTGCTTCTGTCAAATATCACTTTTTTCTATATCTCTAATGGAGAAAAGGTAAATGTTTAATAAATAGACTATATAATACCACAATGTCATAGCACATGTTGTGCTGTAGCATGAAAATATAACACTGAGCCAAGCCAAGATGGGAAATGTGTTGTCAATACTCCTGTCATGCAGAGTTCCTGTGGTAAGGCCACCACATGGCATTAAAACAAGCATGGGTGTGAAGCGGAGTCACTCATAGACCACCAAGAAACCTCAAATGATCCACATCACAGTTTCCCTCAAACTGCACAAAGAAATAAAAGCCGCAATGAAGCTCCTTTGTTAAACACATACTTTGGAGTTGCCTGTTGGTCAGTAGGTCAGTAAGATTTTTTGCCACCTTTATCCTCAGTGAGAGACTTTTTTTATTTTAAGACCAAAATATCATAAATAATCATTTTAGCCAGCTAAAGAAATCCCTGTTTTCAAGCCCAACAAAGTAAAATATGCACTTTCTTATAAGCTAGATGGGGTTAATTTAACAAGAGCCCTTTAATTGTAATTTCCAAGATATACAATAACCCAGTTTCAGCAGAAACCCATCCTTTAGGGAGCAGTGGGCTGTGGGATTCGAACCAGCCTCTCTAGGAAGCAGATGCCCTGCTCTATATCCACTAGGCCACATTCCCCACCACCCATGATCTTGGTGTGTTTAAGATTTTTTAGAGGCCTAAAATTGAGATAAACTAACTAAAAAACCTTGAATATTGATCTAAGATTAGACAGTATTCTTTTAAACTACGCCGCAGGCTTCCTTTCTGAAATAAATCTTCCATTATTTCAACAAAGTCAAATAAAAACAAAACATCACAAATTAATTTGCAACAAAAGAAGCAAAGCATTGCGAGTCCTAACAGGCTGTCCACATTAGTGAAGAAACCTCTACTCAGACAACCCCCCCCTCATGTACCTGTATGTAGCAACATAATGTGACAACCACAACTTCGAACAGGAAAACTGGGACAAAATGAAACATCAAACATGTCCTTGTGAGGCATCCTACAGTTCTCACTGTATACCAGACTTTTAAACGTGCTTTCCTACAGTTTAAAGTGCTTTTAATGAGATCCCAGAGAAAGTGCAGAAGTAACTGGAGTTTTATCTGGCTGTATGGAACAGATCAATGCAGCATTTCCCTCCCCCACCTGTTGCTGAACACTGCTGGTCAGCTGGTTGAAAGAAGACTGCTATGTTTTCCTTAAGTTAAAGAAAGAACAAATTAAGCAAGGACAAAGAAACACATCACTGTTAGACATCCTCAGTGAGAACTAGGTATCAGCTGGTTACCAATTTCAAGATAGACCGAGGTTTCAAAACTGCTAAAAATGTTTTATTAATAGCCTGATTAATTAACCTGCTAATATCAGTTTATATGTCTTTTGTTGCACGAGTAGAACGGCCGGGAAGTTGTAAAAGTCTGCAGAATAAAAAACACAAACTATTACTAAAGTTGGTTATTGTTTACTCTTTGCTTAAGTCTAAATAATAAAATCTGAATATCAATAAATAATTTACAGATAACATAACATTCTATATTTTATATAGTATATATTCTTTTTAAATTATATTCTTTTTTGCAGCCTTAAGGAAAGATGCCGCTGTTCTATTTTATATAAACCAAACATATTAAGCGCTTTTTGTTTTAATTTTTGGTGAATTTTTACTCAGGGTTATTATACAATAAGAATCTCTGTTTGCAAATGTAGTCGGATCTTTCAAGTTTTACCACGCTAAATTTCTACAGTCTGTTTCTGTACAATTTAGGCTAATGTGGCCTGCCAAGAAGATAAACGTCAGATTTGAACTGACTTGAAAAACATCTCAAGCATGAAGCATCTCAAGCAACCTATAAAATGTCCTACCGCTGCGCATGATTTAAAAGACTTGATGGCATGCAGGGACTATGTGAAGATGTACAGGTTGTTTATCAGCAGCCAGGTAGGCCAGAGGGAAGCATGTTGCTGTGCAGAGTCACTCCAGCCCAGCTGTTAACAGCAGCGTGTGTGAATCAGAGCAAACCTGCGCAGTGCTTTACCTCATCAGCCTGCAGCCCAAGGCAGAAAGTCAGTGTCTTCTCTGGATCCATGAAGACAGCCGAGCACCAGGCTCCACATCAGAATGCCCAAGTTACAGAGTGAAGGCTCAATCACCGTTGTCCCACTCCACAGACACAGCACCGTCCCCCGTCCGCCATTCCTCTCCCCCTCACTCCCTCACCGAGTGTCTCTCTGCCGCACACACAGCGGAGCTGTATCAGAGAAGCCACTGAACGCTGCGTCAAATCTCACTGTGCATGCACGCTGGAGGACACGTTTTCTATTGCTGCTGCAGGGACGGATCCAGGGTTCAGTGGGAGTTTGGAGCGGAGAGGGACGGAGCATGATGTCATGCTTCCTCAGCCACCAAACTACTTGCAGCTGCGGCTTTGATTGGCCGGAGCTCCCAGCAACAGCCGCACGGAGACTGCCTCAGTCTTTCAACACGTCCTGGAGGAATTAGAGTTCAGCAAAGCCAGGACAACATCTGAATTAAAACATTCCCAAAATAGGGTTTGCTACATGATCATTTCTTAAACTCATTAAACTATATGATTATTAGTGAAAATAATGCATTCAAATTGAAATAATTTAAATTCAAAGTATTAAAACATTTTAAATCAAAATGTATTTACACAGGGTTGCATGAAGCACATTTTATACAAATTTTTACTGCTTCGTGATCTGTTCCTTATAAAATAATAAGACTTTTGGTTTCAGCATTGTTTTAACAGATCAACAGTTAAAGCTATGTTAATGACAGTTAGCCTTGCAGGTTTACACCTGCTAACTAGGTTAAATCCAATCAGTGTGACGTCATGGGTGGATCTCCAGCTTCAAGTCCTTTGCCGCCTCCAATAGGTTTTCCTCCAGAACTGCCCTGTACATTTTTTGCTCCATCCATCTTCCAGTCAGCTCAGACAGCTTCCCTGTTTAAGAAAAAACATGCCCACATAATGATGCTGCCACCACCAGCTTGCAATTCTCGCTTTCTGGCACACATGGCTTATTGCAGGTAGGCCAGAAAGTTTAGTTTTGGACTCATTTGACCAGATCATCTTCTTCCATGTGCTTGCTGTGTCTCTCACATGGTTTGTGGCAAACTGCAAACATAACTTCTTATGGCCTTCTTTCAAGAATGACGTTCTACTTTCTACTCTTCCTTAAAGGCCAGATTTATGAACCGCATGATTTATGGTTATTATGTGAACAGATTGTTTTACCTGAATTGTGGATTTATGCAGAAACCTTTTTGAATCCAAATTTATATTCTTTTTCCTATCTGTACAATACACAGTAAGAAAGAATGCCAAGTGAATTAACTCACTCTACCTAAAGCTAATGCTAAGTCAGTCAACCTTTAGCTGGATGTATGAGCTGGTTATAGATGTTAGATTTGTTTTTTTAACTTGAAGATCAGATTATTTATTATACAAGGTTGATGAAAGCTGATCAGAGTACCCCCCTGTGAATTCTTGAACTCCTGGACTCTGACTGGTCTTATGAAATTGAATTCTAATCTGTGCTAGTTAATGAATACAAAAGAAGTAATGAAGACTCAAGGATTGTTTTTATGTTAGTGTACAAATTGACTTTTTGATCAGACTGGCTGCTTACTGGACATTGATGATTAATTAAACCGGGTCTTGGTCTGGAGTTGAGTAATCAAATAGATAAATTGATCTCCATGATAATTTATGTGACATTCCTTTTGTGAAACCAAACCAGGGAAACTCAAGCCAGGACAACTGGAAATTTCCAGCACCTAGGTTTTGTTGGCATTGTATGTTTTTCGCTCCCTGCATATAATCTCAGTCCACTTTCCTTTGCATATTGTCAATGTCTACTTGTTCCCTGTTATCCTAACCCTCTGTTATAAACTTTTTGTCTGATTTTGTTTGACCTGGTTGTGTGATGACCTTGACTTTTTGTGTTTTCTTTGTGCATTTTTATTGTTTCCTGCACCCTATCCTCCATTTTAGCACAGTAGACATTAGACACTGCATTCTGCCCAAATGTGCATTCAGCAAACCAGTTCCTTCTCAAGTTTGCATAATGGTGAAGATAATGGAATACCTTTTAGCAAAAGGACTGTCACAACACAAAATTTCACTGTCCCTAAAAAAATAGCAAAGATATGTAATTAGACCCTAAACAAATAGGTCCTATTAAATGAATATATGTGCTTGTAAAAGTTTCCTCTGTGCGTTTGTTCAAACTGTGTGCATTCTTATGAAGAAAAACATATTGATCCTCTTTGGTGCCTTACATGCAGTTTTGTCAGTTAGTCACAAGAGGGCAGCAGGCAACTGAGTTCTGCTTTCTGTGCTTTCTTCTTCACAGAGCCTTTAACACAGGATTCATTGCCATGCTGAGGAATGAGATTGGTGTTTATTTTTGGCAGATGCAGTTATATTAGACATTATGAATTCTCGTATCAGTGTTTTTATAGTCTTTGCTATAGTCATTGCTTGTCCATCATAAGGTGGAAACCTCTCCTAAATTGGCACCAAGAGAGAGGTATTTAGTTCCTGACTCATACAGTATGCTTGAGCGGCGCATACTGGGTATAAATTTCTGTGTCTTGGGTAAAAACAGTAATTTAGTTTGGATTACATGCAATGATTCACAGATGTTTGTTTAACCCACTCACACATGCAAATTACCCTTTCAATATCTCAGTGTTTCATGTGTTTTCAAAGTACCAGGAAACTTTGCACTAAAGAATCTGTGAAGTGCATAAACTTTAGGTAAGAAATCCAGTGTTCAAATGAGATAACACAATTTAAAAAGCTTTTTTCACACTGAAATTAACACATTTTTCTCAGATGTAACTAAAGAGATTTTGCATTCATACTGCTCTGTGAATTATAGTAATTTTCTTTGGCATTGAAGAAAAGCTGCCTGGTCATGTCGTTTCCTGAAACATAATGACACAGTATGACATAACACACTTCCTCTGACATGTTTAAACGCATTCACATGCATGCAAACACTCATATATAGCAACACTTTAATGGTAGGTGAAAACATTCTGTTTAGAGCTAAGGGTTTTATTACAGTTCTTTCATAAATATACGTTGGGAAACAATGGTCTTTTGTTAAAAATGATTGCATAAATTCTCAACTGTCAAGGAGGATTACACATGTGTCAGTGCTAATGACATGAAACCTCATTTCACACGTCACAATTTGTCACATTGCTCATTAAAGTCAAAGTGAAACTTACTTTGTGCCTTGTTCTTCTTTCAGTGGTAATGTGTTATTAACCATCTTCTATAGGTATCAATTTATTTCAATGGGATTTTAACTGACAGACCAACAAAAAGAGGTACATAACTGTGTAGAACTAAATGGATAAATGGGTTTTAAAGGTTTTAAAAATAAATATTTGAAAAGTGTTGCATCCATTTGTATTCAGGCTCCCAAATCCTTTATTTAGCTCCATCAATCTTCCTGTCATCTTCTTATTGAAGAAAAGCATCCTCACAGCATAATGCTGCCACCACTTGGTGTGTTGCTTGGCCTTTATGTTGCTGTTTTTTTCACTAATCTTTTCACAGAACAGCTCTGTTTATACAGACCTAAATTACACACAAGTCAATTTGTTTGGAATAATTTGAGGACTTCTGAAGGCACCTGTTTGTACTGAATATTATTTATGGGTATCATAGTAAAGGAGACTGGCTACAAATGTAAAGCACTCTTTTAAAACTTTTAGTAGTAAAAACCATGAATCATTTGCCTTCCTCTTCAAATTATGTACTGCTTTGTGTTGGTCTATCACAAAAAAATGACAAGAAAATACGAAATAAGAAGTCTGAAGTTTCAACGTGTGAAAATATTTTTTCACGACGCTGTAATTGTTCTATGACTCCTTTATACACAGTGACTCAGACTTTTTAAGACGTGACAAAGCTGCACGTCTTCTTTTCTCTCTGATGTATTTCAGAACACGAGTTCTTCAAACTGATCACACTGGCAGTATTTTGTGATCTTAATTAAGTCAAATGAAAGTGAAAACTCACAGCAGACTCAGATTTCACTGAACAAAAATTTCCAGTTATTTGTTAAGTTGAAAGAAAAATCCCACAATGACAAAATACTTATTGTTTTGCAAGACATGATATATGGTGCAGTCCAGGTTCATGCAATATTTAAAGAGTTTGCACTATAGACTTTTACAGACTTTTGTAGACAATTATGAAAAAAAAATAAAAGTTTTTATAAGACAGTGAGGGATGTTTCCTGCAGTTGCATGGCTTCTGTTATTTTTACCCCTGCCCATCAAATGGTCACCATAAGCCTGGCAAAGATTTCACAGTGACTCTCATGGTGCAAAAAGCAAAAGAAGAATTTTATGCAATTTTTGACTTCCCTTTTTTTGTCTGAACGTAAAGCAGAAAAAACAGTAAACAAGGCTTATTAATAATATACCAACTCCAGGAAATGCAAAGATCACTGGTTCAGCATACATCTGTCTGCAGTTACCACAGCTTAAAATTTATATCCGGTGCCATGTGGACTGATGACATTTAAAACGAAAATGCTACTGTAAATGACAGCATGATGCGCCTCAGGCCCAAGCTGCATCCCCAAAGAGCAAAATTTGGGTTTTTTAACAGACAAAGACAGAAGCACATTTTACATTAATTTTTGCTGCTTGGTGATCTGTTCCTTATAAAATAATAAGACTTTTGGTTTCAGCATTGTTTAAACACATCAACAGTTAAAGCTATGTTAATGACAGTTAGCCTTGCAGGTTTACACCTGCTAACTAGGTTAAATCCAATCAGTGTGACGTCATGGGTGGATCTCCAGCTTCAAGTCCTTTGCCGCCTCCAATAGGTTTTCCTCCAGAACTGCCCTGTACATTTTTTGCTCCATCCATCTTCCAGTCAGCTCAGACAGCTTCCCTGTTTAAGAAAAAACATGCCCACATAATGATGCTGCCACCACCAGCTTGCAATTCTCGCTTTCTGGCACACATGGCTTATTGCAGGTAGGCCAGAAAGTTTAGTTTTGGACTCATTTGACCAGATCATCTTCTTCCATGTGCTTGCTGTGTCTCTCACATGGTTTGTGGCAAACTGCAAACATAACTTCTTATGGCCTTCTTTCAAGAATGACGTTCTACTTTCTACTCTTCCTTAAAGGCCAGATTTATGAACCGCATGATTTATGGTTATTATGTGAACAGATTGTTTTACCTGAATTGTGGATTTATGCAGAAACCTTTTTGAATCCAAATTTATATTCTTTTTCCTATCTGTACAATACACAGTAAGAAAGAATGCCAAGTGAATTAACTCACTCTACCTAAAGCTAATGCTAAGTCAGTCAACCTTTAGCTGGATGTATGAGCTGGTTATAGATGTTAGATTTGTTTTTTTAACTTGAAGATCAGATTATTTATTATACAAGGTTGATGAAAGCTGATCAGAGTACCCCCCTGTGAATTCTTGAACTCCTGGACTCTGACTGGTCTTATGAAATTGAATTCTAATCTGTGCTAGTTAATGAATACAAAAGAAGTAATGAAGACTCAAGGATTGTTTTTATGTTAGTGTACAAATTGACTTTTTGATCAGACTGGCTGCTTACTGGACATTGATGATTAATTAAACCGGGTCTTGGTCTGGAGTTGAGTAATCAAATAGATAAATTGATCTCCATGATAATTTATGTGACATTCCTTTTGTGAAACCAAACCAGGGAAACTCAAGCCAGGACAACTGGAAATTTCCAGCACCTAGGTTTTGTTGGCATTGTATGTTTTTCGCTCCCTGCATATAATCTCAGTCCACTTTCCTTTGCATATTGTCAATGTCTACTTGTTCCCTGTTATCCTAACCCTCTGTTATAAACTTTTTGTCTGATTTTGTTTGACCTGGTTGTGTGATGACCTTGACTTTTTGTGTTTTCTTTGTGCATTTTTATTGTTTCCTGCACCCTATCCTCCATTTTAGCACAGTAGACATTAGACACTGCATTCTGCCCAAATGTGCATTCAGCAAACCAGTTCCTTCTCAAGTTTGCATAATGGTGAAGATAATGGAATACCTTTTAGCAAAAGGACTGTCACAACACAAAATTTCACTGTCCCTAAAAAAATAGCAAAGATATGTAATTAGACCCTAAACAAATAGGTCCTATTAAATGAATATATGTGCTTGTAAAAGTTTCCTCTGTGCGTTTGTTCAAACTGTGTGCATTCTTATGAAGAAAAACATATTGATCCTCTTTGGTGCCTTACATGCAGTTTTGTCAGTTAGTCACAAGAGGGCAGCAGGCAACTGAGTTCTGCTTTCTGTGCTTTCTTCTTCACAGAGCCTTTAACACAGGATTCATTGCCATGCTGAGGAATGAGATTGGTGTTTATTTTTGGCAGATGCAGTTATATTAGACATTATGAATTCTCGTATCAGTGTTTTTATAGTCTTTGCTATAGTCATTGCTTGTCCATCATAAGGTGGAAACCTCTCCTAAATTGGCACCAAGAGAGAGGTATTTAGTTCCTGACTCATACAGTATGCTTGAGCGGCGCATACTGGGTATAAATTTCTGTGTCTTGGGTAAAAACAGTAATTTAGTTTGGATTACATGCAATGATTCACAGATGTTTGTTTAACCCACTCACACATGCAAATTACCCTTTCAATATCTCAGTGTTTCATGTGTTTTCAAAGTACCAGGAAACTTTGCACTAAAGAATCTGTGAAGTGCATAAACTTTAGGTAAGAAATCCAGTGTTCAAATGAGATAACACAATTTAAAAAGCTTTTTTCACACTGAAATTAACACATTTTTCTCAGATGTAACTAAAGAGATTTTGCATTCATACTGCTCTGTGAATTATAGTAATTTTCTTTGGCATTGAAGAAAAGCTGCCTGGTCATGTCGTTTCCTGAAACATAATGACACAGTATGACATAACACACTTCCTCTGACATGTTTAAACGCATTCACATGCATGCAAACACTCATATATAGCAACACTTTAATGGTAGGTGAAAACATTCTGTTTAGAGCTAAGGGTTTTATTACAGTTCTTTCATAAATATACGTTGGGAAACAATGGTCTTTTGTTAAAAATGATTGCATAAATTCTCAACTGTCAAGGAGGATTACACATGTGTCAGTGCTAATGACATGAAACCTCATTTCACACGTCACAATTTGTCACATTGCTCATTAAAGTCAAAGTGAAACTTACTTTGTGCCTTGTTCTTCTTTCAGTGGTAATGTGTTATTAACCATCTTCTATAGGTATCAATTTATTTCAATGGGATTTTAACTGACAGACCAACAAAAAGAGGTACATAACTGTGTAGAACTAAATGGATAAATGGGTTTTAAAGGTTTTAAAAATAAATATTTGAAAAGTGTTGCATCCATTTGTATTCAGGCTCCCAAATCCTTTATTTAGCTCCATCAATCTTCCTGTCATCTTCTTATTGAAGAAAAGCATCCTCACAGCATAATGCTGCCACCACTTGGTGTGTTGCTTGGCCTTTATGTTGCTGTTTTTTTCACTAATCTTTTCACAGAACAGCTCTGTTTATACAGACCTAAATTACACACAAGTCAATTTGTTTGGAATAATTTGAGGACTTCTGAAGGCACCTGTTTGTACTGAATATTATTTATGGGTATCATAGTAAAGGAGACTGGCTACAAATGTAAAGCACTCTTTTAAAACTTTTAGTAGTAAAAACCATGAATCATTTGCCTTCCTCTTCAAATTATGTACTGCTTTGTGTTGGTCTATCACAAAAAAATGACAAGAAAATACGAAATAAGAAGTCTGAAGTTTCAACGTGTGAAAATATTTTTTCACGACACTGTAATTGTTCTATGACTCCTTTATACACAGTGACTCAGACTTTTTAAGACGTGACAAAGCTGCACGTCTTCTTTTCTCTCTGATGTATTTCAGAACACGAGTTCTTCAAACTGATCACACTGGCAGTATTTTGTGATCTTAATTAAGTCAAATGAAAGTGAAAACTCACAGCAGACTCAGATTTCACTGAACAAAAATTTCCAGTTATTTGTTAAGTTGAAAGAAAAATCCCACAATGACAAAATACTTATTGTTTTGCAAGACATGATATATGGTGCAGTCCAGGTTCATGCAATATTTAAAGAGTTTGCACTATAGACTTTTACAGACTTTTGTAGACAATTATGAAAAAAAAATAAAAGTTTTTATAAGACAGTGAGGGATGTTTCCTGCAGTTGCATGGCTTCTGTTATTTTTACCCCTGCCCATCAAATGGTCACCATAAGCCTGGCAAAGATTTCACAGTGACTCTCATGGTGCAAAAAGCAAAAGAAGAATTTTATGCAATTTTTGACTTCCCTTTTTTTGTCTGAACGTAAAGCAGAAAAAACAGTAAACAAGGCTTATTAATAATATACCAACTCCAGGAAATGCAAAGATCACTGGTTCAGCATACATCTGTCTGCAGTTACCACAGCTTAAAATTTATATCCGGTGCCATGTGGACTGATGACATTTAAAACGAAAATGCTACTGTAAATGACAGCATGATGCGCCTCAGGCCCAAGCTGCATCCCCAAAGAGCAAAATTTGGGTTTTTTAACAGACAAAGACAGAAGCACATTTTACATTAATTTTTGCTGCTTGGTGATCTGTTCCTTATAAAATAATAAGACTTTTGGTTTCAGCATTGTTTTAACAGATCAACAGTTAAAGCTATGTTAATGACAGTTAGCCTTGCAGGTTTACACCTGCTAACTAGGTTAAATCCAATCAGTGTGACGTCATGGGTGGATCTCCAGCTTCAAGTCCTTTGCCGCCTCCAATAGGTTTTCCTCCAGAACTGCCCTGTACATATTTTGCTCCATCCATCTTCCAGTCAGCTCAGACAGCTTCCCTGTTTAAGAAAAAACATGCCCACATAATGATGCTGCCACCACCAGCTTGCAATTCTCGCTTTCTGGCACACATGGCTTATTGCAGGTAGGCCAGAAAGTTTAGTTTTGGACTCATTTGACCAGATCATCTTCTTCCATGTGCTTGCTGTGTCTCTCACATGGTTTGTGGCAAACTGCAAACATAACTTCTTATGGCCTTCTTTCAAGAATGACGTTCTACTTTCTACTCTTCCTTAAAGGCCAGATTTATGAACCGCATGATTTATGGTTATTATGTGAACAGATTGTTTTACCTGAATTGTGGATTTATGCAGAAACCTTTTTGAATCCAAATTTATATTCTTTTTCCTATCTGTACAATACACAGTAAGAAAGAATGCCAAGTGAATTAACTCACTCTACCTAAAGCTAATGCTAAGTCAGTCAACCTTTAGCTGGATGTATGAGCTGGTTATAGATGTTAGATTTGTTTTTTTAACTTGAAGATCAGATTATTTATTATACAAGGTTGATGAAAGCTGATCAGAGTACCCCCCTGTGAATTCTTGAACTCCTGGACTCTGACTGGTCTTATGAAATTGAATTCTAATCTGTGCTAGTTAATGAATACAAAAGAAGTAATGAAGACTCAAGGATTGTTTTTATGTTAGTGTACAAATTGACTTTTTGATCAGACTGGCTGCTTACTGGACATTGATGATTAATTAAACCGGGTCTTGGTCTGGAGTTGAGTAATCAAATAGATAAATTGATCTCCATGATAATTTATGTGACATTCCTTTTGTGAAACCAAACCAGGGAAACTCAAGCCAGGACAACTGGAAATTTCCAGCACCTAGGTTTTGTTGGCATTGTATGTTTTTCGCTCCCTGCATATAATCTCAGTCCACTTTCCTTTGCATATTGTCAATGTCTACTTGTTCCCTGTTATCCTAACCCTCTGTTATAAACTTTTTGTCTGATTTTGTTTGACCTGGTTGTGTGATGACCTTGACTTTTTGTGTTTTCTTTGTGCATTTTTATTGTTTCCTGCACCCTATCCTCCATTTTAGCACAGTAGACATTAGACACTGCATTCTGCCCAAATGTGCATTCAGCAAACCAGTTCCTTCTCAAGTTTGCATAATGGTGAAGATAATGGAATACCTTTTAGCAAAAGGACTGTCACAACACAAAATTTCACTGTCCCTAAAAAAATAGCAAAGATATGTAATTAGACCCTAAACAAATAGGTCCTATTAAATGAATATATGTGCTTGTAAAAGTTTCCTCTGTGCGTTTGTTCAAACTGTGTGCATTCTTATGAAGAAAAACATATTGATCCTCTTTGGTGCCTTACATGCAGTTTTGTCAGTTAGTCACAAGAGGGCAGCAGGCAACTGAGTTCTGCTTTCTGTGCTTTCTTCTTCACAGAGCCTTTAACACAGGATTCATTGCCATGCTGAGGAATGAGATTGGTGTTTATTTTTGGCAGATGCAGTTATATTAGACATTATGAATTCTCGTATCAGTGTTTTTATAGTCTTTGCTATAGTCATTGCTTGTCCATCATAAGGTGGAAACCTCTCCTAAATTGGCACCAAGAGAGAGGTATTTAGTTCCTGACTCATACAGTATGCTTGAGCGGCGCATACTGGGTATAAATTTCTGTGTCTTGGGTAAAAACAGTAATTTAGTTTGGATTACATGCAATGATTCACAGATGTTTGTTTAACCCACTCACACATGCAAATTACCCTTTCAATATCTCAGTGTTTCATGTGTTTTCAAAGTACCAGGAAACTTTGCACTAAAGAATCTGTGAAGTGCATAAACTTTAGGTAAGAAATCCAGTGTTCAAATGAGATAACACAATTTAAAAAGCTTTTTTCACACTGAAATTAACACATTTTTCTCAGATGTAACTAAAGAGATTTTGCATTCATACTGCTCTGTGAATTATAGTAATTTTCTTTGGCATTGAAGAAAAGCTGCCTGGTCATGTCGTTTCCTGAAACATAATGACACAGTATGACATAACACACTTCCTCTGACATGTTTAAACGCATTCACATGCATGCAAACACTCATATATAGCAACACTTTAATGGTAGGTGAAAACATTCTGTTTAGAGCTAAGGGTTTTATTACAGTTCTTTCATAAATATACGTTGGGAAACAATGGTCTTTTGTTAAAAATGATTGCATAAATTCTCAACTGTCAAGGAGGATTACACATGTGTCAGTGCTAATGACATGAAACCTCATTTCACACGTCACAATTTGTCACATTGCTCATTAAAGTCAAAGTGAAACTTACTTTGTGCCTTGTTCTTCTTTCAGTGGTAATGTGTTATTAACCATCTTCTATAGGTATCAATTTTATTTCAATGGGATTTTAACTGACAGACCAACAAAAAGAGGTACATAACTGTGTAGAACTAAATGGATAAATGGGTTTTAAAGGTTTTAAAAATAAATATTTGAAAAGTGTTGCATCCATTTGTATTCAGGCTCCCAAATCCTTTATTTAGCTCCATCAATCTTCCTGTCATCTTCTTATTGAAGAAAAGCATCCTCACAGCATAATGCTGCCACCACTGGTGTGTTGCTTGGCCTTTATGTTGCTGTTTTTTTCACTAATCTTTTCACAGAACAGCTCTGTTTATACAGACCTAAATTACACACAAGTCAATTTGTTTGGAATAATTTGAGGACTTCTGAAGGCACCTGTTTGTACTGAATATTATTTATGGGTATCATAGTAAAGGAGACTGGCTACAAATGTAAAGCACTCTTTTAAAACTTTTAGTAGTAAAAACCATGAATCATTTGCCTTCCTCTTCAAATTATGTACTGCTTTGTGTTGGTCTATCACAAAAAAATGACAAGAAAATACGAAATAAGAAGTCTGAAGTTTCAACGTGTGAAAATATTTTTTCACGACACTGTAATTGTTCTATGACTCCTTTATACACAGTGACTCAGACTTTTTAAGACGTGACAAAGCTGCACGTCTTCTTTTCTCTCTGATGTATTTCAGAACACGAGTTCTTCAAACTGATCACACTGGCAGTATTTTGTGATCTTAATTAAGTCAAATGAAAGTGAAAACTCACAGCAGACTCAGATTTCACTGAACAAAAATTTCCAGTTATTTGTTAAGTTGAAAGAAAAATCCCACAATGACAAAATACTTATTGTTTTGCAAGACATGATATATGGTGCAGTCCAGGTTCATGCAATATTTAAAGAGTTTGCACTATAGACTTTTACAGACTTTTGTAGACAATTATGAAAAAAAAATAAAAGTTTTTATAAGACAGTGAGGGATGTTTCCTGCAGTTGCATGGCTTCTGTTATTTTTACCCCTGCCCATCAAATGGTCACCATAAGCCTGGCAAAGATTTCACAGTGACTCTCATGGTGCAAAAAGCAAAAGAAGAATTTTATGCAATTTTTGACTTCCCTTTTTTTGTCTGAACGTAAAGCAGAAAAAACAGTAAACAAGGCTTATTAATAATATACCAACTCCAGGAAATGCAAAGATCACTGGTTCAGCATACATCTGTCTGCAGTTACCACAGCTTAAAATTTATATCCGGTGCCATGTGGACTGATGACATTTAAAACGAAAATGCTACTGTAAATGACAGCATGATGCGCCTCAGGCCCAAGCTGCATCCCCAAAGAGCAAAATTTGGGTTTTTTAACAGACAAAGACAGAAGCACATTTTACATTAATTTTTACTGCTTGGTGATCTGTTCCTTATAAAATAATAAGACTTTTGGTTTCAGCATTGTTTTAACAGATCAACAGTTAAAGCTATGTTAATGACAGTTAGCCTTGCAGGTTTACACCTGCTAACTAGGTTAAATCCAATCAGTGTGACGTCATGGGTGGATCTCCAGCTTCAAGTCCTTTGCCGCCTCCAATAGGTTTTCCTCCAGAACTGCCCTGTACATATTTTGCTCCATCCATCTTCCAGTCAGCTCAGACAGCTTCCCTGTTTAAGAAAAAACATGCCCACATAATGATGCTGCCACCACCAGCTTGCAATTCTCGCTTTCTGGCACACATGGCTTATTGCAGGTAGGCCAGAAAGTTTAGTTTTGGACTCATTTGACCAGATCATCTTCTTCCATGTGCTTGCTGTGTCTCTCACATGGTTTGTGGCAAACTGCAAACATAACTTCTTATGGCCTTCTTTCAAGAATGACGTTCTACTTTCTACTCTTCCTTAAAGGCCAGATTTATGAACCGCATGATTTATGGTTATTATGTGAACAGATTGTTTTACCTGAATTGTGGATTTATGCAGAAACCTTTTTGAATCCAAATTTATATTCTTTTTCCTATCTGTACAATACACAGTAAGAAAGAATGCCAAGTGAATTAACTCACTCTACCTAAAGCTAATGCTAAGTCAGTCAACCTTTAGCTGGATGTATGAGCTGGTTATAGATGTTAGATTTGTTTTTTTAACTTGAAGATCAGATTATTTATTATACAAGGTTGATGAAAGCTGATCAGAGTACCCCCCTGTGAATTCTTGAACTCCTGGACTCTGACTGGTCTTATGAAATTGAATTCTAATCTGTGCTAGTTAATGAATACAAAAGAAGTAATGAAGACTCAAGGATTGTTTTTATGTTAGTGTACAAATTGACTTTTTGATCAGACTGGCTGCTTACTGGACATTGATGATTAATTAAACCGGGTCTTGGTCTGGAGTTGAGTAATCAAATAGATAAATTGATCTCCATGATAATTTATGTGACATTCCTTTTGTGAAACCAAACCAGGGAAACTCAAGCCAGGACAACTGGAAATTTCCAGCACCTAGGTTTTGTTGGCATTGTATGTTTTTCGCTCCCTGCATATAATCTCAGTCCACTTTCCTTTGCATATTGTCAATGTCTACTTGTTCCCTGTTATCCTAACCCTCTGTTATAAACTTTTTGTCTGATTTTGTTTGACCTGGTTGTGTGATGACCTTGACTTTTTGTGTTTTCTTTGTGCATTTTTATTGTTTCCTGCACCCTATCCTCCATTTTAGCACAGTAGACATTAGACACTGCATTCTGCCCAAATGTGCATTCAGCAAACCAGTTCCTTCTCAAGTTTGCATAATGGTGAAGATAATGGAATACCTTTTAGCAAAAGGACTGTCACAACACAAAATTTCACTGTCCCTAAAAAAATAGCAAAGATATGTAATTAGACCCTAAACAAATAGGTCCTATTAAATGAATATATGTGCTTGTAAAAGTTTCCTCTGTGCGTTTGTTCAAACTGTGTGCATTCTTATGAAGAAAAACATATTGATCCTCTTTGGTGCCTTACATGCAGTTTTGTCAGTTAGTCACAAGAGGGCAGCAGGCAACTGAGTTCTGCTTTCTGTGCTTTCTTCTTCACAGAGCCTTTAACACAGGATTCATTGCCATGCTGAGGAATGAGATTGGTGTTTATTTTTGGCAGATGCAGTTATATTAGACATTATGAATTCTCGTATCAGTGTTTTTATAGTCTTTGCTATAGTCATTGCTTGTCCATCATAAGGTGGACACCTCTCCTAAATTGGCACCAAGAGAGAGGTATTTAGTTCCTGACTCATACAGTATGCTTGAGCGGCGCATACTGGGTATAAATTTCTGTGTCTTGGGTAAAAACAGTAATTTAGTTTGGATTACATGCAATGATTCACAGATGTTTGTTTAACCCACTCACACATGCAAATTACCCTTTCAATATCTCAGTGTTTCATGTGTTTTCAAAGTACCAGGAAACTTTGCACTAAAGAATCTGTGAAGTGCATAAACTTTAGGTAAGAAATCCAGTGTTCAAATGAGATAACACAATTTAAAAAGCTTTTTTCACACTGAAATTAACACATTTTTCTCAGATGTAACTAAAGAGATTTTGCATTCATACTGCTCTGTGAATTATAGTAATTTTCTTTGGCATTGAAGAAAAGCTGCCTGGTCATGTCGTTTCCTGAAACATAATGACACAGTATGACATAACACACTTCCTCTGACATGTTTAAACGCATTCACATGCATGCAAACACTCATATATAGCAACACTTTAATGGTAGGTGAAAACATTCTGTTTAGAGCTAAGGGTTTTATTACAGTTCTTTCATAAATATACGTTGGGAAACAATGGTCTTTTGTTAAAAATGATTGCATAAATTCTCAACTGTCAAGGAGGATTACACATGTGTCAGTGCTAATGACATGAAACCTCATTTCACACGTCACAATTTGTCACATTGCTCATTAAAGTCAAAGTGAAACTTACTTTGTGCCTTGTTCTTCTTTCAGTGGTAATGTGTTATTAACCATCTTCTATAGGTATCAATTTATTTCAATGGGATTTTAACTGACAGACCAACAAAAAGAGGTACATAACTGTGTAGAACTAAATGGATAAATGGGTTTTAAAGGTTTTAAAAATAAATATTTGAAAAGTGTTGCATCCATTTGTATTCAGGCTCCCAAATCCTTTATTTAGCTCCATCAATCTTCCTGTCATCTTCTTATTGAAGAAAAGCATCCTCACAGCATAATGCTGCCACCACTTGGTGTGTTGCTTGGCCTTTATGTTGCTGTTTTTTTCACTAATCTTTTCACAGAACAGCTCTGTTTATACAGACCTAAATTACACACAAGTCAATTTGTTTGGAATAATTTGAGGACTTCTGAAGGCACCTGTTTGTACTGAATATTATTTATGGGTATCATAGTAAAGGAGACTGGCTACAAATGTAAAGCACTCTTTTAAAACTTTTAGTAGTAAAAACCATGAATCATTTGCCTTCCTCTTCAAATTATGTACTGCTTTGTGTTGGTCTATCACAAAAAAATGACAAGAAAATACGAAATAAGAAGTCTGAAGTTTCAACGTGTGAAAATATTTTTTCACGACACTGTAATTGTTCTATGACTCCTTTATACACAGTGACTCAGACTTTTTAAGACGTGACAAAGCTGCACGTCTTCTTTTCTCTCTGATGTATTTCAGAACACGAGTTCTTCAAACTGATCACACTGGCAGTATTTTGTGATCTTAATTAAGTCAAATGAAAGTGAAAACTCACAGCAGACTCAGATTTCACTGAACAAAAATTTCCAGTTATTTGTTAAGTTGAAAGAAAAATCCCACAATGACAAAATACTTATTGTTTTGCAAGACATGATATATGGTGCAGTCCAGGTTCATGCAATATTTAAAGAGTTTGCACTATAGACTTTTACAGACTTTTGTAGACAATTATGAAAAAAAAATAAAAGTTTTTATAAGACAGTGAGGGATGTTTCCTGCAGTTGCATGGCTTCTGTTATTTTTACCCCTGCCCATCAAATGGTCACCATAAGCCTGGCAAAGATTTCACAGTGACTCTCATGGTGCAAAAAGCAAAAGAAGAATTTTATGCAATTTTTGACTTCCCTTTTTTTGTCTGAACGTAAAGCAGAAAAAACAGTAAACAAGGCTTATTAATAATATACCAACTCCAGGAAATGCAAAGATCACTGGTTCAGCATACATCTGTCTGCAGTTACCACAGCTTAAAATTTATATCCGGTGCCATGTGGACTGATGACATTTAAAACGAAAATGCTACTGTAAATGACAGCATGATGCGCCTCAGGCCCAAGCTGCATCCCCAAAGAGCAAAATTTGGGTTTTTTAACAGACAAAGACAGAAGCACATTTTACATTAATTTTTGCTGCTTGGTGATCTGTTCCTCATAAAATAATAAGACTTTTGGTTTCAGCATTGTTTAAACACATCAACAGTGTAACAGGTGTCTGTTTATAAATTATAGCTATGTTATGACATTTGCATAAAACCTTGCATGTTCAGGTGCATCATATCTGCATTGTAATATATATATATATATATTCTGATTACAACCTCTCATGGCCTCTATTGAAGCCCTGCTTTGCACCATAGTTGACTTTGTATTTTAAAACCTGCAAAGCCCCTGGTTCTGTGTGTACTGAGATGTCTGAAGAAAAATAGACCAGATGAAACCCCATAATGACAATCAACTCATTTAGATCTACATAAAATCAAGATCAACTGCTGCTACTCTTGTCCTCTAATACTGACAGCTCAATGTATCTAAAGAGCTGTATAGAGACATTTTTATTACAGTTTGCACCCTTCTCCTCTTTTAGCAGCTCTTCTGAAATATTTTTAAATTGAGGAGGTTTCAAATGGAAATGCTCAATGCACAAAGACAATTTTTGCCCATCAAGAGGCTCTGCCTCATTTTGGATTTTTGTCTTGTGAGGTTCTCAACAAGATTGGTTGCAACAAGATTGCAAGTGTAATTTAGCATGAATGCTGCCTTAGATAATGCTAAAGACAGTGGTTTTGTTTGGATAAATTCTCCGATCTTTAGTGATACTTTTACAGCTACAAAAAACCTAAATCTGACTTATTTGACCAAATAAATATTTCAACTTACCGATAAGGCCAGGCTGCCTAATTGGTCTCTCTAAATTGCCCTTTGGTGTGTGTGCTTGGTTGTTTGTGTGTTGCCCTGCGATGGACTGGCGACCTGTCCAGGGCAGTGGCGATTGCTCTAAGACTTGAAGGGAAGCTCAGCTTCCCCTAAAATGTCAAAAAATAAGTGATCAAATATATACTGTTGTGTGTACATGTCATTGACTAAATATGTGCTACAACGCGCTCAACTTTTGTTCAGAATCAGCTTCTTATCACTGGTAACGACGCGGCTTTCTTCTCACTCATTCCCGCAGCTTCACAGTGCTTTAAACAGTGAGTTCAATAGCGAAGCAAAAATGCTGGGCTTTGTCCCGGCCATCGGACGCTCAGCATCTCTGGGGGGGGCCTCGGCTGCAGCGAAACGAGACGAGTCATTGGTTAAATGCTGGGCTATGTCCCGCCCAGCGTCTCTGGGGGTCTATGGGGCAGTGGGCTGGCATCAGCTTCTGCATGATGATTGGATGATCTGTCTGAGGTTGAATCCCTTTTTGATTGACAATGAAATGAGCGAATCAGCGATCTTGAAATTGAGCTTCCTCGCGACCCACTATGGAAGAAGCAGTATAGAAAAATGACTGATAAGGCCTTAGAAAGATTGCTTCTCTATTCAATTTAAATTTTTTTTTTGCATGATGTTTTTAATTTGTATATGCAGACAGGTCCTGATCACTAACAAGAGGTTAACAAACCTGTGATTGAACACACATGGAGTTATGTAGTTAACAAAAAATGTGAAATAACTCTAAACATTTTTATATTTTAGATTTAGAAAACAAAATAGCCACTCTTTGCTCTTATTACTGCTTTCATCTCTTGACATTCTCTCCCTGAGCTTCATGAGGTGGTCACCTGAAATGGTTTTCCAAAGAGCCTTGAAATAACTTCCCAGCCGTTCATTGAGAGAGGTTAATATTTCAGTCATCTTTACTTTAAGGATTCTAAAATATAACATATTTAGTTACTTTACAATTTTTGGTTTGCTACATAATTGCATATGTGCAATTTACTGCATTTACTGTTTTGATGCCTTCAGTGAGAATCTAAGTGCAATGTAAATAGTCATAAATCTATCTATCTATCTATCTATCTATCTATCTATCTATCTATCTATCTATCTATCTATCTATCTATCTATCTATCTATCTCTATCTAGGATATATGGTTTAGGAGTGAAATTTATGGAAAATGTAGTATCATGAAAGTAGGGCATTTAAGTTTAAGTGTGCAATGGTGATTTCTCATCTCAAACTATTTATTGAAACAAAAGCCAACAGTGTTGGGTATGTCACAATGAAAAATGTCAATGTCTTATTAACATGTCATGTGACCTTGAGCATCAATTACAGCTTGACAATGACGTCTCATGATGTTCACAAGTCAACTTATTGTCTGCTGAGGCATGACATCCCATTCTTCATTAAGGACGGCCCTCGGGTCATTGAGGTTCTGGGGTACAGAGTTACAAGCCTCTATATGGCGACTGAGCTGATTCCATAGGTTTTCTATAGGTTTCAGGTCTGTAGAAAGACACTCCATTCGAGGTACCCCAGTCTCCTGCAGTCATTCCTTAATGATGCGACCTTGATGACCTGGAGCATTGTTGTCCATGAAGATGAAATTAGGCCCTTTTTGTTCATGCAAGCTAACAATGAAAGAATAAATTATGTTATTCGGGTAGTATGGGCTTGTCACTCTACCATTTACAAAGTGTAGGTTAGTTTTTTTATTGACTAGAACCTGCCCATACTGTAAAAAACCACCACCACCATCAAAGGCTCATCTGGTGACAGCAGTGGCTGGTGCATAGCTCTCATTTTTGACGTCTTCAACATCATTTTATGCTCAGTGTATATCAGATCTCATCAGAGGAACAGCAATGAGGCCCACAGGTCCCTCGTCTAGCATAAATGCTCCCAGGCCCATGACAGACGATGATGCCTGTCCCTGGTGGTGTGGTCAGGTGCCCTTGCAGGTTGTCCAGCATGCAGACCACACTGATGTAAACGGTTTTGAATAATCTGGCATGACATGAGTTCCTATCATCTCCCTAATGCCTGGAGTGACTTTCTGTGACTCTTCCAGTCTCTCTGTATATCTGTTGCAATCTGCTGGTGATACTCTAAACTCAGTGGCCACATCCATCTGAGAGCATACTGGTTTACAATAGTGAGCTACTGATGATCAATTGTTAGGTGTCGTCTTGGTCTCAGGATGTCAGAATGTGAACATCATGATGAGGAGGACTGTTTAAATCCAATTCTGATTGAACCAGGACATTTATTGGTCGATTCATGGATCAAACACCTGTTGTTAATTTTACCGTTAAGCTTCTTACTAGAGAACAGCAAGTTGTGCAAAATGTACAGAAAAATTAAACAGTTGGACATGTGCATTCAAAAGTTTAAAGAAGGTTCACCTATAAGTTCACCTATAAAGGTTATACCTCATTTAAATTCATCCTGAAATTTTGCATGAAAGCCAAAGATCCCTAACTGTTTGTGAGTAGTTCATATGTGTGTAAGAATGTATATACCATTAGCTCATGTCCTTTTTTAAATGAGATAATGGTAATTTTGTATTGTGAATAGTTTAATCGTGCACACTTTTCCAGGGCCGGCAAATGGAAAGTAGCTTTTGCTAAGTCGGGTTTAAAGCATATCTTCTCATTGTGAGATTAATGTTTTTTTTATACATGGTCCCTGATAGATGGCCTGAGGTAAATATACGTTCCAAAGTAGTACAAAAGCAGTATATTTCTGGGTAACAGCCCAGCTACATGCCTTTATACCCTTAAATGTACAGTTAGGTACTTGTTTTTTTAAGAGTGTTTATGTGAAGAGATAGATATTTATTACAGAGAGATATTTTAAATACTACAAGTCATGATTTTGTGACCAGTCTCCATATTGTGTTTTGTTGCTTGTCTCATTTTAAAGGTCTCCTAATGCCAAAAAAGCATAAAAAATATATAATAAAGGTTTGATACATTTTTGAGCCACAACTGAAAAAAAAACAAAAAACGTTTTTCCTCTTTTCAAGTGCTTGAGCATCTTTCTAATGCCAAGAACTATATTGCCCGGATCAAAAACTACCACAGTCCCTGAATCATAGGAACATTTACTTTTTCTTCCCATAGAAAGTACTCCTGGATCAGTGCTTCTGTGTTCTTTTTGTGTCTCTGCTCTGTTCTCTCAAACCCCCAGTCGGTCGTGGCAGATGGCCACTCATACTGGCCCTGGTTCTGCTGGAGGTTTCTCCTGTTAAAAAAGGGAGTTTTTTCCTCTCCACTGTCGCTAAAGCCATTTTCAGTATGAGGGATTTGCTTAAGTCAACGCCATTGACTGTCCACTGTCTCTACATGCTCATCCGGGAGGAGTGAATGCTGCAAACACTGACTGGCTGCAATCTGCTGGGTTTTCCCTTTCGAAAAAATTTTTTTCCAATTTGAATAAATAACTGAATCTGACTGCACTGTTCAATGATTAAGATTAATTGGAATGTATGTACCTGCTTTTGTGAAGTGCCTTGAGACGACATGTGTTATGAATTGGCGCTATATAAATAAACTGAAATGAATTGAAACTGAATTGATGCCAGAACCAGATACCTCGTCAGCTAGCGGCATGTACAGAATTTCTCAGGGGGTCGGGGCACTTATATCTGCTGAACAAGCAATGAAGGAAAAAATTTGTTCATGAGGCAAATGACATAACTTGCTTTCATTTTGTGTTTGATGGGCCTCCTTATTTTTCCCATTTTTAAAAAAATACTATGACAAATGGGACTCTGCATCCAAGCATATTAAAACTAGATGTTTTAATCAACTTTACCATAAATATTCAGAAGAAAAAAAACAAAAATGCTTTGGTTATATGTATTTCAAAGGTGTTGTTAAAGGTGTAATTGTATTAGTTTTCAATTATTTCTTAATGTTATAACATGTTATAACATTAAGGTTTAACATTAATGATATAACATAAATAAACCAAATTGCAGGTTGTATTATTTTGCTATTGCAAAAAAGTTGAATTTATTTCAAGGCCTAACACATCGTTAACAGGGTTACCAGTCATGGAGGAGGGTGCTGATGTTTCATAATTGCAGAAAGGGTTAATTTGCATGAACAAATATCCAAGATTCTGTGAGCATCTGTTGGCTATGACTCTGGACAGTAAAACCTGGCATCCAGATCCATCTCACAAGCCGCTCAGTAACCACCTGTCCCTGATTAAGACATTTAAAGTCAGAGGATCCATTTGCCTCTTTGAACCATGTCAGCAGTATGTTAACATAAGCTCTACCAATCAGCTGTCCCTGAGTAAAGATACAGCTATCAAACAGCGCTGCGCGCAAACAAATACTAACGGGTGCTGAAAAAGTTATTCCTCTTGTGTTTGCAGAGGGATCAGACTCGTAGTCTAAGTGCAAACATGTGTCTTTATGTTTTTTAGCTGCAGGTCTACACCTAAAATATCCCAAAACAAACACAAACGTTAATGTTTCCTAGATACAGATAATAATACATCAAAACTCAAATGCAACATTGCTCATTGATTGCAAAAGTAATTCACTGCTACAAGCAACATTTTAATCTTCAATGATTTTTGGACTTTTTGTAGTTTTATATTATTAGTTAAGGTTTTGTTCCCTCTTACTAACTCTGCACTTGTGCATGAGGAAACCATTGCTGAGCAGATGTAGCAACTCAGGTTGTTTTGCACCTTTCTCTACTGCTCCTCTCTTTGACAGTGGATTAAAGTGACAGACCCCACCCCTCTTTGGTGCGTGCAAAACACACCCACTTACCCATACACACACACGCTCACACACACACACACACACACACACACACACACACACACACACACACACACACACACGACGCACACACACACACACACACACACACACACACACACACACACAAAACCACAGGCCAAACAGAGGCCCGTGACAAGTCCTGGCAAGCCAGACAAATTTAACTAGGACCCCGACGCTTGTAAGTGCATATTATCAAGTGTTATTGTCACGCTGCTGAGTGAGACGACCAAAACATCACATGAGACGACTTCATTAGATTTCATCACGGCACTGACTACAACTAAAAAAAGAATGCAACACAAACAAAATACTTTAAATGTGGTTTGCCTGCAAGTTGAAGATGGCATGACTAGCTACCATCAACTAACAGACACCTGGAGTTTGTCTGACAAGTGTAAAATTAGCTCCTAAATTAGTGTAAATAACATATTAACACATATTTTACTTTGTTTTACATTGTCTTGCTTACAGGACTTTCAAAAATACAAATTCTCTCCATTATTTGTTCACATTTTAACCCATTACAACCACCAACTTCTATTTTTTTTTCTGAGATTTTAGGTGCTAGATCATCACAAAGTAGTGCATACTTGTGAAGGGAAAAGAAAATAATGAATGTCATTTAATTCTGTTTCAACAAATACAAATCTGAAAAGTTTAACATAGTGGTGGCAGCATAATGATGGAGAATCCAAATAATTTATTATGTTTGTCCTGTTTGACAAAAAGTGAAAAAGCTCAAGGGGTGTTAATACGGTTGTCTAGGATTATTTTTTATACACATGTAAATGTTGAGTATAAGAAAAAACATCATATGACATCATAAAAGAGGAGAAACTCTCAAACTTGGGGCTCACATTCCAAATTTCTTCCTTCTCCTAATGAATTATTCATGGTTTGTCCGAGTAAGACCTTTTCCAACAAGACAAGATTTTGTCTTGGATAACTTTTTTGTGCTCTTGCAACTGCTGACACAAAGCATTTTTTTCAGAGACCAGCACAAAAATAAGAGGATCCCAGAGGACCAAGGAGGAACAGAGAAGAACATCCAGGACAACATGTAACCAAAACTCATTGTCTCTGCTGACACTAATAACCCCATTAAAAATCCAGCATAGGGTGGAAAACAGTTCTTAGTGCACATCTGCAGGGTGTCTGCTTTCCTCATGTGAGTGAATGGCTTTTTTAAATTTGCTGACAGAGGTTGACTAATTCAGTTCCTGATGCTGCAGCTGCACTTTGCAACCAGTTCACCAGATAATATGCTTTCCCCTCCCTTTTTTTCTTGCATTTTCATTTCCCATGGTGATGAAAACAAAACCTTTTTCAGTTTAGAAGCTGTTGGTTTGACACAGTTTGATGCTCAAGCATGCACCTATTACAAACAGCGTTTGGGGCTTGCACCTTTCTGTGTCACACCTGCTTCATCCTCCTGAGAAATAACGGTTTTGTAAACTCTTGCTTGCCGTTCTCAAACTGATCCTGCAGCTTTGCTTAATGAATTTTTCGCCTTGGTTTGTTCTCCTTTTCTTCCATTTTTTCTTCCATTTTTGTGCACATTTGTTGCTGCAGTCCTTCAAATTCTTGCCTGCCCTGAGATAGCCACACCCCTGGTTTTTATTTTCTATTTTCTTTGGTTTTTTTTTTTTTTCTCTTGGAGTCCTGAGACACAGTAACCCACTTCCAGTTCCTTCCTCTCTCTGAAGAAGAGTGTGTATAAATGTTAAAGTTAATGGTTTCTGTTCTTGCAGGTTTTTTCTTTCTTGCTCCAGATCCTATTACCCTTATCTCATACAACAATGTTAACCTCTATCGGTGTGTGCATGGTCTGAATCAACCAGCACGTAGTTGCCCTGTTTGAGATTTGGAGTGGACAGGGACCCCTGGCATTATCAGAGGACCCCTAGCAAGACACGACCCTCCTCTGCATGCAAGGAATGCAAGCTAGATTCACCCCAGAAACTTAATGAAAAGCCACATTCATTCAGATCCACACAACAGAACTTTATAATTGTTTGACTGACAGCAGAGTGTAGACAAAGAAAGGCAAAAGGATTTTTCATCAAGAGGAGCCTGAAACAGATGTCCAACTCTCTTTTTCACCATTTTTAGCTGTGCACATCTACATGATGGAGCTGCAGAAACATTCTTACCAGTTTGGTTTTTCATTCTGCAACTGTTTTAAAAATTGTTTTAAACACAAACTAGCACAGAACTGTCCTTCTTCGTGTGTTTCTTTCTCCCCCCTTTTTTCACCAGTTTTCATTCCGGCCTCTCCTCTCCCCCCACTTGTTTTTCTCCCTCTCTACCTTCCCCCCATGGCTAAGTCTGGCAGGTCCACGGGTTCAAAGACGTGCATGCACCAGAATGTAGGTCAGCGATTGGTGCTGAGTTACCGATTAGAAACAGCTGTATGTTTTTAGGCCACTCTCTCTCTCTCTCTTTATCTGCTGCAGCTAGAAACCGCTGCACAATCATACAGAGAAATATATTCACTCTGTTGCTCCAAGCTCTGAAAACTTTGCATTTAGTTCCACTTTTTTTCTCATAAAACAAAAGGTATCTAGGGGAATTACAAAAGCAAACCATTCTCTTGCAAGAGTTTATAAACAGGCCATACTCATCAGTGTTGCATTACTGATCTCTGCAGATACAAAAAAAAATATATGTTAGCATGTTGTGTTTTCTTCTCCTCTTTTTTGTTATGGTGTGATGAAAACCTCCACAGAAGTTTGTTGCTCTCCTCTGTCTTAGGAAAGTCTTGAATATCTGTGGTTTTGCCTATTGTTTTTTGGATGAAAACATTGTTCAGTTGTTTTCCTTCTATTTGCCCTGCAAACATTTTTACATTTCGTGACATAAAACCACAAACTTCAGTGTATATTATTGGGATTTCAGGTAATAGACCAATACAAAGTAATGGCAGTGGAAGGAATGTGTTTTTTTCTACATTTTTCTACATTTAAATACTTTGTAGAACCACCTTTCGCTGCAACTGCACCTGGAGACCAAACGTCTTGCTAATTCTTCTTTGCAAAACAGCTGAAACTCAGTCAGATTGTACAGAAAATATCTATGTGAGCCAATTTATAAGTCCTGCCACAGACTGCCAATTGGATTTAGGTCTCAACTTTGACTGAGCCATTTTAACATATTGCGTTTTCTGTGATCTAAACCACTCCTTATCCATGTCTCTAAAAGTTGCCAACAAAAGCAGTCTGGAGCAAAGAAAAGCAAAAATTCTATAAGGTTTTAGGAACAAATAGAATCAAACTATTGACATATATTACTGGATTGGACATCACGTGACCACCACATGACACCCATTGCCATTGTTCTACATTAAGTCAGGGCTACCGCAGAACCAGCGCCAGAAGTACACAAAACTGTTTTTTTAAAGGCCAATAAAGTTCCTAGTAGAAGGACATTTTGCTTTGACAGTTTGACTTAAATGTAATTCAGATTTAATTAACATGAAATGTAATTTTACAAGTATGCCATCAAAATGTCAGTTATTTTCTACCGCTTATTCCATTGTGGGTCACAGGGAAGCTGGTGCCTATCTCCAGCAGTCTATGGGCGAGAGGCGGGGTACACCCTGGACAGGTTGCCAGTCCATCACAAGCAACACACAAACAACAAAGCACACACTCATTCATAAACCTAAGAGCAATTTAGAGTGATCAATTAACCTAACAGGCATGTCTTTGGACTGTGGGAGGAAGCCGGACTACGCACGGGGAGAACAGGCAAACTCCATGCAGACCTTCTCGCTGCAAGGCAACAGTGCTACCAACTGCGCCACCGTGCAGCCCGCCATCAAAATGTTTAAAATAATAAAAACATTTTACCTGGTTTAATAAATGTTAAATATTTGTGGGGTTTACGAAGTGTACACAATATCTGAATTCCTGGACATTTTAGCATTAGACTAAAATAGGCTATGCTAGCATTTTCACTCTTCGCCACTAGTGTTTATGTCTTACCTGCTTTCTTATAAACAAATATTAATGAAAGCACTTTGCTGCATCGGTGACCAGTGCTTTTTTCTTTCTTTTCCTCTCTCTCTGCTCCACCTTTCCTCTTTGGCTGTCTCTAGCACTCCATTTTGCAAGCTATGGGGCCAAGCATGTAACCTGGTGTGTCTGTCTGTGCACTGCTGTGTGCATCTGGGAACTACAGCGAATCAGATAACTGAGTGAGTCACACAAACAACATGGTTATTTACACCCGACACCAACTGAAGCTTTGGTCACGGTGGAACCGGGAAATGTCCCGGTGCTCCCAATGGCCAGTCCGACCCTGGGCCTAGGTCACAGGAGTCACATAAACCCTCTATTTAATATATCTGTCACAGTCTGTGTGTTTTCCTGTGTGGGTTCCTGTTGTTTCCCTGAGGAGCGTCTGCTGGTGGGCATGGTGTGCAGCCCTACAGCTTCACACCTGCAGGCAATCATCTGCAGGTGTTTTTAAGGAGCTGCGGGACGAGCATTCTTCGCCTGATGGCCCACGTCGAGTGTTAACTTAAGCCTCTGCACCTTAGTCTTGAACCCCCAGTGTTTTGAGACTCTGCAGTACTTTCTGTCGACCTTGTATTTACCCAAGCCTGTCTTACTGCTTCCCCAGGTCTCCGTGAGCTGCAGCCCTGGACCTTTCAACCACAACCCTCCGACAGTTAAACCCTGGACACAGTTTCCGGATCGACCTCGCAAGAGCCACCGCATCAACCTGCCTGCCGGCTCTCCAGTAAGACCGCTCCACCAATCACGCCCTCTGACTACTCGGACCTCGGATAACACACTCACACGGACTGTGCACAGCCCCCAAGCCACCACCTAGGATTTTCCGGTGAGCCGCACAACCACAAGATCCTCTCTGGAGAAATAAGTTGGGAACGTTGCTGACTTTACCTTTCATTCACAGAACCTGGTCGCCGAGTTCTGCTGGTCATATCCAGCCTTATTGTTTTAAATAAACTACCAACTCTGTCTTACCTGTCCGCCTCTGATTGTTTCTGCATGTGGGTCAAGAAACTGTCTAGTAATACAGTGCCTTGCGAAAGTACTTGGCCCCCTTGAACTGGTCAACCTCTTGCCACATTTCAGGCTTCAAACATAAAGATAGAAAATTCTATTTTTTTGTGAAGAATCAACAACAAGTGGGACACAATCGTGAAGTGGAATAAAATTTTTTGGATGTGTTTTTTAACAAATAAAGTTTTTTAACAAATAAAAAGTTTTTTAACAAATAAAAAACTGAAATATTATTATTATATATTATTCGGCCCCTTTACTTTCAGTGCAGCAAACTCACTCCAGAAGTTTAGTGAGGATCTCTGAACGATCCAATGTTGTCCCAAATGACTGATGATGATAAATAGAATCCACCTGTGTGTAATCAAGTCTCCGTATAAATGCAACTGCTCAGTGATAGTCTCAGGGTTCTGTTCAAAGCACAGAGAGCATCATGAAGACCAAGGAATGCACCAGGCAGGTCCGAGATACTGTTGTGGAGAAGTTTAAAGCCGGATTTGGATACAAAAAGATTTCCCAAGCTTTAAAAATCCCAAGGAGCACTGTGGAAGCAATCATATTGAAATGGAAGGAGTATCAGACCACTGCAAATCTACCAAGACCCAGCCGTCCCTCTAAACTTTCATCTCGAACAAGGAGAAGACTGATCAGAGATGCAGCCAAGAGGCCCATGATCACTCTGGATGAACTGCATAAATCTACAGCTGAGGTGGGAGAGTCTGTCCATAGGACAACAATCAGTCGTACACTGCACAAATCTGGCCTTTATGGAAGAGTGGCAAGAAGAAAGCCATTTCTCAAAGATATCCATAAAAAGTCTCAAGTCTCAAGTTTGCCACAAGCCACCTGGGAGACACACCAAAAATGTGGAAGAAGGTGCTCTGGTCAGATGAAACCAAAATCGAACTGTTTGGCTACAATGCAAAACGATATGTTTGACGTAAAAGCAGCACAGCTCATCACCCTGAACACACCATCCCCACTGTCAAACATGGTGGTGGCAGCATCATGGTTTGGCCCTGCAGCAGGGACAGGGAAGATGGTCAAAATTGATGGGAAGATGGATGGGGCCAAATACAGGACCATTCTGGAAGAAAACCTGAGACTGGGACGGAGATTTATCTTCCAACAAGACAATGATCCAAAACATAAAGCCAAATCTACAATGGAATGGTTCACAAATAAACGTATCCAGGTGGTGGAATGGCCAATTCAAAGTCCAGACCTGAATCCAATCGAGAATCTGTGGAAAGAGCTGAAGACTGCTGTTCACAAACGCTCTCCATCCAACCTCACTGAGCTCGAGCTGTTTTGCAAGCAAGAATGGGCAAGAATTTCAGTTTCTCGATGTGCAAAACTGATAGAGACATACCCCAAGCGACTTGCAGCTGTAATTGCAGCAAAGGGTGGTGCTACAAAGTATTAACGCAAGGGGGCCGAATAATATTGCATGCCCCACTTTTCAGTTTTTTATTTGTTAAAAAAGTTTGACACATCCAATAAATTTCATTCCACTTCACTATTGTGTCCCACTTGTTGTTGATTCTTCACAAAAAAATGGAATTTTCTATCTTTATGTTTGAAGCCTGAAATGTGGCAAGAGGTTGAAAAGTTCAAGGGGGCCGAGTACTTTCGCAAGGCACTGTATGTCAGAACCATCAGGCCAGTTTGACCCCGCAGAACCAATCGCTAGTGCCCTATCTGAACCATCTCAGGCATATGCCCAGGAAAACACAATTCGAACAACAGAATTACACTCTACAGCGAATTGACCAGCTCACTTCCTCATTCCAGAGTCTATCTAACCATGCTTTGTCTTCAGTAAAGCCTCCTTCTACAGCTGGCGCCGCGTCCTCATCCCCTCCTCAGGCTCCTCGCGGGAGAGATGTGCTTTATCCCACCCCGGAGCATTACGACGGAGAAATAGGGAAATGCGGGGGTTTCCTGCTCCAGTATTCGTTAGTTTTTTGTAGAAACTCTTTCCCAGATCATGCTTCTAGGATTTCCTATGTAGTAGGATTACTTCAAGGAAAAGCCCTCAGATGGGCCGAAGCACAATTTAATTCTCAAACCTTGTTGAATCAGGCTTTTCAAGATTTTGAAACCGTGTTTAGACTGACTTTTGGCAACACTGAATCGGGCCCTGACATAACCCGAAAATTATGGAAACAAAAACAGGGAAACAAGACTGTAGCTGAATTTGCCATAGATTTTCGCACTCTTGCCGCATCTTCTGGGTGGAACAATCAGGCTCTTAAAGCAGCGTTCCACTACGCACTAAATGAACGGTTAAAAGATGACCTAGCCTGCAGGGACGAGCCAGAGGCTCTGGAGGACTTAATTTCGTTAACCATCAAGATAGATAATAGACTACGGGAGAGAGCAAGGGAGAGAAGCCAACGGGGTTCGTTAAGACAAGCTTCAGTGAATTCTCCAGCATCAGAAACACCCAGGCCTCAAGTCACCCAGACTCCTGAGGAGCCCATGCAGGTGGGAAGGGCAAGACTAACCCCTGAAGAAAGACGACGGCGAATGGACAATCGAGTCTGCCTTTACTGCTGCCAGGCCAGTCATTTTGTAGCTCACTGCCCTTCCTGGCCAAAAGGGGGAGCCCACCAATGAAAACGGGAGTCCTGGCAGGCAACCTAGATGAGCAATCCTCCCGTTTATCCCTCCCAGCTTCTGTTGTTATGAATCATGATTCGTTTCCCTGCTTAGCCCTGGTGGATTCGGGCTGTGAGCAGAACCTCATTGATGAGAATTTTGTTCATCAGCTAAATCTACCCACCCAGGTTCTGCCAACGCCCATCGGAGTGACGGCCCTGGACGGTAAATCACTTACTCGTGTCACTCACAAGACAAAACAGATTGAACTAATCACTTCAGGAAATCAACATGAGAGAATAACCCTTTAGGTTTTTCCCTCTCCACAGTCCCCCATAGTGTTGGGTTATCCCTGGCTAGCTCTCCACAATCCTCAATTTAACTGGGCTCAGGGTCGGGTGGAGTCTTGGAGCAACCAGTGTCATTCTTCCTGCCTGCAAATGGCCCACGTGCCGCCAGCGCCCCTCGAGAGCAGCGAGGAGGTTAAGATGTCTGATCTAGTTAACGTGCTGCCTGAGTATCACCACTTAAGAGAGGTGTTTAGTAAACCTAGAGCCATGTCTGTACCTCCACACCGACCTTTGGACTGTTCAATAGACCTTTTCCCCGGAGCTACACTCCCTTCCAGCAGGTTGTATAACGTCTCAAACCCGGAAAGAGAGAGCATGCAGAAATACATCAACGGATTCTTGGCTGCAGGGATAATCAGACCTTCATCTTCTCCATTAGGGGCAGGATTTTTCTTTGTCTCCAAGAAAGACGGAACACTCAGACCTTGCATCGACTACCTGGGTCTTACCCAAATAACCATTAAGAATAAGTATCCCTTACCTCTCTTGACTTGAGCGTTCGAACCAGTTCAGGGTGCTACAGTTTTCACAAATTATGACTTAAGAAACACCTATCATCTGGTCAGGATCAGGGAAGGCGATGATTTGAAGACCGCTTTTAAGATCCCTATTGGACATTTCAAATACTTAGTTATGCCTTTTGGGCTAACCAACACACCCACCGTTTTCCAATCCCCAATTAACAGTGTGTTAAGGGACTTTTTGAACCAGTTTGTCTTCGTCTATCTGGACGACTTTCTAATATTTTCCAAGAACCTGGAGGAACACAGGACCCATGTTCGAATGGTGATTCAGAGACTGTTTGAGAATAAACTTTTTGTTAAAGCAGAGAAATGTCAGTTCCATTCATCCTCGATCGCTTTTCTGGGCTACATCTTTGAGAGTGGGCAGGTGAAGTTGGACCCCGAGAAGATCCGGGCGGGGCTGGAGTGGCCGGTTCCTGAAACCCGCAAACAGCTACAACGATTCCTTGGTTTTGCCAGTTTTTACCGCCGCTTTATAAAGAACTACAGTCAGACCGTGACACCCCTAACAAGTCTTACCTCGACCATGACATCTTTTCATTGGACATCAGAGGCGGAGAAAGCTTTTCAAGAAATAAAGCTAAAATTCTCTAATGAACTCATCCTCTCTCAGCCGGACCCGGCTAAACAGTTCATCCTTGAAGTTGATGCCTCTGATGTGGGGGTGGGAGCGGTCCTTTCACAAAAGTCCGAGTTGGATAACAAGGTTCATCCATGTGCTTTTTTTTAATCTCACCGCTTAAATGTGGCAGAAAGAAATTATGATGTTGGTGATAGGGAGTTCTGGCTATTAAGTTAGCGTTTGAAGAGTGGCATCACTGGTTAGAGGGGGCAGTTCACCTAGTTGTGGTTTGGACAGATCACAAAAACCTTCAGGTAGCCAAACGATTAAAGAGACAGAGACAGAGACAGTCCGATTGGTCCCTTGGGACATTAAGGAGCTGATAGTTCAGGCTCAAGAAACCGAGCCAGATCCCGGGTTTGGTCCTCCAAATCGAACCTATGTCCCCAGTTCTGTTTGGGCCGGCCTCATACGGTGGGCACATACTGCTAAGTTTACCTGTCACCCGGGTGTTTGTCGAACTGTAGCCGTCATCAGACGTTCATTTTGGTGGCCGTCCCTTTTTGAGGATGTTATGGCCTTTGTAAACACCTGTCACATCTGTGCTCGTAACAAATCACGCAACCAGCCTCCCGCTGACTTGTTACAGCCTTTGCCCATGCCTAAATGTCCCTGGTCAAACATAGCAAGGTGCGGTGCTGCTGGTGTAGGGGTTAAGCGCGTGACCATATGCAGAGGCTACAGTCCTCAAAGCGGCTGTCCTGGGTTTAAGTCCCGGACCCGGCAACATTTGTCGAATGTCTCCCCCTCTCTCTACCCCTCCTTCCTGTCTACCTACTGTCAAAAAAATAAATAAAGGCCACTAGTGCCGAAAAAATATCTTTAAAAAAACAACTACATAGCACTGGACTTTGTTACTAGGCTTCCCGCCTCCAGGGGGTTCACCACTATTCTAACCAACGTCGATCGGTCCCCTAAGTTCATTGGCTCCTACACTAGCCGGGTTCACCTTGTTTTTCACGTTTCTTTATTGAAACCAGTCCTCTCCAGTCCTGACTTCCCTCCTTCCGAGCCCCCACCTCTCAACCTGGCTGGGGATGGTCAGCCTGTCTACGCTGTGCGTAGGATCCTGGATGCTCGTCACCGGGGCCAAGGGTTCCAGTATCTGATGGATTGGGTCGGTTATGGCCCGGAGGACCGTTCCTGGATTCCCAGGTATTTTGGACCACTCTCTTACTAGAGAGTTTGAGGTGTCCCGTCTGCCTGGGTCGTCCAGACCGCCAGGTGGCGGTCCTTGAGGAGGGGGTATTGTCACAGTCTGTGTGTTTTCCTGTGTGAGTTCCTGTTGTTTCCCTGAGGAGTGTCTGCTGGTGGGCGTGGTGTGCAGCCCTACAGCTTCACACCTGCAGACAATCATTTGCAGGTGTTTTTAAGGAGCCGCGGGACGAGCATTCTTCGCCTGATGGCCCACATCGAGTGGTAACTCAAGCCTCTGCACCTTAGCCTTGAACCCCCAGTGTTTTGAGACTCTGCAGAACTTTCTGTCGACCTTGTATTTACCCAAGCCTGTCTTACTGCTTCCCCAGGTCTCCGTGAGCTGCAACCCTGGACCTTTCAACCACAGCCCTCCGACAGTTAAACCCTGGACACAGTTTCCGGATCGACCTCGCAAGAGCCACCACATCAACCCGCCTGCCCGCTCTCCAGTAAGACCGCTCCGCCAATCACACCCTCGGACTACTCGGACCTCGGATAACACACTCACACGGACTGTGCACAGCCCTCAAGCCACCACCTAGGATTTTCCGGTGAGCCGCACAACCACAAGATCCTCTCTGGAGAAATAAGTTGGGAACGTTGCTGACTTTACCTTTCATTCACAGAACCTGGTCACCGAGTTCTGCTGGTCATATCCAGCCTTATTGTTTTAAATAAAACTACCAACTCTGTCTTACCTGTCCGCCTCTGATTGTTTCTGCATGTGGGTCAAGAAACTCTCGAGTAATATGTCAATATCACTTTAGAAATTTCAGTATCAAGCCCAGAAACCAACAAATTATGATACAATAATAACAAGTTGAGCTGTTAAAAACCAATTGACTGCATGGCAGTCTTTGTAGCACAGTAGGTATATCTGTGAATACTATAATGCACAGTTCCCACACTGCTTATAGATTTATGTTTGGGGAGAGTAAATATTTATATGTGTCATAATATCAGCAATTTTCTGAGCTTTAATTTGAGCCACCTTTAATAAAAATCAAATAAGGGCGCTACGACTGTTTTTGTGACAGATGCATGCTCATCCTGTCAGGAAGGTGGTTCTCAGGGTAGGACCCAAATGGAGACAGGCAGTCAGGAGCAGAACGGTGAATTGAAGTAATTTAATAAATAAAAGGCAAAAATTTACAGGTAGGCATGAGGTGGACGAAACATGAAGCAAAAGCAAAAACAGGCATGAACAGGAGCTGATGCTACATGAAACTAGCAGTCATGGACAGGCGTGGTATGGCAAACAGTATAAACCAGCAATGGGCAAACAGAACTAATGTCACATTAGTATTTGTTGTCTGACCAAAGTGCAGGTAAGAGCTGGGCAGCCGCATGTTGAATGGTCTTCAGCTTTATTCAGAGGTATCCAAAACGTAACATAAATCACTGCAGGAGTTAACCACAGTCAAAGTCCAAAACTTACATCTCTAAGCTCTGCAGGATCATGGAACACATGGCAGTCAAGGGTAGAGACCCGAGTTGAGAGACGAGGAACCAGCAATGAACACATAAACCAGACTAACTAATATACTAAGGGAATACAAGGGGCAGGTAATCAAAGGAACAGGGAACAGGTGAGACAAGGAGGCAGGGAGACAGAAGGAACAGGTGGAACTAATGCACAGGCTAAACATGGGCGAAGAGATTAATTAACAATAAAAAGACACAAACCAAAAACCACAAAGAAAGTCCAAAATGTCACACCGTGACAACTAAAGAGTATATACAGGGCATGGCATAGGTGAAAGCAGGAAAGGAAATTCTTACAAAAGTAACAGAACATAAAAATGCACCGGAAACAGAACAAGTAAGAACCTAAACCTAAAAGAATAAACTAAAGTACCACCTGGAAAACATAAACAATGATCAGACAATATTCTAAACATAAGTCAAAACACCTACAAATCAATGCATAGCAATGGTGGCTGAGTGCACATGTCTCTATTTATAGAGGCTAAAGGCAATGTCCAATCCAGTAATATACATCAATGAATCAAATACCTAGAAGCTGTGGTATGAAAGGAGTCCGAATGTCCACAGCATGACCAGTTCTTCTGTCCCTGCCGAAGAAATGCATCCCCACAGAATGACGCTTATACCACCATGTTTCAAGATAGGGTTGGTGTGTCCACTATGCATGGCCTTTGGCATGCACAAAGTTCTCTTCTGGTCTCACAGCAGTACCCCCCTCCAGATGTTTGCTGTGTACATTAAATGGTCTTTAGATTGGATTTTTTCCTGCCACTCTTCCATAAAGGCCAGATTTGTAGAGTGCATGATCAATAGTTGTGCTTAAGGATGGCTTGAACAGTGCTCCGTGAGAGGTTGAAAGCTTGGCATATTGTTTGGTAACCCAACCCTGTTTTTAAAAACCCACAACTTTCTACCTAGCCTGTCTCCTGTGTTTTTTTGGCCTTCATGATGCTGTTTATTCAATACAGTTCTCAAAAAACATCCGAGACCTTTGCAGAAAAGCTGTATAGATCAAATTACTCTCTATCGGTGGCTTCTTAAGGGAATTAGCTGGTCTGGATTTCTTTTAGAGGGGTTGTTATAGAAGAGGCTGAATCCTGTTCCTTCCTAATCTCAGTCATACTCTATTTGGGGTTTGTCTATCACATAAAATCCCACTAAAATACACAGAAAATTGTGAAAGGGTTCAATTTAGTATAAATACCTTTGCACAGTACTGTAGCTGATGTTTAGCCTCAATAAAGCTGGGAGTTGTTAGACTCCATTATTTTTAACACTGGTTGTTTGTAAGGCCTTCATCCCACTATCATAGAGGAGAGATGTAAGCAGAAGAAGAATCAGGTGATTTTGTGCATAAGAGTACTATTGGAAGGGTGTTTTAGTTGATTTGTTTATTTTTTGCTTATGGACTATTTAACTGTTCTCTCCAGGCTATCACCTCAACTCCAGACATGACCTAAAACCAGTACTTTACACCTTATGATGCAGGGATGGCTGAAGGGCAAAGCAATACACAGACATCCAAACAACATTTATGCACATTTACCTGTGGTTCACTCCCAATCCAAGTCTGCATGCATATACGAAAAAGTCAATAGCTGACACACAATGAGTCACAAAGACACAGGTTGTGTTGCGTGCAGGACCTTGAAGAATGTTGATAATTACCACAGCGTTTTGTCTTGAAATTTGTCCCTGCCTCGCCCTTTGACCACTTGTGAGCTAGCTGATGAAAAGATTAAGCTTGGCATTTCAGCAACGTAGCTATTTACACATACAAACATACGCACAGCTGATTAGGGGAGGCGCACATGTGTATCTTTACAGCTTTGAATTGAGCCTCGATGAAAAAAAATGCAGATGCAGTTTATACTGATTATTTCTTTAATAATTCGTCCATTTTTGACATTCTGATTAAACGTTTGCATGCGCTAAACATAGACATAAATGTTATTTCAATTTTGGACTATTGATGTTTTTGTTTTTACAATTTCTTTCCGCATGGAATGATTATATAACAAAAAATAGCAATGAGTTGTGTACACATATATGAATTGTTCGTGTTTTGTTTTGTACTTTAATCCACACAAAATGTACATGTAAATGTTAAAGTTCACATTTGATGTATTTTGCATTGTGTGATTGAAGTCTGTAAGATATGTGTTTTTAGTTGCAGCAGGTTTTCTTTTATAATCTGTCGGCCCTGTGAACCATACTTTTCCCATATCACTGCATTAAATTAAATATGCAAATTATGATGAATGTCAAACAACAGTTAATTTCCCAACACCCACCTAACACAGGGGGCCAGTCCAAAGTCACTACTTGCTTCGTCTTGGTTAACTGACAAAAAACACACATTTGAAGCTGCCTTTTCAACTTTATCCTCAAAGGATGTATGGGGGGTCACTGCAAACTCAATACAAGGAAATTCACTGTTCCTTGTCACTACAAGTCCAAAGATTAGAAGCAGTGGCACACCAGGGATTTGTAAACCCAGACATCCTGACAGGGATTCTCAGCAGGATGTCAGACAAATGAACCACGAGACCCAGCATTCTCATATTTCTTTGCTTCTTTGAAGGATACATATCCACTACCAGAGCAGAATCACATCCAGTAGTGGGTGGTCTGTCACCATCCTTCTCTGCTGCCCACCCGCATGAGAGGATCTGGCTGGTTTGCATATTTATAGGGCAGGATGTTTGTTGTTGATGACCCGCTGTTTGAGTGTATGAATTAGCTTGAGTTCACCAGTTGCCATGGTCACAGATATGGTTGTTTTCTTTGAGCCCATTCAGACCCACATTCACACCAACCCAGCCCCCCCACATCTCAGTCTTTTGGGATTGTTTTTTTCTCTTTTTTAAATTATGATGAAAACAAAACCAACAGTACAGAAAAACAGTTTTCACAAACACATTTCATAAGACATAAGCAGATTTGAAAGCAGTAGTCCAAAGCAATTTCGCTTTAGCACTCCATGAGACATATGCAGCAGCATGATGCTCACCGTCATGTGGCTCTGAGCTTCAGAGGTGAGGGGTGCATCTGACAGTTGTTCTGTTAGATGACAAGATGCAGGGAAAGGCCATGAAACCAGAAGGGTTTCAGAGGCAGAAAATAGTTATGGTTCTGATACACAACTATACAAAGCTGAAAAACTGAAGGGCACTTGAATAGCTCATAAACAGCCATCAGCTCAATGGAAAGCTCCAGAATGATGGATTTGGAGGGACATTTAAGAGGACACATGTGGATTAGGACAGAGGAGATGGAAGGAAGAGTTAGACTGCTGATGTCTTCTAAAACCATTGCCAGCAAAGTTCACAAATCAAATAAAATAAAAATATGTTTCTAAAACATATCTAAAATTTTCCACAGTATGTACTCTCAGCGGGTCTGGGATTTGTATCTACAAATGTATTATCCGAAACTACCTAAAACACATGAGATTTAATCATTTTTGGACCTGTTTTAGCTCCCTAAGTCACTGAAAGCCCCCAAACCGAAAGCATATCATATACGCTGGGTGAGACTGAGGGGCAGGTTCAGCTTTTAGCAGGACAATGACCCTAAACATAGTCAGTGCTACAATGCATGGGTTCAGATCAAAGCATATTCATGAGTGAAAATCGCCCAGTCCAAGTCCAGACCTGCTTCTAATTGTGGAATCTGTGGCAAGACTTACAAGACTTTCACAGAAGCTCTCCATCCAGTCTGTCTGAGCTTAAGCTATTTTGCAAAAATGTCATTCTTTGGCTGCGCTAAGCTGGTAGAGACACACCCTCAAAAGACATGAGGGACTCAAAAGTTGGTCTATAAAGAATTGGGGGACTGAATACAAATAAATATTTTTTTTTTTGGATTTTTGTTTGTAAAAGCTTTTTAAAACCATTAATCATTTACCACATTGTGTTGCTCTATCACAAAAAATCCTAATAAAGTTTGCTGTTGTAATGCGATTGTCATGATTGTCACTGGTGTTTTTGTTTTCTTTTATGTTTGTTTCCTGATATTTCTGGCTTTTTTATTTTTATAATTTCTCTTGGTATATAAGTTAATTCCCTTTGTGTTTACTTTCTTACTTTTTTCTTGTGTTCTTCTCTCAGTTCATTTTGGTTTGTTCTCTTATATTAGTCTTCTACCGTTTCTCTTTGGACCCGTAGATTCTTTTGTGCCTATTTCACCTCCCCCTGTGTTAATTAGTCTCCTTCCCTCAGTTTCCCCTGCTCAGTCCTCTTCCATGGCTGTTCAACATTTTCCTTATTCGACTCATGTGGTTACCTTGTCATTGATCACATCTCCATCAAGGCACTTTATCTGAAAGGATAAAAAACTTGGTTAAAGATGGAAATCCCATATAATTTTGATGAGTGTGCCTATTAAAAACATAAGTTTAGATTTTTAAGATAAAAACCTATAAACAACTGCCTGAAGCCTACCAAACAAACAAAAAAGTAGCCAATAATGTTTATCAGCTCAGAAAAGAGTCATCTGAAGGTAAACAACTGTAGTATTAATTAATGTCTGTTTGCATTATGTTACAGTCTGTGCTTAAGACTCTTGTGAACACACCCAGCCCTACAGTTTCAGGCCAGTTCCTTGGTATTTTCCTGGTGCGTCACTAATGCTGACTCACAGGACCGTTGCATGGGAGGAATGACAGAACATGATGCGTGATTCCAGTGATCAGTACTTTTAGAGCCGGCGTTAACTCCTTAGATCATGTGATATATTGCATCAAGCTAATTTTAGATTGCACTCATCTACCACTTTATTAGGTACAACTTGTTTGTACTGGATTGGACCCCCGTTTGCCATCGGAACTGCCTTAACTCTTCCAGACACATTCCTAAAAGATTTTGATCCTCGTTGACATTATCAAATCACACACTTGGTACAGATTTGTCTGCTGCACATCCATGAATCTCCAGTTCCAACCCATCTCAAAGATGTTTTATTCGATTGAGACATGATGACTCTGGAGGCCACTGGAGTACAGAAGCCAGTTTGAGATGATTTGAGCTTATCGCAGGATGCATTATCCTGGGAGAAATACCCATCAGAATAAAGCGACAATGCAATAAAGTAATAAAGGTAATAAAGTAATGGACAAGGTCAGCACTAATACTCAGGTAGGTTGTGGAGTATACACCACTGCTGCCAAATTTGACCATTGATGCAAGGCGGAATGGATCCATGTTGTCAGCAGCAAATTCTGCTCCAACCATTTGAATGTCACAGCTGAAATTAAGACTCATCAGACGAGGCAATGTTTTTCCTGTGTGAACTGTAGCTTCAGTTCCCTGTTTCTAGCTGTCAGGAATAGTGCCTGATGTGATCTTCTGCTGCTGTAGCCCATCTGATTAAAGGTTCCACATGTTTTGTGTTGATGTGGTAAGGTATTCCACATACCTTGAGGTGCTGTAGCTTTTTATCATCTTGAACCAGTCAGCACATTCTCCTCTGACATTAACAAGGCATTTTTATGCACACAACTTGTGTGTCAAAATGCCAGTAGATCATGTCTGAAACACTCAGGACAGTTTAGCAACAACCGTGCCATGTTCAAAGTCACCTAAATCCCCTTTTTTTCCCATTCTGATGCTCAGTTTGAACTTTACAAATTGTCTTTGCCACCTCTAGATGTCTAAATGCATTGAGTTGCTGCCTTGTGATTGGCTATTTTGCTATTTGTGTTGGCAAGGATGATTGGACTGTAAATGTGGCCACATAAGAAGAATCAGGCAGAGCTGTTTATGGCTGTCAGAGCTGTTTGCCACCAGTGTGGTCAAACACATATGAAACCTTCTCTCACTTTACACATTTGTTTATTATCAACTTATTTTCAGGTCACAGACAATTAGAGCATAAACATTTCAATTTCTGATCTTATCGTTGCAGTCAGTTTGTAATGTTTTCATCTTCTTTCAGCATTTTGGGCTGGGTCGTGAGATAAAAACTGTAAATAAGAAAAGTGTTTTCCTGATGCTGGGCCTGTAGACAGAAAATATAAAAGTTGTCTGTGGACTTTTGACCTGTATGTGAAGTCACAGTGGAAGGAACTGGATTAATCTTGATTACACGTGGAACAAAAACAGTGGAAGGCAGACTGCAGTAAGGAACTTTGGCCCAAAAGGCGTTGAGAAGATGGTGTTAGGTGGTTTTTTGACGATGACTTATCAGTAAGCAATTAATGTCAACAAGGAAAACTCCACCTCAGATCTGCAGTTCAACTGTTAGCTTAAATGGTGCTAGTGTCAGTGTTCACCAATAACTAAAGTAGGAACCTTGATTTGGATTTATTTGTTCTTTAAATACACTAAATTAGCAGATCCATGCAATTTCCTTGAACTTTTTCACATTTTCTTTACACAAACCTTTACACATGGGTTCTCTCTGGTTTCTCCGGCTTTCTCCTACAGTCCAAAAAATGAATGTTAGGTTAATTTGTTACTGCTGAAGATAGGCACCAACCTCTCCGCCACCCTACAAGGATAAGAGGGTACAGACAATGGATGGATGGATGACATCTTAACGCAGTTCAATGAGATTATCTGTGATAGACCAACACAACATAGTCCACAATTGTGAACTGGAAGAAAAACACTGCATGGGTTTGTCAGAAGGGCGACATGCATTTTTGTTCCGCCTTCCTGTGTCAATAATTTGAAGGAACACCTTTCAATGCAACTGTAGCTGCAAATACGTGTCTCTATCAGCTTTGCCCATTCTTTTTTGCAAAATAATTCAAAGTCAGTTACATTGTTGGAGAGCTTTAATGAACAGCAATGTTCAGCTCTAGCCACAGATTGAATTTAGATCTGGACTTTGACTGGGCCATTCTAACACATAAGTATACTTTGATCTAAACCATTCAACTGTAGCTCTGACTATATGTTTTGGTTGTTGTCCTGCTGAAAGGTGAACCATTCAACTGTAGCTATTTGGGGTTGTTGTCCTGCTGGAAGGTGAACCTCAGCCCCAGTCTCAAGTCTTTGGCAGCCTCTGGCAGGTTTTCTTCCAGGCTTGTCCTGCATTTAGCAATAGTCATCATCAGGTCAAATCAGACCTGTTTCCCTGTGGAAGAAAAGTATCCCCACAACATAAAAACCGCCATCATCATGTTTCCCAGTGCCAACTATATTCAGGGTGCTTTGCAGAGGTAGTATTCATCCACACATTGCAGTTTGCATGTTTGCTGTGTCCCCTACATGGCTTGTGGCGAACTGCAAATAGGACTTCTTATGACTTTCTTTCAAGTCTAGTTTTCTTCATGACACTTTTCCATAAAGGCCAGATTTGTAGAGTGCAGCATCCCCAAAGTTACTACGGGCTTTTTGGCTGCTGCTCCTTAAAACATTGAAGTTTGACATTGTAATATGACCAAATGTGTAGAAGTTTAAGGAATATGAATATGCATAGTTGGACTTAAGAGGGGGAAAAACTCATGATGAAGCACATTTGACAAATAGGTCTGCTTTAAGTTGGATAAATTATGGCAAGACACACATTAAATCATATTAAACCATCCTGCTAAGTAGTCGCGGTTGCAGAAATGTTAGACAATTAAAAAAGAAAAATTACTATTGTTGGCATCTTCCCTCTCCTGGCTCCACAGCTGCAAACTATTATCTGTTAAAAACCTGTTTATGAACCATCAGCTTAACCACCACCAAAGTGACTGAGAAGTCTCTCATAAAAGGCAGCTGCAACTAAGTGACTCATTGAAAGCCTTTGCTTCATTTCCTGAGAGCAGAACTTTAACTGAAGAGGGCTATCACTTTGAAACAGCCTGCTCAGGAGGGTGGTTGATAAGGAAGAAAACACATGTTGCTGATATTATGTTTGCTTGTTCTTTAGCCAGTTTTGTAGCCACAGCCCCTTCATCACTGTCCCAAATTGGAACCCAATAAGCTCCACAGCTATTTCTCAGAAGAGGTACCACCACAAACTTATTGATGACTTTCAAGAGGCAGTATCATTTTAAAGAAGTTTTGGGTCTTCTCGTGCACAAGCTTTACCGTCTTTGAAGCCAGGAACAGTAACCTGTCATATTGCATATTGTGTAAAATAGAGTAACAATACTTACCTCTGCATTATGACAACTAGGTTTATAGACAGTTTAGAATTTACTTCAATTCAATTCAATTCAATTCAATTCAGTTTATTTATATAGCGCCAATTCACAACACATGTCGTCTCAAGGCACTTCACAAAAGTCAGGTACATGCATAACAATTAATCCGAATCATTGAACAGTGCAGTCAGATTCTGTTATTTATTCAAATTGGATAAAAAGTTTGTCTGTCTAAGGAAACCCAGCAGATTGCATCCAGTCAGTGACTTGCAGCATTCACTCCTCCCGGATGAGCATGTAGAGACAGTGGACAGTCACTGGCATTGACTTTGCAGCAATCCCTCATACTGAGCATGCATGTAGCAACAGTGGAGAGGAAAAATTCCCTTTTAACAGGAAGAAACCTCCAGCAGAACCAGGCTCAGTGTGAGCGGCCATCTGCCACGACCGACTGGGGGTTAGAGAGAACAGAGCAGAGACACAAAGAGAACAAAGAAGCACTGATCCAGGAGTACGTTCTATGGGAAGGAAAAGTACATGTTAATGGATGTAGCTCCTTTAGTCGTTTCACCTAGAAAGAAAGAACAGATAAACTCTGAGCCAGTTTTCAAGTTTAGAGTCTGAAGAGAGCACATAGAGTTAGTTACAGTAAAAGCTCAGTCAGTAGCTATGTCTAGGAGAGAGAAAAGGGTAAACACCGAAAGACAGGGCCATGTGGATCATCGGTAGAGGGTGAGCATTAAGTTGTTGCCAGCAGAAGCTCGGACGATGCCCCTCTCCAGAAAGGTGTTACAGCTAGACACAGAGTCAGGCCAGGTGTAGCTTCTAGGAAGAGAAAAGAGAGAGAACAAAGTTAAAAGCTGAAATAACAGCAAATAATGCAAAATTGGAGAGTAGTGTGAGAATGTAGCGAAGAGGGTGAAAGTGGTCATTATGTCCTCCAGCAGCCTAAGCCTATAGCAGCATAACTACAGAGATAGCTCAGGATAACCTAAGCCACTCTAACTATAAGTTTTATCAAAAAGGAAAGTTTTAAGCCTAGCCTTAAAAGTAGACAGTTTGTCCATCTAGAGCCCACTGATGGCCATTGTTATACTAAAAACCACAACGATTGGGATACCTGTCTCTGTCAGATTGACCATAACCATTGGAAAAGAGAGGGGGTCATACAGGCAGCAGAAATGGAGGGTGTGTTTGCACCTCAACCATAACTGAGCCGGTTTAGGCTAAACCTGACTCCCCCTTACTCCATCCAACAAGGGGAGAAGAAGACCGAGGTAAAATAAGGAAGATAGCTCAGGATAACCTAAGCCACTCAAACTATAAGCTTTATCAAAAAGGAAAGTTTTAAGCCTAGCCTTAAAAGTAGACAGAGTGTCTGCCTCACGGAGTAAAACTGGGAGCTGGTTCCACAGGAGAGGAGCCTGATAACTAAAGGATCTGCCTCCCATTCTACTTCTAGAGACTCTAGGAACCACCAGTAAACCTGCAGTCTGAGAACGAAGTGCTCTGTTAGGAACGTATGGAACAATCAGTTCTCTGATGTATGATGGAGCTAAATCATTAAGGGCTTTATATGTGAGGAGGAGAATTTTACTTGAATTTTCAATCTTGAGAATATCATCATTTACTGATATGTTTTTTTTTACAAATATGTAAAAAATATATATAGAAAATGACATAAAATTGCAGGTGAAACTTGCAGGTTTTTTGGCCCTTGGAGTTTCTTCTCTAAAATAAACCTTCATTTATTAGTTTTGTGTTACTACAGTAATTGCACTAAAGTGTTTTCAGAGAAGAAACTATGCTATGTTATGACTTTTAAATTGTGTGGTAACAGTCAGTTTAAAAAGGAAAAAAGGAAATGAGAAAAGTGAACAGTAAAGAAGTTTATAGTTTCACTGCTGACTGTATGATTTATTAACAACATACTTTATGATCAGCATAATGAATGTTTTATGTAAACACACATAAAATACACAAAAAGGCGAACTGCATGTCTTGCATGCATTTGGTCATTCTGAATGACCCAACCTGCTAGCTTTAGGTTTATAAATAGCTTCTCTGTCTCTATGACCTGTATTTTTTTAAATAGTCGTAATACTCTTATCGTCATAACAGATTTGACCATGGCTGATCTGTGACATAAACGCCGTTGGTTGGAAGCAATCTGCTGCCAGTGTGTCATGATGTTTGGCCAAGATGGACGGTGGGCAAAGGAAAAGGAAGAGGCAGAAAGGAGAGACAAGTCATTTGGCTGCACAGACCTGGGGCAAATATACAGTATGGGGCCTGAGCCACTATGATCACAGAGAATGCAGATAATAAGTCTATAAATAGAGAAATGGAAAAAAGAGGGACAAAGGCATTTTTTTTATTAAAACGATGCCAAACAATAATTGGTACTGAAATGCATAAGCAAAAACTGCTTGAATGACTTGTGACTCGAATGACATAAAATGATATGCATCACAAATGACACCTTGAAATTTTTCATTTTATCAGGCTTTTCTATAATAGACTACTTCAGATTCCCAGTTGGATTTATTTCTGAGCATTGACTGGACCATTCTCATACATGGATATGCTTTGATTTACATCAAAGCACTGTAGCTCTGGCTTTATGCTTAGAGTTTGATGTCCTGCTGAAAGTTAAACCTGTAAATAACTCTATCCACCCCCATTAACTCTCACCAGCTTCTCTCTCCCTGCTGAAAAAAAGCATTGCTTCAGCATGAGACTGCCATCGTCATGTTTCACAGTGGGGTTGATGTCTTCAGAATGACGCTACTTTTCTACCAGCCGTGTTTTGCATGTAGCCCAACAAATTTAATTTGGGCTTCATCTGAGCAAAGCATCTTTTACATATTTGCTGTTTCCCTTAAAAGGCTTGTGGCAAAACTTAAAATTTTTTTCGTATAATTTCCTTTTAACAATATAACAGTTTTGCAACTCTTCCTTAGAGTTCAGATATGTGGAGTTCACAACTAATATTTGTCCTGCCAACAGATTCTCCCAACTGAGCTGCGAATATCTGCAGCTCCTACAAAGCTACCATGGCACTTGGCTGCTTCTTTGATTATTGCTTTCTTTAACCCAAGCCTGCTTTGAACATCTCCACAACTTTATCCCCGACCTGTGTTCCCTGGTATTCGTGATGCTGTTTGTTCTCTAACAAACCTCTGAGACCTTCACAGAGTAGTTGGATATGTACAGAGTTTAAATTACACAGTCCTAGTTTGAGATGGATTTTGTTTAGGGGTGTTGTAGTAAAGATGGTATATAAAATTGCACTCCAGAGTTTTCAGATTTTATTTGTAAATTGAGTTATAAAGGTGAAAGCCATGAACTAATCTCAACAATGGATAGGGCTTGCAGTTTATCGTTTGATCATTCTAGGGAAAAAAAACATAAAAGCAACATGCAAATGCCAGCATGAAAGTAGTTTCCAGGAAATAGATCTAAAATTTAAACAGCAATGCAACTGCTACTGATCACAAGGAGTTAGCTGATGTCATGCCTTTGAAGCTGTTATTGCTTTTCAAGTACTTTGTAACTGAATAATTACTGTAAACGCAGTATAAAGCCACATATTTCTTCTGAAATTACCATCAGTCTGCTTTCAGAGGAAACAGAATTTCTAAAACAGAAGTGACACTGCGTTTATGATGAAAACTGCTTGCTTATAGAATTATTCTTTCCGGGTTATGATCAACTGACCTATTTGCATTGGGATGGCGCTGGGCTCCTGCAAGGTCAAACAAGTGTTTAACCTGGGTAAGTGCATACCTCATGTGCCTCAGTGAAACTGTGGCTTCCTTCAATTAGACTGTAGTTGAAGTTGTAAAGAGTTCACTGGCACAGTGCAGGATTCTCGTTGTACATGTACCAAACTCAAAAGTTTATATAACCACCATTCACTGCAATTACAGCTGCAAGTCTCTACCAGCTTTCCACATCTAAAAACTGAAATGTTGACTAATTCTTCTTTGGAAAATGGATGGATAATTCTTGTGAACATGCTTTTTTAAGTTCTGCCACAGGTTCTCAAATATATTAAAGTCCAGGTCATTTTAAAACATGACTTTGCTTTGATCTAAATCTTTCCATTGTACCTCCAGCTGTTTGTTTAGTGTCCTGCAGGAAGACAAACCTCTGCCAAAATCCAAAGTCTTTTGCAGCCTCTGACAGGTTTTCTCCTAGTATTCTCCTGTATTTTAGAGGTCCATATATCTTGGTGTCAACTCTGAAAAGCTTCCATGTCCCTGCTAAAGAAAAGCTTGTTCACTAATGTTCTCTGACAAACCTCTGATGCCTTCACAGAACAGTCAGATTAAATTTTACACAGGTGGAATCCATTTACTAATTAGGTGACTTGTGAAGGCAATTGGATGCATATGATTTTACTTAGGGGCAAACGAGTAAAGGGGCTGAATACAAATACATCTAACTCTTTTCAGATTTTTATCTGTAAAAAAATGTTTAAACCATGTATCATTTTCCTTACACTTCATAATTCTGTACTACTTTTTGTCCCACTTTCTTTTGGTCTTTTAAATAAATAAATAAAATCCCTTGACTTTCGTGGTTTGTGTGTGGCAAAACGCTGCTGTATGTGATCACTGTAGAGAAGAACACTTCACAGCATAATTTATGCAACTGTAAGTATTACATACTCAGCATCTAAACATGATCATCTATCTTGGTGTGGCAGCTAACAACTGTGAAAAGCTTAACATACTTTAGGTGGTTCTTCAGTTTTCACATTACTCTTGTTAAACTTGCTGTCATTAACAAAACTCCAGAGCCACACACTAACTTACAACATACTATGATAAACTATCTTACTGTATGGGCCCCATGGGGATCTCATGTGCCACATATCACCAAGAAAGTACAACACAAACAATATTTGTGGTCCTTGGGGTCTTCATAATTCACACTGAGAGTCACTTCCTCATTGTGATGTGTTTGTGATTTCTTCAGAATGCAGTCCAACAAACATCTGGCGGCAAGCATTAGAAACTGCCTGCCATACACACAAAAATCCACATTTGCAACCCCTCTAAAGATATTTATAACTCTTACATTTCGCAAAGCCTCTGACACTTTACTTTTATGCTTACTTGGTTGTGGATGGAACAGGATTTTTCCCCATTGAGAGAAGTTCAAGAGCAGATCTCTGTCACATGATTTGGACTTTACACATGGGTCATGAATCATAACTGCAGACTTAACTCAGCAAAGGCATAAAATAGCAAGCTCAGTTGTAGAAAAATGCTAGCTTAGTTAGCCTTTTTAGAGTGTATTTTTACACGGTTGTGTACAATAAAAAGGAATGCGTGTCTAAGACATTATATTGTGAAGCTTGAATTAGGGCCTTTTGACTGTATGCCTCCACTCTACGATTTAATTCTAATTCAAATTCATGTCTTTGCACATATCTGAACTCTTTGCACATACCTATACCTATACATATCTAAAATCATAACACAGCATATTTTAGAGACATTTCACTTGATCAACTGAAGAGATTTAGGATATTCTAAGTTCATGAGAATGGGACTGACAAGTTAAGTCATACAAGTCAACATAAAAACTAATGGACAGATGGACAATCTCAAACTATAATAATACACCCATGCAAAAAATAATGACAACTGTAATGCACTTTTAAAAAGGTAGTTTGGGCCAAATAAAAACATTACAAGGACAAATAAGGTTTTACCTATATAATAGTACATATCAACCTGTAATTACACAACCTTTGCAGGTAGAACATTGTTTCATAAGAGCTCAGAATATACAATTAGCTTTACATTTTAAACGCAAGTTCTGAGACCCTTTTTTGCACATTTATTGGCATCCCTGATGTTAAGAGATGTTAAGAAGATTATTCTGCAGTTGCCTAACCTTGCTCTTTGTAATTTGGATAAATCCAACTATTGAGTACATTTATTCAGTGCTAAAAAAAATCTCATATTTAATTTTTTAACAAAATCACTGGTGGCATAATTATTAATACCACTAGCAACACATTTAAAAAAATTATAATTTATACTTTACTTTTTTCCCCGCGACTCACTATGGAATAAGCGGTAGAAAATGACTGACTGACTCAACTTTTTTCAGTTGATCAGAGTTTGTAAGAACTTTTAATTTACAATCCATAACTTTCTGTTCACTTGGAAAAAACATGACATAAGGCCCATTTCTTTTAGCCATTGGCCACAAGGGTGGATTATTGTCAATATTTATATTGCCACCATGCACAAGGAAACGTAAAGGAGGTAAGAAAAGATATATCCAAATGTACACTGTTAGAGATCTGCAGCAAATAGCTGCACCTTTGGGACAGCAAGTCTTGATGGCAACCATTTAATGGTATCTACATGTCAGCCAGTTGTTTCGTTGCTATGCCAAAAAACATTGTCTGTCCCACCATCAGAAATGTAAACGTGAGGTTTCCTAACCTCTCCTGAGAATTTTACTTCAGCGTTGTGTTTTGGGAAGATCAGACTAATATCAACATCAACTTTAGTTTGATATAAACCTAATTATACAAATGTAGCTCACTTTTGAGTACAGTCTAGGCCCTTTGATGTTGTGGGCCTCTTTCTCTTCCAAAAGTCACTTGAACCTTTGTGTATTGGTATTGAATTTTTATTTTTTAAAGAATAATCTTTTTGAAATAGCATTACAATAATTAGAATGAATTACAATAAAAATACAATAAAAAAAAAGAAAAGTGGAAATGGGTCTTCATTGAGTCTAAAGAATCTAAAACATTTGGCTAAATCAAGATCACATGAAATGTTGCAGAAGACAACGTCCTGCTCCTATAAGCAAAATGGGTTGTAAAACGTTTGACAAGGAGGTTATCAATAATTTGGTTACTTTTTAAATTTTTATTGGTATTGGAATTTTTACCAAATTAAAAAATGTTAAATTAAAGGTTGGATCTTACGTTTTCAGGGTAGGGCATGCTACTGCAATAAAAAACGAAATTTATTTTAAGGCCTTTACACAACTTTACAAAGGCCAGCAATTAATGTGTGTTCAAAAGAGTTCTTACATTGTATTCATGCTGTCACGTATATTGAAAAAGGAAATGAGTGATGCAAATGCGTTTTATCTTTACAGCTGGCTCAGCTTGGGGTTATGGGTTTAGCTAAAGACTTTCAGGATGACTTGGACAGGAAATAAAGACAAAACACCATCCGTGTGTCTGAGTACTTGTTGTCATGCAACATACTCCTGTGAGAAAGGATTGGCGTACATAATAGAGCCTTGTTGACTTAATGAATGCCGTTTATGCCACGTCCAAAACGCAAAAACCTTACTTTAAGGAGTTATCTCCGTTTGGGAAACCAAAACGTTCACGTTCAACTAATGAACACACCCACCCTCTCTCACTAGCCAATCAGACGCCTCCACCAAGAGCAGAAAGCCAATCAGCATCAACACAGGCGGGCACTAGTGGCTGTTGCTACGGCACATCGCCAATGACTTCACCCGGTCAAGCCAATGACATCGCACGGAGGAGTCTCATTGGCGTAAGCACACCAAGAAGATGTTTTCTGATTGGACAGCGGTGTAATCAGTCAGTTTCCTGAGTTTAGGTGCTGCTGCTACTGTAGTTTGGAGTCGTCAAGACTCAGAAGTGAACGTAGCAGCGTTAAGGCACCGCTGAAGAACAGTTTTTATTTTCCATCCTCATTCCATTATTTTATGAATTGTATATTTGTGTAGATATATATATATTTTTTTCATTCTATTTTTTAAAGAATAGCAAGACCCGGAGAAGATGGAACTGAATTCTCTTTTAATTTTGCTGGAGGCTGCAGAATATTTGGAGAGAAGAGACAGAGGTATTTAAAGCTGAAGTGACAGGCATTCATATAAAGGAGTTGTTTTGTGACTAGGTAAATTAGGAGAAGATACGGTTCAATTCTGCTGGGGTTTTAACACATATCCTGCCTACAGTGCAGGTATGATGTCACTTGTTTCTCAATGGGACACAGACAAGGCGATGGGTACAAAGTGGACGCAGAAACATGATGTGCTTCAGAAAGAATGATGTAATCTATTTTTTTTTAATACTTGTTTACATTTTTTGTTTTTATGTATGTAAACTGGTTTTAAAAATAGTTGCATTAAAAACACGTTCATTTTGAAACTCTTTTGCCTTTGGAAAAAAAACCGGTGGCGGTAAAAAACCCTTTCCCTCTTGAAATGATTGAAAAAATCTAGAAATTTCACATGTTCCCCAAAAATGCTTATTTCCCTTAATCAGCAAACTAACATTTTGTTCTATGTTTTTCCCACAGACCCCCGGAGCACGGTTATGGGTCTTTTTTACCTTCCCAAGCAGCGTTTTTCCCCCCGAAAAAACCGAAAGCCACACCAATTTCCAGAAAAGCTCAGAACAATAGGTAAATATACATAGCTCTCTAAGTCTTGCCTTCGTGAGCCATGTCATTGTAAACTTATTTATTTGCAGTAGCATGTTTTTACAACACCCCTTGCGGTTTTGCTGTATGTCTGGGTGGGCCCCCGGTTTTTCAGGGGGGTTTTGGTCTACCCTTTTTCAACAGGGGGCCACCCCGGCCCAACTAAAACTCCCTGCCCTCTTGTTTTCTCGTATGCCCTCCCCATGCTAAGAGCCCAGAGAGAGAGAGAGAAAAACACACGC